>OV281084.1:6052477-6550454 GCA_923060345.2 Erebia aethiops | reverse complement strand
ATGCAAACAAACCAAACAAACAAAAGGCCCTTTTCAGGGCACAAAATGATTCCTCTCTATTACCGTCCTGGTACTTACAGTGATTCGTCACAATACAGCATCGATGATGATAATTTATATAATAATAATTATTGTTAAGTATCATGAATAATAATATCTACAACTTTTTATATGAATAAGATCAACCTACTCACTCACTCCTAATCTCCACTCTCCAGTATTTGACAACGTGTCAAAACTCGAAGCACTTTTTTTCTTTTTCTTTTTCTTTTTTTACTTCAATTATTTAGTACCTAGTTACAAATATAATCTACATAAACAATAATAATATTATGTAGTTATACAACAAACATAAAACTAAAAGATATTACGTCTTCTGAGAGATCCTATAAATAATAATACATTTATTATACTTACTACATATTATGTGTTCACAAAAAAAGAAAAAGAAAATTGACTATTATGGCGCATGCCTGAAGTAGGTACGTATACTAGGTACCTAATACTTAAAAACACCTTGCCAAAACGTCATCCGAAATGCGAAAGAGTGTTTTGTTTGTTACGTAGGTATTACACCATACGTATCTATGACGATATTATTGTTTCTTTTTTTTTTTTCTTTTTTTCTGTCTAGAGTGGAAATTTAAGAAATATAATATTATTTTTATAAAGTTTTCTGTTCTAAATTATATATTTTTTTTTGTTTTGTTAACTACTCTCCTCTCTCTCTCTCTCTCTCTCTCTCTCTCTCTCGCTCACACACACGCGCGCGCCGTTGCCCTTTTTCCCCTCGCCTCCTTCCTCCGCGCGTGTGAGCCCGTAAAGCATATAAGCTTCAGAATAGAGCTCACGATTTTTATACAACCAACAGTGTCAGCTGCGAACGGACGCGCGCACGTCGCACGATCAAAGTTACGTGAACTATCTATCTTCTATTATAGAACATGGCCCGTACGAAGCAGACCGCCCGCAAGTCCACCGGTGGCAAGGCGCCACGCAAGCAGCTGGCCACCAAGGCCGCTCGCAAGAGCGCTCCGGCCACCGGCGGTGTGAAGAAACCTCATCGCTACAGGCCCGGCACGGTCGCACTACGTGAGATCCGTCGCTACCAGAAGAGTACCGAGCTCCTGATCCGCAAGCTGCCTTTCCAGCGGCTGGTGCGAGAGATCGCTCAAGACTTCAAGACCGACCTCCGCTTCCAGAGCTCGGCCGTGATGGCGCTGCAGGAAGCCAGCGAAGCGTAACTGGTGGGACTCTTCGAAGATACCAACCTCTGCGCCATTCACGCCAAACGTGTCACCATTATGCCTAAGGACATCCAGCTCGCGCGCAGGATCAGAGGCGAACGCGCCTAAAACTCGTGTGCGAAACTCGAGTAACATACCTACGTCATTATTATAGGTATATACTCAATGCAAAAGGCCCTTTTCAGGGCCACAAAACTTTCATACCTACCTAATTATACTACCACAATGCGTCTATGTAATCATTTAATACCTACTCACACTATAATACATAATATTATATAACTTATTACACATACTTACCCTCAACCTATCCATCTGCCAACCCGACTGAATTGGGTATTTGACAGTTAGTCAAAATCAGGTACGGTCTTCTACTTAATTTTTTATTAGGTATTTCAAACTGCAAAACGCGCGATTAGTAGGTAAGTAGTATTTAGTATGAAATACTGGATCACGTGACCGTCATAAAAAAGAAAAAGAAAACGATAATAATATGTCAAGCACAACGAAAATATACACGGCGTGTATTTAAAAAAAAAATGGTTATTTAACTATGTAAAAAAAAAAAAAAAAAATGAAGTTATGCTACCTACCTAGCTTACTGTTTTACTGTTACTCTTGATGATGATGATATGTGACTACCCTACCTACCTACCTACCTACCTACCTACCTATGTAGTGGCTGGCTTAGGGCGGTCGTTGTCAATATCTTTTTTTTTGGAATAATGTTAATAATACCTTATTCCAAAAAGTTACGAGTAAATAAAGCGATATTATTATTGTTATGACCCCCCCCCCCCCCCCCCCCCCCTGTCGCCCCGCCCGTCTCGCAGCCCCTCCGCGCGGGATGTGTGCGTGTCCCTTTTTCTCTAGTAACGAACAGCGACGGCCGAGAATGCGAAGGCACGAAAAAGAAACGTACAACAGATTATTTCGCCGGTCACAAACTATATAAGCGCTGCTGCTCCTCGTGTTCGGTATATTCTGTTCACAGCGGTGTGCGGGGCGCGCGGAGTTCAGTTTCCAGTTTTGAAGATAGTTAACACAAGCAAGCCCACAAGTCAAGATGACCGGTCGCGTAAAGGCGGAAAGGGACTGGAAAAGGAGGCGCCAAGCGTCACAGGAAGGTGCTGCGTGACAACATCCAAGGCATCACGAAGCCGGCTATCCGTCGTCTGGCGCGCAGGGGCGGCGTGAAGCGTATATCCGGTCTGATATACGAGGAGACCCGCGGTGTGCTGAAAGTGTTCCTAGAGAACGTGATCCGCGACGCCGTCACCTATACGGAGCACGCCAAGAGGAAGACCGTCACAGCTATGGACGTCCGTTTACGCGCTGAAACGTCAGGGTCGCACCCTCGACGTTTCGGAGGTTAAGTCTCTACTCTATATGCAGCAAGCATTGACCTCGACTCCTATTACAAATGGAGTAACCTACCATAAAAAAGGCCCTTTTCAGGGCCGCATATATTTCGATGATTCACTCTCGTGTTTTACTAATTTACTTGTCAACCTTACCTACATATAGACTATAGAGCAAGATTCTATTCTATTATTTAAAAAAAACTTAACCGTCTACATTACATTACTCTTAAGGAAGCATGAATGAGACGGGTATACACAAAATATAATACTTACCAGCAGACTTGGCTACAGATTGAAAATAATAATTTAAAAAAATTAGACCTAACTACACTTAGGTACTTTGCAATGTTAGGTGTACGTGTCTACGCCCTAGATATAGTACAAAGGAACAGTAATTCGTAGGTAGGTACCTAAGCTTTACCGCCTTGTCTTTTAGAACCTACTATGTAGGTACCTAAATTAGATTAAATTACAATTCATGGAAGGAAGCAAGCAAGCAATTAAGGCTTTATTAAATAATAATAGGTAGGTAGGTAGGTACGTATAATTAAACTCCTATTGTTGTTTGTTAATTTTTATTAGGCAAGTAGGTACTTACTAAGTTTACTTAATAAAATTTCCCATTATTCTTTCATAATTTCATTTCCTAAGTAATTCGTAAGACACCTAATAAGAAAATGAACATAGCAGAGACAGCAATAATAATAATATTTATTATACTTTAGGCACAGTTTAGCACTGTTTATGTCGAGTGGTGGTGGAGTGGTGGGTTGAATCGAAATGACAAGCCAAATATTTTTTAATAATTGATTAAAGCATAATAATAACTAAATAAAGTTATTTTTAATATTATTCATAATGGATTGGTACCTACACTATGAGTAGTCAGTAGACGTAGTCGGGCCGCGCCGCGCCGCGATTCAGCCGCGCGAATGGGCGTCTCAATTTACTTAATATCGGTCGTATAATGATTGTTTGTATTTGAATGAGAGTTCATAAAAGGGACACATTAATTGTATTATTCTATTAAATCGTTACACCACCTTGCCTCTAACGAAATAATCAGATCGTCAGCGGGAGACTGCAATTCATACACGGCGAGAGATCGAGCCGTGTTTTACGAGGCTCTACTTCGACCTGGCTAAAGTACCTCTACATACGACTCAGTATAGGGATGAGTGATTATATGTATAGGGTGGAATCTCAGTTTTTAATTTGCCATGGTTTTTGTGATTTACGCATCGTTTTATAGAGTAAAATGGGTTTTAAACGGGACCCGAGTACGCGTCTAGCGGTGTATCGAATTTAAAGATCGATCGCTCCGCGTACACCGATGCGATACGCGATTGAATTGATGCCACTACACGGACAGGCTCAAGACAAAACGACACGGTCGTTACGAATGGTGGAAAATTGAAATGGGATTATATAATTTTGTTTTAATCCGATGCATGCTAGTGAAAAGTTGTAAGTATTCGTACGGGAAAATGTCTAGCGACATCGCGGTTCTCCTTACGGTATAGCACCGAGCCTTACTGCCAACAGCGACATCGTGCGGCGTATATCTCTCGGTTTGTTTGAAGACAAGTGCTTTTCAAAAAAGAAACGAAGCAATTCGCGTGCTCTCAGTGTTTTAAAGTGTGTGCATCCGTCAAAATATAATCAAACAATATGTCCGACACCGCAGTCGCATCCGAAGCCCGGCCCCGGCGACGCCCGCGAAGAAGCCCAAGGCGTCCGCGGGCGCCGGCGGCGCCGCCGCCAAGAAGCCGAAAGCGAAGCCCACCCACCCGAAGACGTCCGAGATGGTGAACAGCGCCATCAAGGAGCTCAAGGAGAGGAGCGGCTCGTCGCTGCAGGCGATCAAGAAGTACATCGCCGCCCAGTACAAGGTCGACGCGGAGAAGATGGCGCCTTCATCAGGAAGTACCTCAAGAGCGCCGTCGAGTCCGGCGCGCTCATCCAGACCAAGGGCAAGGGCGCCTCCGGCTCGTTCAAGCTCGAGTCCAAGTCGGCCGCGTCCAAGAAGCCCGCCGGCGGCAAGGGCGCCGCCGCGTCCGCCGCCCCCCGCGCGCGCCAAGAAGGCCGCCCCCGCGACCGCCGCCGCCGCCGCCAAGAAGAAAGCGGCCGCCGCGGCCGCCTCGTCGCCCTCCAAGGCGAAGACCGCCGCCGCCACCGCGCGCGACAAGAAGGCCGCCGCTGCCAAGAGGAAGAAGCCCGCCGTCGCGAAGAAGGCCTCCGCCCCCGCGTCCCCGGCCAAGGCCAAGGGCGCCGCCTCCAAGGCGAAGAAGACCGCCAAGCCGCCGACGAAGAAGCCCAAGGCGCCGAACCGAAGAAGGCCGCGCCAAGTCGAAGCCCGCCGCCAAGAAGGCAGCCGCCGCCAAAAAGTAAGCCAAGCTTCACTATCGGCTGCCGCCTGCCGCCTGCCTCCGGCGAACCGCTCGCTCGGCCGCCGGCCGCCGCCGCCGCCGGCGCGAAGATGCGCGCGTTCGAGTTCTGCGTGCGGCTTCACAACCGCAACAATAAAAAGCCCTTTTCAGGGCTAACATATCTTTCCTATACCTACACATGAAAAGAAAACGCACGTCTCGTTCGTTCATTTACTTATACTTAGCCCTACCACCTACCAGTACCTATGCGAACACAAAAAAAAAGAAAACCAACTATCATCAAACTAGGTAAGTACCTACCTACTACCTACATAGTATTATGCACTCACCACAAAAAATAAATAAAATAGGTACTTACCTAATACATACATAAAATATTAACAAGTACTTACTTACCTACGTCGACCTACCTATGTAGGTACATACACACATTACAATAATACTTATATATAATTTATTATAATAAATAGGTACGTACACCTATATAGATTATTCTAGGCCTACATATTATAGGTATTCACTGATCACTATTCACTAACAAGTAACAGCTGCTGCTGCTGCGCTATGACGAACGCCCGCCGATCCCGACTCGCTCACTCAGTCCATCGCGATCGCTATCGATCGGTAATCGGTATTAAACTTACTAGCTACCTATAATTATTGGAGCTATTGACACTGATTTTTGAAAATAATAAAGTACAATACAAATTTTGCGAAAAATGCGTGCGACGTTGCCGCATCGCTGACACCTCGAGCCCACCATGCAACGTCGCATTTTTATCTATGCAAGCTCTTTTACATTGAAAAAAACAACAACACTAGGTTCCTAAACATGTACCTACTTTTTATAGGTAATAGATATTTAGAGACATTACGGAAATAAAAAAAAAAATATTCCAAAGTACGTCAGTACCTACTTACCTACCTACCTATATTGTATTTTGAACTAAAATTTACCTATGGTAGACGTGTAGCCTGTAGGTACTTACCTACCTACTTACAGACAATAATAATATTATGTTAATTAAAAATGTTCTCTCGATTTTTCTAAAACGGGATTAGAGTCGAACTTCTTTTTTTTTTTTTTTTTTAAATTGCTTCTTGCTTCTGCAACCTCTGACGTTCTGAGGCTCTGAAAAAAAGAAACCTACATACTCTGTGGTACTGTACTGTGTGGGTTCTATTTTGAAATAAGATAAAATAATTTTCTTTAATTTTCTAAAACGCGACGTTGCCGCTTCGGTGTATCTTCTATCTTCGAGTCCAACATGCAACGTCGCGTTTTCGCTAAACAAAACGTGTCCGCTGGTCTCGCCGCGATCCCCACCTTAATGCGGAGCGTGGTTCGACTATATATACTGGCGCCGACGGTAATAGCGTTTTAAAGTTCTCCCATATCGCCGCTCGCGTGTACGCTACGTACGCGCATTATTCTCGTGTTTGATCGTTTTAAAACTCCCAACCAGCAATGTCCGGTCGTGGCAAAGGCGGCAAAGTCAAGGGAAAGGTCAAGTCTCGCTCCAACCGTGCCGGTCTACAGTTCCCCGTCGGACGTATTCACAGGCTGCTGAGGAAGGGCAATTACGCAGAGCGCGTCGGTGCCGGCGCGCCCGTTTACCTCGCGGCCGTGATGGAGTACCTGGCCGCCGAAGTGCTCGAGTTGGCCGGTAACGCGGCACGTGACAACAAGAAGACCAGGATCATTCCCAGGCATCTTCAGTTGGCGATCCGCAACGACGAGGAACTGAACAAGCTTCTCTCCGGCGTCACTATCGCACAGGGTGGCGTGCTGCCGAACATACAAGCCGTCCTGTTGCCCAAGAAGACCGAGAAGAAGGCCTAAGTGTGTGCCTTCGCTATCATCGGTGATCGCCATCTACACATTTCTACCAAGAAATAAACAAAAGGCCCTTTTCAGGGCCACAAAACTTTTCCAAATAATATTACACAACAAAGTAGTACCTATTTAATTAACAGGTACCACAGGTACAAGTAAATAAGTCGGTAGCAGTTAACTGACTCTAGCCCTTGACTGCGATCACACCTGATCGTAAGTGATGACGCAGTCTAAGATGGTTGCGGGCTAACCTGTTAGGTGCATGGCAGTTATATTAATCGCTTGGCGGCACGTCTTTACCGGTAGGGTGGTAACTAGCCACGGCCGAAGCCTCCCACCAGGCCTGACCAGGGAAAATTCAGAAATTATAAATTCCTAAATTGACCCTGCCGGGGATCGGACCCGAGACCTCCGCACGTTAAGGCAACAGCGCTACACACTGCGCCACGGAGGTCGTCAAACAGTCGTTAGACATAATGTAATATAAAAATAAAAACTGATATCGTACGGTCGTACTATCTAAGTGAAAAAAAAAGCGGCTCTATATTATCTGCCTGCCTGCCTGCCTGCCTGCCTGCCTGCCTGCCTGCCTGCCTGCCTGCCTGCCTGCCTGCCTGCCTGCCGCTAAATAGGAATGATGACAGCTCATTCAAATCAATCAAAGCAATATGAAATACCTACATAGAAATAATCATAGTACTTTTTTTTTTTTTTTTCTCTCCTCTCTCTCTATAACCTAAACTGCCTGCAACTGACCTAATAATAATATTATTATTTTAACGATTGTGCGTAGCCGAGTGATATTATTAAATTACTTAATACGTCATATTATAATAGGTACCTATACATAAGCAATGTAGTGAAATGTGCGTACGGTAAAGACACAATTATAATTATTATATTATCGATTTACGTGTATATCTATTATATTATAATATTATCATTATTTATTAGGTGTGTACGTACACTGTACACAATAATATTGTTTTTTTTGTTTGTTATTAAGAAGTTAGGTGTTCTTGCGTTTCTATTCCTCCGCGCGGGGCGAGGGGCTCGCGTCGGTGACGTCACGTCGCACTCGCTCTCCCCCCCCTCCCTCGCCCGCCTGTATATCGTTCAACGATTGGTTGAATTCGTCTAGACCGCTCGCTCGCTCGCCATCGGTCGTTACCGCTGAGAAAGTGACAAAAACCGCACACCCGGAATTTTTTCGTCACAATACAACTAACTAGGCGGCACAGCGGTCGCGCCGTCACCACAAGTGTATTGTTATATCGCATCGCATCGCATCTCATACCTACTACAATATGCCACCCAAGACTAGCGGCAAGGCAGCCAAGAAATCCGGCAAGGCCCAGAAGAACATCTCCAAGTCTGACAAAAAGAAGAAGAAGCACAAGAGGAAAGAGAGCTACGCCATCTACATCTACAAGGTGCTCAAGCAGGTCCACCCCGACACCGGTATCTCCAGTAAGGCCATGTCGATCATGAACTCGTTCGTGAACGACATATTCGAGCGCATCGCCGCCGAGGCCTCTCGTCTCGCCCACTACAACAAGAGGTCGACGATCACCTCCAGGGAGGTGCAGACATCTGTGAGGCTGCTGCTGCCCGGAGAGCTGGCCAAGCACGCGGTCAGTGAAGGCACCAAGGCCGTCACCAAGTACACCAGCTCGAAGTGAGGAGCTCAAGATTGCTTGCGTCTTCCTCGTTCAACCGAACGAGATGCAAACAAACAAACAAACAAAAGGCCCTTTTCAGGGCCACAAAATGATTCCTCTCTATTACCGTCCTGGTACTTACAGTGATTCGTCACAATACAGCATCGATGATGATAATTTATATAATAATAATTATTGTTAAGTATCATGAATAATAATATCTACAACTTTTTATATGAAATAAGATCAACCTACTCACTCACTCCTAATCTCCACTCTCCAGTATTTGACAACGTGTCAAAACTCGAAGCACTTTTTTTCTTTTTCTTTTTTTACTTCAATTATTTAGTACCTAGTTACAAAATATAATCTACATAAACATAATAATATTATGTAGTTATACAACAAACATAAAACTAAAAGATATTACGTCTTCTGAGAGATCCTATAAATAATAATACATTTATTATACTTACTAACATATTATGTGTTCACAAAAAAAGAAAAAGAAAATTGACTATTATGGCGCATGCCTAAGTAGGTACGTATACTAGGTACCTAATACTTAAAAACACTTGCCAAAACGTCATCCGAAATGCGAAAGAGTGTTTGTTTGTTACGTAGGTATTACACCATACGTATCTATGACGATATTATTGTTTCTTTTTTTTTTTTTCTTTTTTTCTGTCTAGAGTGGAAATTTAAGAAATATAATATTATTTTTATAAAGTTTTCTGTTCTAAATTATATATTTTTTTTTGTTTTGTTAACTACTCTCTCTCTCTCTCTCTCTCTCTCTCTCTCTCTCTCGCTCACACACACGCGCGCGCCGTTGCCCTTTTTCCCCTCGCCCCTTCCTCCGCGCGTGTGAGCCCGTAAAGCATATAAGCTTCAGAATAGAGCTCACGATTTTTATACAACCAACAGTGTCAGCTGCGAACGGACGCGCGCACGTCGCACGATCAAAGTTACGTGAACCTATCTATCTTCTATTATAGAACATGGCCCGTACGAAGCAGACCGCCCGCAAGTCCACCGGTGGCAAGGCGCCACGCAAGCAGCTGGCCACCAAGGCCGCTCGCAAGAGCGCTCCGGCCACCGGCGGTGTGAAGAAACCTCATCGCTACAGGCCCGGCACGGTCGCACTACGTGAGATCCGTCGCTACCAGAAGAGTACCGAGCTCCTGATCCGCAAGCTGCCTTTCCAGCGGCTGGTGCGAGAGATCGCTCAAGACTTCAAGACCGACCTCCGCTTCCAGAGCTCGGCCGTGATGGCGCTGCAGGAAGCCAGCGAAGCGTACCTGGTGGGACTCTTCGAAGATACCAACCTCTGCGCCATTCACGCCAAACGTGTCACCATTATGCCTAAGGACATCCAGCTCGCGCGCAGGATCAGAGGCGAACGCGCCTAAAACTCGTGTGCGAAACTCGAGTAACATACCTACGTCATTATTATAGGTATATACTCAATGCAAAAGGCCCTTTTCAGGGCCACAAAACTTTCATTACCTACCTAATTATACTACCACAATGCGTCTATGTAATCATTTAATACCTACTCACCTATAATACATAATATTATATAACTTATTACACATACTTACCCTCAACCTATCCATCTGCCAACCCGACTGAATTGGGTATTTGACAGTTAGTCAAATCAGGTACGGTCTTCTACTTAATTTTTTATTAGGTATTTCAAACTGCAAAACGCGCGATTAGTAGGTAAGTAGTATTTAGTATGAAATACTGGATCACGTGACCGTCATAAAAAAGAAAAAGAAAACGATAATAATATGTCAAGCACAACGAAAATATACACGGCGTGTATTTAAAAAAAAATGGTTATTTAACTATGTAAAAAAAAAAAAAAAAAATGAAGTTATGCTACCTACCTAGCTTACTGTTTTACTGTTACTCTTGATGATGATGATATGTGACTACCTACCTACCTACCTACCTACCTACCTACCTATGTAGTGGCTGGCTTAGGGCGGTCGTTGTCAATATCTTTTTTTTTGGAATAATGTTAATAATACCTTATTCCAAAAAGTTACGAGTAAATAAAGCGATATTATTATTGTTATGACCCCCCCCCCCCCCCCCCCCTGTCGCCCCGCGCGTCTCGCAGCCCCTCCGCGCGGGATGTGTGCGTGTCCCTTTTTCTCTAGTAACGAACAGCGACGGCCGAATGCGAAGGCACGAAAAAGAAACGTACAACAGATTATTTCGCCGGTCACAAACTATATAAGCGCTGCTGCTCCTCGTGTTCGGTATATTCTGTTCACAGCGGTGTGCGGGGCGCGCGGAGTTCAGTTTTCCAGTTTTGAAGATAGTTAACACAAGCAAGCCCACAAGTCAAGATGACCGGTCGCGGTAAAGGCGGAAAGGGACTGGGAAAAGGAGGCGCCAAGCGTCACAGGAAGGTGCTGCGTGACAACATCCAAGGCATCACGAAGCCGGCTATCCGTCGTCTGGCGCGCAGGGGCGGCGTGAAGCGTATATCCGGTCTGATATACGAGGAGACCCGCGGTGTGCTGAAAGTGTTCCTAGAGAACGTGATCCGCGACGCCGTCACCTATACGGAGCACGCCAAGAGGAAGACCGTCACAGCTATGGACGTCGTTTACGCGCTGAAACGTCAGGGTCGCACCCTCTACGGTTTCGGAGGTTAAGTCTCTACTCTATATGCAGCAAGCATTGACCTCGACTCCTATTACAAATGGAGTAACCTACCATAAAAAAGGCCCTTTTCAGGGCCGCATATATTTCGATGATTCACTCTCGTGTTTTACTAATTTACTTGTCAACCTTACCTACATATAGACTATAGAGCAAGATTCTATTCTATTATTTAAAAAAAACTTAACCGTCTACATTACATTACTCTTAAGGAAGCATGAATGAGACGGGTATACACAAAATATAATACTTACCAGCAGACTTGGCTACAGATTGAAAATAATAATTTTAAAAAAATTAGACCTAACTACACTTAGGTACTTTGCAATGTTAGGTGTACGTGTCTACGCCCTAGATATAGTACAAAGGAACAGTAATTCGTAGGTAGGTACCTAAGCTTTACCGCCTTGTCTTTTAGAACCTACTATGTAGGTACCTAAATTAGATTAAATTACAATTCATGGAAGGAAGCAAGCAAGCAATTAAGGCTTTATTAAATAATAATAGGTAGGTAGGTAGGTACGTATAATTAAACTCCTATTGTTGTTTTGTTAATTTTTATTAGGCAAGTAGGTACTTACTAAGTTTACTTAATAAAAATTCCCATTATTCTTTCATAATTTCATTTCCTAAGTAATTCGTAAGACACCTAATAAGAAAATGAACATAGCAGAGACAGCAATAATAATAATATTTATTATACTTTAGGCACAGTTTAGCACTGTTTATGTCGAGTGGTGGTGGAGTGGTGGGTTGAATCGAAATGACAAGCCAAATATTTTTTAATAATTGATTAAAGCATAATAATAACTAAATAAAGTTATTTTTAATATTATTCATAATGGATTGGTACCTACACTATGAGTAGTCAGTAGACGTAGTCGGGCCGCGCCGCGCCGCGATTCAGCCGCGCGAATGGGCGTCTCAATTTACTTAATATCGGTCGTATAATGATTGTTTGTATTTGAATGAGAGTTCATAAAAGGGACACATTAATTGTATTATTCTATTAAATCGTTACACACCTTGCCTCTAACGAAATAATCAGATCGTCAGCGGGAGACTGCAATTCATACACGGCGAGAGATCGAGCCGTGTTTTACGAGGCTCTACTTCGACCTGGCTAAAGTACCTCTACATACGACTCAGTATAGGGATGAGTGATTATATGTATAGGGTGGAATCTCAGTTTTTAATTTGCCATGGTTTTTGGTGATTTACGCATCGTTTTATAGAGTAAAATGGGTTTTAAACGGGACCCGAGGTACGCGTCTAGCGGTGTATCGAATTTAAAGATCGATCGCTCCGCGTACACCGATGCGATACGCGATTGAATGATGCCACTACACGGACAGGCTCAAGACAAAACGACACGGTCGTTACGAATGGTGGAAAATTGAAATGGGATTATATAATTTTGTTTTAATCCGATGCATGCTAGTGAAAAGTTGTAAGTATTCGTACGGGAAAATGTCTAGCGACATCGCGGTTCTCCTTACGGTATAGCCACGAGCCTTACTGCCAACAGCGACATCGTGCGGCGTATATCTCTCGGTTTGTTTGAAGACAAGTGCTTTTCAAAAAAGAAACGAAGCAATTCGCGTGCTCTCAGTGTTTTAAAGTGTGTGCATCGTCAAAATATAATCAAACAATATGTCCGACACCGCAGTCGCATCCGAAGCCCCGGCCCCGGCGACGCCCGCGAAGAAGCCCAAGGCGTCCGCGGGCGCCGGCGGCGCCGCCGCCAAGAAGCCGAAAGCGAAGCCCACCCACCCGAAGACGTCCGAGATGGTGAACAGCGCCATCAAGGAGCTCAAGGAGAGGAGCGGCTCGTCGCTGCAGGCGATCAAGAAGTACATCGCCGCCCAGTACAAGGTCGACGCGGAGAAGATGGCGCCTTTCATCAGGAAGTACCTCAAGAGCGCCGTCGAGTCCGGCGCGCTCATCCAGACCAAGGGCAAGGGCGCCTCCGGCTCGTTCAAGCTCGAGTCCAAGTCGGCCGCGTCCAAGAAGCCCGCCGGCGGCAAGGGCGCCGCCGCGTCCGCCGCCACCGCGCGCGCCAAGAAGGCCGCCCCCGCGACCGCCGCCGCCGCCGCCAAGAAGAAAGCGGCCGCCGCGGCCGCCTCGTCGCCCTCCAAGGCGAAGACCGCCGCCGCCACCGCGCGCGACAAGAAGGCCGCCGCTGCCAAGAGGAAGAAGCCCGCCGTCGCGAAGAAGGCCTCCGCCCCCGCGTCCCCGGCCAAGGCCAAGGGCGCCGCCTCCAAGGCGAAGAAGACCGCCAAGCCGCCGACGAAGAAGCCCAAGGCGCCGAAACCGAAGAAGGCCGCGCCCAAGTCGAAGCCCGCCGCCAAGAAGGCAGCCGCCGCCAAAAAGTAAGCCAAGCTTCACTATCGGCTGCCGCCTGCCGCCTGCCTCCGGCGAACCGCTCGCTCGGCCGCCGCCGCCGCCGCCGCCGGCGCGAAGATGCGCGCGTTCGAGTTCTGCGTGCGGCTTCACAACCGCAACAATAAAAAGCCCTTTTCAGGGCTAACATATCTTTCCTATACCTACACATGAAAAGAAAACGCACGTCTCGTTCGTTCATTTACTTATACTTGCCCTACCACCTACCAGTACCTATGCGAACACAAAAAAAAAGAAAACCAACTATCATCAAACTAGGTAAGTACCTACCTACTACCTACATAGTATTATGCACTCACCACAAAAATAAATAAAATAGGTACTTACCTAATACATACATAAAATATTAACAAGTACTACTTACCTACGTCGACCTTACCTATGTAGGTACATACACACATTACAATAATACTTATATATAATTTATTATAATAAATAGGTACGTACACCTATATAGATTATTCTAGGCCTACATATTATAGGTATTCACTGATCACTATTCACTAACAAGTAACAGCTGCTGCTGCTGCGCTATGACGAACGCCCGCCGATCCCGACTCCCGACTCCGACTCCGACCTTAATATTAATAAAGGGATTTTAGGTGCTTTGCTTTTATAGTCATCCGATTGTAGCATCCGGGAGGATCCGAACTAGAGTCTAGAAGTCACGTGACATCATCTGCGCATGCGCTCATGTGTATGGGAGGGGCCAGGCTCTACGAGTACGTAGCATGCGTTGTGCTACGAGACGGAGAGATATAAATAAGCATACCTAAACCTCATAAAAAATTATATTAGAGATTATTTGGATTCGAATTGTACTTATCTAGGTCCCTGGATTTTCATATTTAGAAAATAGTTTCCTAAAATGAAATGAAAGTGAAAAAAGTTTGCATTTCTCAAGATATTGTACAAGTTATATCAACGAAAGATAGTATTTTGGCTTTCGTTAAAAAATAAAGAAGTAAGTACGTATGTTACAGTTTTTCAAAATTCCACCCCCAAAGGGATAAAATACTCACAACTATATTGTATAATTATTATTGTTTATTTTATCTTCAGTTAGTGGTCCAAGAATGCGTCTATTTCTGTTGCGCGTTACTTTATTTCCATGATAATAATATTTTCTTCTAAGATATATAAGTAGGTCTATATTAAATACTTGACCAACAATTTTATTTTGATAGGGATTAATACTATGTCAGTAAAACCACTTTCGAAAATAAAGCTTTGTAAAATTTGATAATCATAAAAATGGTTATTGCGAGACTACCTTAAAAGACAAACAATCTGTCCTCTTTATTGACCGATCGACGCGAAGGTCTCTGAAATCTACTTGAGTGAATTTGCACTTGTCCGTCCGTCCGTCCGTCCGTCCGTCTGTCAGAGCCTTATAACTTCTGAATTACTGAACGTAATTACTTCAGCTTTAAATATAATATGTAAACCGATGGCCTCCAGCCGAATATGGCTTAAAAAGTTATAAAAATCTTTATTTCAGGGGGGCTCTAATAGAAGCGAATGCGAATTAGGAATAGAGTTCAAAAATATATTTTTTTTAATTTTTCCCCTAAAATTGACGAAATGGGGGGCTTTCAAAGTGGAGATTTTCTAACGTCCAAAGTTGACCTCAGAACTCTCAATTTTCTAAAATTAGAATTTGTAAGGAAACGAAATTATTCAGTATTATAACAGAACTTCACATTGATGTCAATAGATGGCGCCGCGAGGTCTCAGTTCGGGGCGAACCACTAGTTTATTTATAATAGAAGTGAATGCGAAGTAATAGTACATTATGGTACAAGTGAGTAATGTTGGTGATTACCACTGAGGCGCCATTGAGACCCGAGCCGTCAGGTGAGGGTCTTAAGATAGCCGAGGACGGTAATCATCAATACACACGTGTATCATACGACGTTTTTCAACACACTTGTGAAGAAAATAATACTAATAAATAGTTTTATTTAGTAGATAAAAAGTTTATTTAGAGAAACAATTAGTAAATTTGCAGTTAGTAAAATTATAATTAACTGTTTTTGATGGCATAGCGGTCTCATCAGATAGATTATTTACTGAAATACTTTCATGTTCTATTGTTATTTGAGATGGTTCATTATTTGTGTAGGTAGGTGAAATCCAATCATTGGATGTAGGTACTTGGTGTTTCGCCAGTAGGACGCGCCTCAGAATCAAGTCTAATTCTTTTTGTGATTTTTGCACAAATTTCCTTCTTGTTTAGTATGGAATCTTCTACGTATGATTCTGCTACATTGCTAGATCGCCACCCACCATGACGCTTCAAGGTCATTATATCAGCTCCTGAATTAGCCAGCAAAGTAGCTGAAGTTCTTCTGAAACTATGTCCAGTATAGCTCTCAGCATCTGCTAAACCTAAAAACTTAGCGATTTCTTTAGGCATAGAACCAAATTTGTTTATACCTATAGGCTGACAGGTACATTTACCATTCTGGTAATTTAGAAAGAAACGGTCATTTTTTGCTTTTGGTGAACGCAAACTTTCATACTTCTTAACAATTTCATAGAATGGACCGTGTATAGTGAACGACCTCGGTATTTTATTTTTCGTGATAGGTATCTTCACTAAAAGCATCTGGCCATGGTTCTCTACGTCTTTTAGAGTTATATTTGTTAATTCTTGTATCCTACAAGCACCAGTTACACCAAATATCAAAGCAACCTGGAAAAAAAGAGACAATAATTAAGTTCAACACACAACACAGGCTGAAGTCGCGTAGATATTTAAAATTATTTTAACTAACCTTTGTAGCCAGATATTGGTTATCTGGAGCATCTTTTAAAAATTTTTCAATATCGTCAGACGATAAAACCTTTGATTTCTTGCTTCTAAATCCATCGGATAGTCTCTTTAGATAAGCTGATAAATTAGAGTATGTTTTTAAGTCCACTCCATTCTTTGTTCGGACTGTACTTTTTAACATGGAGTATATACACCACAAAGAGCTAGATTTGTACTTAGAAGATAATTCTTTAAAGTACGCCATGAACACATTTTCTGAAAAAGAATTCATTCATATTCTTGTTGTTTTGCCATTGTATGAAATTTTGGTACGCTAATAGATATTTTTCCTTGGAGTTTTCAGGTAGTAAACTTTCCATAACGTTAAGGGCTTCACATCTTATATCGGGCGGTGTACAATTTTCTTCATAATTAGTACTTGTTGACATTTTAATTACTAAATAACTGTAATTTCAACAGTGAAAACGAGTTGTGAAGAATTTTTCGCAATGGCGGGAATAATTAATCAGTTTTCCTATGCGCGCGCATCTTACAATGGCGATCGGCCATAGACTAAAAGAATGAGGTTTCTTTTTTTTTTGCTTTTCGCGAATAGCGTTTTAGCCATTACAAAATGGGGAATTTCAAGTTTTCTTTATTACAGAAAAAACAAAAGTTATATTTGAGTGAAAGTTTTATTTATTAAACACGTACTTACAAGTTAAAATTAACTATAATTTAAATACGAAGTTGCATGAAATGAGCAAGCAAAAGGTACATTATTTTATTTGTACTATTGAACACGACCTTTTTAGTATCGAAACTTTTTTGAAAACAAAGCAACAACCAATAAAAAAAAAACTCTATAACTCACTTGTGAATAATAGCAATGAAAAAGTCACAGTTTGATTATAGGGGTCATTATGTGCCCAATTGCGGTGAAATTAGAGCCACTTTATGAGCAAGTGTGTTGAAAAATATTTTTATAGCGTTGTGGTATATAATTTCAAAGATAATTAGGAATAGAGGGACGAAATGGGGGGGCTTTCAAAGTGGAGATTTTCTAACGTCCAAAGTAGACCTCAGAACTCTCAATTTTCTGAAAGGCTGAGCCTGAAACTTGATCAATTTTTTGAATTATATTGAACAACGAATACTAAAATTAGATAAATATTAAAATAAAATTAAATAACTTTTAAGGAGCTTCAGTATTTTTAACAGAACTTCACAATGATGTCAATAGATGACCCTCTGTAAAAGTTTATTCGTTTGTGCTTACAAATAATAAACTATCTTATGGGATACCGCGAGGTCTAAGTTGGGGGCAAACCACTAGTAATATTACTAGATGAAACCTTGACTTCGTCCGCGTGAATTAAGGTTCTTTGATTCCCGCGTGAGCTCTTGAATTTTCGGGGATAAACAGTAGCAAATTTCATCAAAATCGGTAGAACAAATGGGCCGTGAAAGCGTAGCAGACAGACACACACTTTCGCATTTGTAATATTAGTCTGGATTATATTTATATGCAAGATAATACCCACATGTCATATCACAATTATAGCCCATAAGCTTTACCGCCGTTACTTTTTACGTAAGTTACTCATGTAAGCGACTTTCATGAGCACAACTTACAAGTCCTGGCCTCATGATATTAAATAATTAATAAAATAAGACAATAATAAAACTCAAGGCATGCATTTAAAATTAACTGCTCGTCACAAGATGGCGTTACCTACCGTCGAACATTCTTGGTTATAATCTATATATATAAAAGCGAAAGGTCATTGACTGATCATTACGATATCTCAGGAACTATAAAACATACAGACTTGAAATTTGGAAGGTAGGTTCCTTCTATGGTGTAAACGTCAGCTAAGAAACGGTTTTGGGAAAATTCACCCCTAAGGGGTTGAAATGGGGGTTGGAAGTTTGTATGAAAGTCCTTAGTTTTTGAAGTTAGACACATGAAAATTTGCATTTAAGTTATAAGTTTAAAATAATAAAAATCTGTATAATTTTTTCCGAAAATCTACCCCAAAGAGAGTTAAATGGGGGTTGGAAGTTTGCATGATGGTTCTAAGTTTTTGAAGTCTAACTTCTTGAAAATCGGGATTAAGGTTATTAGTTTTAAATAAAAATAACCAGTATAAGCAATTTTCCGAAAATCTACTCCAAAGAGGGAAAAATGGGGGTTGGAAGTTTGTATGAAAATTCTATGTTTTTGAAGATAGCGACTTGAAAATCGGGATTTAGGTTATAAGTTTTAAATAATAAAAACCTGCATAAGCTATGCTATATAAAGCCTTCTTAGATAGACTTTTTGCAGCGGGAAAATTTCATAATCTCATAGGAAATCAGAAATTGTACGCAGACGAAGTCGCGGGCGACCGCTAGTCTATTATAATAATAAAAATATAATAAAAAAAATAAGAAAGTACAAAAAATACTAGATACTAAATGCGTTAATATAAGCATATCATCTATGTACTTACATTTCTTTACTGCATACCAAGATCACAATATGGCGGTTTACTTATTCTATGGTGTCAGAGCTAGCACACACCGTTTTATGAGATATAATATGCAAATGCCCTAGCAGATGCCCGCGAACTCCCTAATAATTTTTCACACACTCACAAATCATTCCTATTAGTACCAGAATTTTCAAAACCTCACAAATTTTCGATGAAGGCGTCTTATTAATTGCAATCCTATACATATTACACTTGTTCAATAAGTCTGTTTACCTATATTTAATGTTAGTGTTTTAATGTCACTATTCTCACCAGATAGCCCTACACGCACCAAAAATTGAATCAGCTTTCCTAGTGATAGTATACTATATGAACAACATAGATATACTTACAGAGTAGTCGCAGTTAACAAACTTCACTAGCGAACACTAAATATGCAATATCCAGTAGGTAAGTTATAAGCCAACAACACTGATCACAAAAGTATTAAATTTAATTATTAGCATAGTTTTGATCATGTAACTAACTGATTCTAATAATACTATGAAGAACATAGAAACTTATGGAGTAGCAGCAAACTTCACTAGCGCACTTATTACTATCTCTCTGTTGAGATCCGCGCGCGACCAATGCAAATATGCAACTAAATATACAATACCAGGTAAGTAAAAAAGCTCGTTACAAGTTCAATGAATATAACCGAAATCGATAAGGATCGTCTATCTATGCAATAATAAACCTTAACATAACAGTTTAAAGGCGTTTTTGAAACAAAACAACAGGCTACTTCGTAAAACAATAGAGCCAGCTTTGCCATTTCGTTGCGCGTTGCATTATCACTCCTATGATGTCCCTTTCCGTTTACGTTTGAAAGAGTAAATTTGTTTGAACGGCGAGCGCGCGCGGCGTTCGTTTGTTATTTTGTTAGAATGAGTGCAATAAAAGCTTGCAAAAATCTGCTTTGAACGTTTGACAACAAAAGGTGGTTTTTAGTTTGACTCTTGTTTATTACGATTATGTGAATGATTTATTTATTTCACATACTATACCATCGGTTCGGAAATATATTCTACTGAGAAGAGCCGGCAAGAAAGTCAGCAGTTGCTCTTTTCTTAAATAAGAAATAGGTTACAATAAATAGACAATACATTGTACGTTACGTTTCAAGTATTACACTGACTTATGGGTCACTGGATGTTACTCGCATATTCAAGTATACTTAGTTAAAGTGGTATTTTCTGTGGCAGTTAAGAGTTAAGACATTTCGGTCGGGAGGACATTATTTATTATGTGCAAGCTCATTTATTTATTTCCTCATAAACATAGATAGATAGATTTTTTTAGAAACTAAGGAACTAGTAT
This sequence comes from Erebia aethiops, assembly GCA_923060345.2. Lineage (NCBI taxonomy): Eukaryota > Metazoa > Arthropoda > Insecta > Lepidoptera > Nymphalidae > Erebia > Erebia aethiops. The sequence continues at coordinate 6,530,273 of OV281084.1, read as the reverse complement.
AAAACTGTGCTGTTAACGCCTACCTCCAGTTTTACAAATCAGAAGAAAACAAATGACAAAGATAAAATTATTGTAAGAGACAAAAATAATAGTTCTTAGTATTAAAATAGATTAGGATTACGTGTTGTATGGGTGAGTGTAAGGGGTAAATGAAGATTATTTAATAAAGTGAAATAAATGAAGATTATCACGTACTGTAGTATCCAATACCTAGAGTCCACAAGTTGTAGGACTGTGCTTTTTGGTGACAACTATTGGTCACTAGATGGCGTACTTATAACAAAATAATTCAATGTTTTATTAGTTTTGAGATTTCAGCACTTGCTTTGTGTTTGCAATAATAGTAGGCAACAATATAGATCTTTCTCAAGAAACAAGAAAGATCAAGGTACCGAGTTTCTTGCTGGTTCTTCTCGGTAGGAATGGCATTCCGAACCAGTGGTAGATTCGCTTGACGATTCAAAAGTACTTGTAAAAGTTTATTTGAATAAAAAATATTTGATTTGATTTGATTTGATTTGGTACAACACAGGTTCAGGAATTATTTGTACCTTGATTCTCACGATAACGTACACTTGCCACTCGCCTCGCTTGCTTACTATTAATCCAATTATTAAAATATCTATTAATTTGTTTCCTCTGTCTTGCAACTTATTAGTTTTTTTTTATCCACTAGTAGTTAGCCCTGACTGCGATCTCACACTACACGGCATCGTACCGGCACGCTAAATCGCTTGGCGGCACGTCTTTGCCGGTAAACAAAGTAATTTTAAATTCCCAAATTGTCCCTGCCGGGGATCGAACCCGGGAACGCCGCACTATGAGATAACACTTAACACTGCGCCATGGAGATGGTAAAAAAAAAACAGCAAAGGAACGACACAGATATACGTAAAATAAAATTTAAAGTTTATAAGCTATTTATACTCACGTTTACCCATAGAAAAAATAGTGCATTTACCCATATGTTTATACCTCATATACTGGTATAAGGAGATAATAACAAATTGCACAAACACCAACCACAAAATGAACTCATTTTCATAACTTAATACATACTTTGCGAACTTCTACAGCCCAGTAACGTCCCACTGCTGGGCACAGACCTCCACTCTCATAGGAGAGAGTTAATTAGAGCTTAGACCCACCACGGCCACGCTGCTCTAATGCCGGTTGGCGATATACTGTGAAACACCGCCAACTTCGCTAGTACTGAGAATGTCTAGTCAGAAAAACCCAATACTTCATCTGGCCCGACCCGGGATTCGAACCCGGGACCTCGTCGGCCGCTAACAAACTCGCTAACCACTAGATTAGACCAACGAGGCAGTTGCGAACTTCATGAACTTATAATAATGAATTTGTATTTCGACCGCGCGGCAAATGCAAACGAGTAACTGGACTTTAGCAAGTAGTCAAAAGCTCGCTACAAGTTTAAAATTATGGTAGAAGTACCATACTTAGCCGCCATGCAATAATGAACCTTAAATAATGCGTAACGCTACTAACGTAAATACGTTTTTTAAAAACATGGCAACTTTTCAAAGAAACATCAATAGGACCAGATTTGAAGTAATTTGTTGTTACCTCAAGGTGCCGTCTTCTACCTATATAGTATATTAATTAATATAGTTCTTATTCCATAGTGATAGGGAGCAATTTGGTATATTCAGAAGCAAGTCTATAAAAGTCATTTGAAAAAAAACAGGTCGGTTTTATGAAATAATTTGCTTACATTTATTTATGAATCTTTACAGCGAAGTGAAAGTAAAGCGTAATGCTTGCTAAAAATATCATTAATTATAAGTTATATTTTCACTTTTTAAGTAACCCGAAAAATTAGGGAGTTCCTGTGGGCATTACAAAAAATATTACACGCGGACGAAGTCGCGGGCACCTTCTAGTTATATACAAAACAATTGCACTCCTTATTCCAACATAAAGAAAAATTGGATCGTCTTTAGGTGGCACTATTTTAGCACCATAACTATGGCATTAATTAATAATTATACATAAATAATTACAATAATTTTAATAAAAAATCCATTATAATTTAAATTTAAGAGCAAAATCTGACTCCCTGTTACTAAAATACTAATGAAAATAAATGTAAAATAAATGTAAATTTATACTTACAAAAACTTGTTAACTACTATTCGTCGCAAGATGGCGCTGCGCTGATGCAGTTGGCAAATTATAATAGTTATATCTGATATCTCCATGTGTTTTCTAATGGTGGCATGGTTTTTGACTGCCTCGTTGGTCTAGAGTCTAGACTATGGAGTGTACAATAGAAGGAGTAACATCTCTTATGGGAGAAAAGTTGAAAAAGTGTCCAGTGGTTGCTGAAAATAACAGTTCAAAAAACCTTATATGGTATGAATTCGACTAAAATAGTTAATTATTGAAAATTAAAAAAAAAAACTATAATAATGAATGTTTTCTTCCCTTGTTTATTTCTCAAACCTACACTAATAATATTTGGCGCGCGAAAGAGCCCAGTTTAAGAAATTAGTCAAAATAATGAGTTTGACGTGAGTTACTCACAAATTAGTCATTTTTTTTGACTAATTTCTTAAACTGGGCACTTTCAAGTAAAGATTTTTATATAAACCTGTGAAGATGATATTCCTAGGGGCGCAATTTGAATGCCTTATGCCTACTTTGTCGTATTAGTTTAAAAATTGCGAAAATCCAAATTAAATTTGAATTTCGCGGGCAGACTTTTGTCTTCCACTATAACACTCCTATTCTACACTCCATAGTCTAGACTCAGGTTGTTCGACTGCAGCCGAAGAGGTCCCGGGTTCGAGTCCTTTGCTACAATCATCAGGCATACAAGTTACCTGTCCATACTAATATATCTGTGTCTGTCTGCTACGCTTTCACTGCCCATCTGATCAACCGATTTTGATGAAATTGGGTATGCGGATAAGTAGTATCCCGGGGAGGGACATAGGCTACTTTTATCCCGGAAAATTAAAGACTTATATAAATAATAAAGAGTAAATAATAATTGTAAAATAAGTTAGATTTCTCACTTGTTATGTGATAGTTAAGGTATGAAATTCAACTGAGATTGTATAGCAATATATTATGTAATCGGTATTTAATATACGTGACTGGTCTTTAAATGCAATAAGAGTTCCCGCGGGAATCAAAAAATCATCATCACGCGTACAAAGTCGCGGGCATCATCTAGTATAGAAATAAACATAGACTAACATATTTTATCCATTGTATTTATTATATTGTAATTTAAGCTTCCTTTAGTGAGATATGTATATTCGGCAATTATCAGGGCATAGATGAAAAAACTTCTGTGGTGTAAACGGGAAGGGAATAATGAATAATGATAAACAATAGAATTTAAACGACTAACATATTTTATATTATATTCAGGCAAATTACCTTTTGGCCTTTGCATAACTAGTTTGTATTATTCTTTCTTGTGTGCAATAAAGTATTTATCTATCTATAAAATTTCATCAAAATGGCCCGTATTTATTTATAATATTAACTATGGAAGTCTGGATAGTATGGATTATCAGGGCATAGATGAAAAAAACTTATGTTGTAAACGGGAATAATAATAAAAAAATAGAATTGACATACAAGTTATGTACGATGCATAGAATAGAATTAACAGAAGAATAGCTTTCTTTCGTGAGATATATTCTGTCACTTAGACCGCGTGTTTGACTTTGTTTTTTATCAAATTTCATCAAAATCGGCAGACACGCTTACGCATTTATCATATTAAGTATGGATTATCAGGGCACAGATAAACGGGAATAAAAAAAAAGTATTGAAATAACTAACATATTTTAATCTATTGTATCATTTATTTTCAGGCAGACGACCTTTGGTACAATCACTATTATCAGACTATACAGAGCACAGAGCAACCGATGCATAGAATACACAGAAGAGATAAATAAATAAATAAAAATAAAATAGAAAATATAAATTTATTAGGAAAATCAAATAAATTAAACATGATTTACACACTATAACGGAATATCACTTGGTCTACGATACATATTATACTTTACAAGGGGAATACTTGACGCACTAACACTATTCAAATGATAACAGACATGTTTTGACGTCAATTTAGCCAATGCTATATAATCTCTAAGCTTTAAATCACCTAGTTCTGTCCCTTTCCACAGGGAGTATTATGAAAGGGTTAGCAATATTTCGAATGCTGTCATTTTAGTTTAGAGATTGTGGGTATGTTCCGATATACACTGCGAGCTCTGTAAGGTGTGTATTTAGTATACTGGTTATAGTTAGTTATACTGGAAGAGCACCTTACCTTGAAAACGCCAGTGCTCACAGTACAAAATGGCGACGATTTATGACGTCATATTTTTCTTTAGGATACTACGGCAGTACTATTGTACTGTACTGTAAGTCCATAACGGAACGAATTTCTCCCCTCAGTGTTCGCAGTGTATATCGGAACATCCCCACAATTTCTAAAATTTCAACTTTAAATCTAGTTCTGTCCCTTTCCGCAGTATATGAAAGAGTATTATCAAATGGTTAGTGAATATTTTTAATGCTGTCATTTTAATTTTAGTTAAGAGATTGTATACAACAGAATCAGCCCCAATACCTAACTTCATTCACAACTCAACAGTATTAAATTTGTGAGTGAAGTTAGCAGCCAAACTGTACCAGTTAGCATTTGAAATAGGTTAAAAATCGAGCTTATTTGACAACTTCACTGTATTAGGAATAATAAAATATGCAGACAGAACCCTTTTTCCCTATTCTTGGAATATAAAATATTGCTATTTTGATAAATAAATAAATAATTAATAATTTCGAAAATATAATATAATTCTTAATAATTTTAGAGTGATTTTAATCTCTCTTCTTGGAATAAAAATTCTTGCTATTTCGATAATTAATTAATTAATTAATAATTTAATTTAATTTGATGAAATCATAATTTTTGCTGCATAATTCTTAAAAAACAAGCTTAATTTTAGTGTGACTTGAATTTGCAGAAATGTAGCGGTGGTTTTCTGAAATTGTGAATCGTTATATCTACTTGTACGTACTTTGTATCTAATCCGTAAATGTTAATACTCAATATTTATACCTCCTCCTTTTGTCTGAGAATATTTTTCAACGTGTAACAGTGAAGTTGTTAAAGTTTAAGGCCGGAAACACACTAAAGCGTTATGTTGTAGTTGCTAGTGTGTCTCCAGCTGTAATCTCGAACGCCATACGATGTTATAGTCTAAGCAATTGTATTATTTCACTTAGACTTAGCTGCCTCAGCTTCAAGCCTGAGCCGCATAGACTCGGGCATCTCAGCCGGCGGCGGCCGCGGCATTCTCAGGTACACCTGTGCATGGGAAAATGGTATTAGTGTACGAAGAGATAAGGGTGGTTTTTGAATACGGTTTGTTGGTCTCATACGTTGTTTTGTCCACATGATTTATTATATCGGTAGGAACAATTGGTTATTGATAATAATCATTGAAAATTTCTTAATATTAAGTATCTTTATTAATAATATAAAACAAAGTCGGGTTTGTTCGAACACTTTTATAACTCTAGAACGACGGCTGGACGGATCTGGATGAAATTTGGCACAGGTCGATTATAGTCTGGAATAACGCATAGGCTACTTTTTATTCCGGAAAAAACGAGTTAGAGTTCCCGCGGGAACCAAACAACCTCAATCCACGCGGACGAAGTCGCTGGCATCAGCTAGTAATATAATAAAATATAATCTGAAACCGAATCCAAATCTGAATTCTGATCCGAGTGTGAATGAATGCGTGTTAACCATAGACTTTTTTTTATCCACTACTTAGTGATGATGCAGTCTAAGATGGTAGCGGGCTAACCGTTCCAGTATGATGCCGTGTAGAAACCTACACGGCATCATACTGGAACGGCATTTTTTTGCCGGTAGGGTGGTAACTAGCAACGGCCGAAGCCTCCCACCAGGCCAATTACGCTGTGCATCTGTCAGGAATTGGCCCTCGATTGTGTAAATAAAAGTGAAAACGCTTGCTAAATCAGACTAAATGTAAGTAAATGTTTAGTTACATACTGTAACTGTATTAAAATATTTAACTAAATCAATTTAAGAGTCCTTATGCAAGTGGCCCTGTGGCATTAAAGTTTAATAATTGCGAAAGTAGTATATTTGTCTTCGTAACAACGCGAGGTGACAGTCACGGTAAAAAGTTTTTTTAAGTGCCCAACGCGGCTAAAGAATTAAGTTTCACTTTTGCAAGCCAACCTTGACGGCGTCGTATATGAACCACTGCAGCGCGGTGAGTGTTCCGATCATCACGATCCTGGGTCCGAGCCCCTTCCACACTCCCGCCATGCCCAGCTTGCCGATGATGGAGCCCACCGTCGCCGTTTTGTCCTGGAAACACGTGGGGTGCAAGCGTTACAACAGCTCGGAGAGAGAGACAGAGAGAGAGAGAGAGAGAGCAGAGAGTCCTCCTTATGAGAAGCCCGCCATGCCCAGCTTGCCGATGATGGAGCCCACCGTCGCCGTTTTGTCCTGGAAACACGTGGGGTGCAAGCGTTACAACAGCTCGGAGAGAGAGACAGAGAGAGAGAGAGAGAGAGCAGAGAGTCCTCCTTATGAGAAGCCCGCCATGCCCAGCTTGCCGATGATGGAGCCCACCGTCGCCGTTTTGTCCTGGAAACACGTGGGGTGCAAGCGTTACAACAGCTCGGAGAGAGAGACAGAGAGAGAGAGAGAGAGAGCAGAGAGTCCTCCTTATGAGAAGCCCGCCATGCCCAGCTTGCCGATGATGGAGCCCACCGTCGCCGTTTTGTCCTGGAAACACGTGGGGTGCAAGCGTTACAACAGCTCGGAGAGAGAGACAGAGAGAGAGAGAGAGAGAGCAGAGAGTCCTCCTTATGAGAAGCCCGCCATGCCCAGCTTGCCGATGATGGAGCCCACCGTCGCCGTTTTGTCCTGGAAACACGTGGGGTGCAAGCGTTACAACAGCTCGGAGAGAGAGACAGAGAGAGAGAGAGAGAGAGCAGAGAGTCCTCCTTATGAGAAGCCCGCCATGCCCAGCTTGCCGATGATGGAGCCCACCGTCGCCGTTTTGTCCTGGAAACACGTGGGGTGCAAGCGTTACAACAGCTCGGAGAGAGAGACAGAGAGAGAGAGAGAGAGAGCAGAGAGTCCTCCTTATGAGAAGCCCGCCATGCCCAGCTTGCCGATGATGGAGCCCACCGTCGCCGTTTTGTCCTGGAAACACGTGGGGTGCAAGCGTTACAACAGCTCGGAGAGAGAGACAGAGAGAGAGAGAGAGAGAGCAGAGAGTCCTCCTTATGAGAAGCCCGCCATGCCCAGCTTGCCGATGATGGAGCCCACCGTCGCCGTTTTGTCCTGGAAACACGTGGGGTGCAAGCGTTACAACAGCTCGGAGAGAGAGACAGAGAGAGAGAGAGAGAGAGCAGAGAGTCCTCCTTATGAGAAGCCCGCCATGCCCAGCTTGCCGATGATGGAGCCCACCGTCGCCGTTTTGTCCTGGAAACACGTGGGGTGCAAGCGTTACAACAGCTCGGAGAGAGAGACAGAGAGAGAGAGAGAGAGAGCAGAGAGTCCTCCTTATGAGAAGCCCGCCATGCCCAGCTTGCCGATGATGGAGCCCACCGTCGCCGTTTTGTCCTGGAAACACGTGGGGTGCAAGCGTTACAACAGCTCGGAGAGAGAGACAGAGAGAGAGAGAGAGAGAGCAGAGAGTCCTCCTTATGAGAAGCCCGCCATGCCCAGCTTGCCGATGATGGAGCCCACCGTCGCCGTTTTGTCCTGGAAACACGTGGGGTGCAAGCGTTACAACAGCTCGGAGAGAGAGACAGAGAGAGAGAGAGAGAGAGCAGAGAGTCCTCCTTATGAGAAGCCCGCCATGCCCAGCTTGCCGATGATGGAGCCCACCGTCGCCGTTTTGTCCTGGAAACACGTGGGGTGCAAGCGTTACAACAGCTCGGAGAGAGAGACAGAGAGAGAGAGAGAGAGAGCAGAGAGTCCTCCTTATGAGAAGCCCGCCATGCCCAGCTTGCCGATGATGGAGCCCACCGTCGCCGTTTTGTCCTGGAAACACGTGGGGTGCAAGCGTTACAACAGCTCGGAGAGAGAGACAGAGAGAGAGAGAGAGAGAGCAGAGAGTCCTCCTTATGAGAAGCCCGCCATGCCCAGCTTGCCGATGATGGAGCCCACCGTCGCCGTTTTGTCCTGGAAACACGTGGGGTGCAAGCGTTACAACAGCTCGGAGAGAGAGACAGAGAGAGAGAGAGAGAGAGCAGAGAGTCCTCCTTATGAGAAGCCCGCCATGCCCAGCTTGCCGATGATGGAGCCCACCGTCGCCGTTTTGTCCTGGAAACACGTGGGGTGCAAGCGTTACAACAGCTCGGAGAGAGAGACAGAGAGAGAGAGAGAGAGAGCAGAGAGTCCTCCTTATGAGAAGCCCGCCATGCCCAGCTTGCCGATGATGGAGCCCACCGTCGCCGTTTTGTCCTGGAAACACGTGGGGTGCAAGCGTTACAACAGCTCGGAGAGAGAGACAGAGAGAGAGAGAGAGAGAGCAGAGAGTCCTCCTTATGAGAAGCCCGCCATGCCCAGCTTGCCGATGATGGAGCCCACCGTCGCCGTTTTGTCCTGGAAACACGTGGGGTGCAAGCGTTACAACAGCTCGGAGAGAGAGACAGAGAGAGAGAGAGAGAGAGCAGAGAGTCCTCCTTATGAGAAGCCCGCCATGCCCAGCTTGCCGATGATGGAGCCCACCGTCGCCGTTTTGTCCTGGAAACACGTGGGGTGCAAGCGTTACAACAGCTCGGAGAGAGAGACAGAGAGAGAGAGAGAGAGAGCAGAGAGTCCTCCTTATGAGAAGCCCGCCATGCCCAGCTTGCCGATGATGGAGCCCACCGTCGCCGTTTTGTCCTGGAAACACGTGGGGTGCAAGCGTTACAACAGCTCGGAGAGAGAGACAGAGAGAGAGAGAGAGAGAGCAGAGAGTCCTCCTTATGAGAAGCCCGCCATGCCCAGCTTGCCGATGATGGAGCCCACCGTCGCCGTTTTGTCCTGGAAACACGTGGGGTGCAAGCGTTACAACAGCTCGGAGAGAGAGACAGAGAGAGAGAGAGAGAGAGCAGAGAGTCCTCCTTATGAGAAGCCCGCCATGCCCAGCTTGCCGATGATGGAGCCCACCGTCGCCGTTTTGTCCTGGAAACACGTGGGGTGCAAGCGTTACAACAGCTCGGAGAGAGAGACAGAGAGAGAGAGAGAGAGAGCAGAGAGTCCTCCTTATGAGAAGCCCGCCATGCCCAGCTTGCCGATGATGGAGCCCACCGTCGCCGTTTTGTCCTGGAAACACGTGGGGTGCAAGCGTTACAACAGCTCGGAGAGAGAGACAGAGAGAGAGAGAGAGAGAGCAGAGAGTCCTCCTTATGAGAAGCCCGCCATGCCCAGCTTGCCGATGATGGAGCCCACCGTCGCCGTTTTGTCCTGGAAACACGTGGGGTGCAAGCGTTACAACAGCTCGGAGAGAGAGACAGAGAGAGAGAGAGAGAGAGCAGAGAGTCCTCCTTATGAGAAGCCCGCCATGCCCAGCTTGCCGATGATGGAGCCCACCGTCGCCGTTTTGTCCTGGAAACACGTGGGGTGCAAGCGTTACAACAGCTCGGAGAGAGAGACAGAGAGAGAGAGAGAGAGAGCAGAGAGTCCTCCTTATGAGAAGCCCGCCATGCCCAGCTTGCCGATGATGGAGCCCACCGTCGCCGTTTTGTCCTGGAAACACGTGGGGTGCAAGCGTTACAACAGCTCGGAGAGAGAGACAGAGAGAGAGAGAGAGAGAGCAGAGAGTCCTCCTTATGAGAAGCCCGCCATGCCCAGCTTGCCGATGATGGAGCCCACCGTCGCCGTTTTGTCCTGGAAACACGTGGGGTGCAAGCGTTACAACAGCTCGGAGAGAGAGACAGAGAGAGAGAGAGAGAGAGCAGAGAGTCCTCCTTATGAGAAGCCCGCCATGCCCAGCTTGCCGATGATGGAGCCCACCGTCGCCGTTTTGTCCTGGAAACACGTGGGGTGCAAGCGTTACAACAGCTCGGAGAGAGAGACAGAGAGAGAGAGAGAGAGAGCAGAGAGTCCTCCTTATGAGAAGCCCGCCATGCCCAGCTTGCCGATGATGGAGCCCACCGTCGCCGTTTTGTCCTGGAAACACGTGGGGTGCAAGCGTTACAACAGCTCGGAGAGAGAGACAGAGAGAGAGAGAGAGAGAGCAGAGAGTCCTCCTTATGAGAAGCCCGCCATGCCCAGCTTGCCGATGATGGAGCCCACCGTCGCCGTTTTGTCCTGGAAACACGTGGGGTGCAAGCGTTACAACAGCTCGGAGAGAGAGACAGAGAGAGAGAGAGAGAGAGCAGAGAGTCCTCCTTATGAGAAGCCCGCCATGCCCAGCTTGCCGATGATGGAGCCCACCGTCGCCGTTTTGTCCTGGAAACACGTGGGGTGCAAGCGTTACAACAGCTCGGAGAGAGAGACAGAGAGAGAGAGAGAGAGAGCAGAGAGTCCTCCTTATGAGAAGCCCGCCATGCCCAGCTTGCCGATGATGGAGCCCACCGTCGCCGTTTTGTCCTGGAAACACGTGGGGTGCAAGCGTTACAACAGCTCGGAGAGAGAGAGAGAGAGAGAGAGAGCAGAGAGTCCTCCTTATGAGAAGCCCGCCATGCCCAGCTTGCCGATGATGGAGCCCACCGTCGCCGTTTTGTCCTGGAAACACGTGGGGTGCAAGCGTTACAACAGCTCGGAGAGAGAGAGAGAGAGAGAGAGAGCAGAGAGTCCTCCTTATGAGAAGCCCGCCATGCCCAGCTTGCCGATGATGGAGCCCACCGTCGCCGTTTTGTCCTGGAAACACGTGGGGTGCAAGCGTTACAACAGGTCGGAGAGAGAGACAGAGAGAGAGAGAGAGAGAAAGAGAGAGCAGAGAGTCCTCCTTATGAGAAGCCCGCCATGCCCAGCTTGCCGATGATGGAGCCCACCGTCGCCGTTTTGTCCTGGAAACACGTGGGGTGCAAGCGTTACAACAGGTCGGAGAGAGAGACAGAGAGAGAGAGAGAGAGAAAGAGAGAGCAGAGAGTCCTCCTTATGAGAAGCCCGCCATGCCCAGCTTGCCGATGATGGAGCCCACCGTCGCCGTTTTGTCCTGGAAACACGTGGGGTGCAAGCGTTACAACAGGTCGGAGAGAGAGACAGAGAGAGAGAGAGAGAGAAAGAGAGAGCAGAGAGTCCTCCTTATGAGAAGCCCGCCATGCCCAGCTTGCCGATGATGGAGCCCACCGTCGCCGTTTTGTCCTGGAAACACGTGGGGTGCAAGCGTTACAACAGCTCGGAGAGAGAGACAGAGAGAGAGAGAGAGAGAAAGAGAGAGAGAGAGCAGAGAGTCCTCCTTATGAGAAGCCCGCCATGCCCAGCTTGCCGATGATGGAGCCCACCGTCGCCGTTTTGTCCTGGAAACACGTGGGGTGCAAGCGTTACAACAGCTCGGAGAGAGAGACAGAGAGAGAGAGAGAGAGAAAGAGAGAGAGAGAGCAGAGAGTCTTCCTTATGAGAAGCCCGCCATGCCCAGCTTGCCGATGATGGAGCCCACCGTCGCCGTTTTGTCCTGGAAACACGTGGGGTGCAAGCGTTACAACAGCTCGGAGAGAGAGACAGAGAGAGAGAGAGAGAGAGAGAGAGAGAGAGAGCAGAGAGTCCTCCTTATGAGAAGCCCGCCATGCCCAGCTTGCCGATGATGGAGCCCACCGTCGCCGTTTTGTCCTGGAAACACGTGCGGTGCAAGCGTTACAACAGGTCGGAGAGAGAGAGAGAGAGAGAGAGAGAGCAGAGAGTCCTCCTTATGAGAAGCCCGCCATGCCCAGCTTGCCGATGATGGAGCCCACCGTCGCCGTTTTGTCCTTACAACAGGTCGGAGAGAGAGAGAGAGAGAGAGAGAGAGAGAGAGAGAGAGAGAGAGAGAGCAGAGAGCAGAGAAAGAGAGAGAGTCCTTATGAGAAACACCCGTGCTACAAGGGTTCGATAAGATAGGAGAGAGAGCAATCCTCTCAAGCAAGCAAGAAACAGTGTGATACAAGTGTTGGATAAGGTAAGAGAGAGAGTAAAGAGTCCTCCATACAAGGGAGAAATCAGAGAGAGATGCGATACAAGTGTTTTGTAAGGGTTAGATCGGGTCGGAAAGAGAGAGATGTGATACAAGTGTTGGATAAGGTAGGAGAGAGAGCAGAGAGTCCTCCTTATGAGAAAAAGTCTCTCACATTTTATGAATTGGCCACACATGAACTAAAACTTATGTTAAAATTAAAACAAAATTGAATTAAAACAAATCCATACTAATATTATAAATGCGTGTGTATGTCTGTTTGCTATGCTTCCACGGCCCAACTAATCAACCGATTTTGATGAAATTTGTTACATAAATAGTTTACATTCTGGGAAAGGACGGAAAGGACATAGGCTACTTCTTATCCCGGAAAATTGAAGAGTTCCCACCGGAATCAAAGAACTTTAATCCACACGAACAAAGTCATCAAGTCAGATTTTATACCTTCTTCACACGGACCACCAAATTCCTCTGAATTTCCCTCTTATGGCCATGAGTCTGCCAAATCCTGTACTTTCACACGGATTAAAATAATCTGCCTCTGAGTCTACGCACGAATTAAAGAACCCCTCCCCTCCCAGAGTTCACATAACCCCTCGGAATATCCCAGATCGCCTCAAACCATGGACTAAACAACCCTTTCTCTGTTGCTTTTCATCTGTTGATGGTGATACCTAGAGTCGATATTATTATAATGTAATGTAGTGTTGTGTTGTTTTGGAAGTGTTTGACTGCCGCCCCGCCTCCGAGGATTTGGATTTAATTAAGTAGAGCAATTGGAGGAAATAAGGAGAGAATGCGAACACCAAAGATGAGTGAGTGAGTGAGTGAGTGAGTGAAAGAAAGAAAGAAATAAAGAAAGAAAGAAAACACATTTATTCACAAATGGTGTTACAGACAAACATCTGTGACAAAACAGGAGTGAGTGAGTGTATGTATGTATATGTGTGTACGTGTACCTGATTCAGTTTGATGGTGTGTGGGTAGCTGTCGTTAGTGGTGTATATGTGTTTATGTGAGTAATTTGATTGTTGTATCTCCACATTCAACCATTGGTGAGTGAGTGAGTGAGTGAGTATGTATGTATGTATATATATATGTAGCTGTGTGTGTAGCACGTGAACCTGGTTCAGCTTGGAGGCGACGGTGTGTGGGTCGTTGTCGTTAGTGATGCATAATTATGTGTTTGTGTGAGTAATTTAATTGTTGTATCTCCACATTCACCACATTGGTAAGTAAGTAAGAGAGTATGTATGTGTGTGTGTGTGTGTGTGTGTGTGTGTGTGTGTGTGTGTGTGTGTGTGTACCTGGTTCAGCTTGGAGACGACGGTGTCCGCCGGGTGGGAGACGATAGCGCAGAACACGCCGGCGATGTATCCGGCCGCGAACGTCACCACCAGCTGTTCGCCCTTAGAACACTGGTCGCGGGGCTTCGGTACCACATACTGGGGGGAACATTACAACACATTCAATTATCAGCTATATAATTTTTGTCAGCCATAACGCAGACTACAATCTATTTTCAAACCCCAGCCTGTTTTATTTCAATTATCTACTACTTACTGAGGACTATAATCTTGTATATATTATAAAAAAAATTCAAAAAAAAAAAAAAAACCGACTTCAAAAACCACAAACACTAAAAAGTAAAAAATAATTTAATTTATTATGTATATAATAACAGTTTTTGGAGTCGGTACCAATTAGCCGCATGAACCGTCTACCTACTCTTCATTATTGTTGACGTGACTCCACATTGGCACCGACTCCAAAAAATGTTATGATAGAACTACATTAACTCTTGTATACATAATAAATTAAATTATTTTTTACTTTTTAGTGTTTGTGGTTTTTGAAGTTGGTTTTTTTTTTTTTGATAATTTTTTATTTCACAATTTTTAGTGGCCCCACTGTTGTAAAATACAGGGTGTAACCAGAATGCTAGTAAAAACTTAGCGTTATTAAGAATAACGTCGTTTAATCGTTACTCGTCGACTTGTCTAACTTAGACAAGTCAAGTACAAAGTCCTTTCATATGATACCCCACTTGGTATAGTTATCCTACTTTGAAATTTCAAACCCCTGATTTTCCCCACTTTTTTAATTAAACTAAAAATAATTTTCAATTTTTTTGATTTCCATGATATTGGGCCACTATTATATACAACTATTCCAAATTTCATGTCAATAGCTTTAATAGTTACTGAAATAATCGACTGTGACAGACGGACGAAGAAAGTCGCACCATAAGGGTTCCATTTTTACCATTTTGGTATGGAACCCTAAAAAAGAAAAAGATATGCTATGCATGGTTAAAACATACTGTTTACAAAACTATCACACTGATCGCGAGCAATTTACTCTTATCCATTGAGGAGTTCCGTTCTCCATCTCCGGAGATATTCATCAGATCTTCACCAAATTAAAATGGGACCACCTCTGAAGTATGACCTACCAAACAAAAAAAGAATTATCAAAATCGGTTCATAATTGGCGGAGAAATCGCGTAACAAATATACAAAAAAAAAAACATACAGTCGAATTGAGAACCTCCTCCTTTTTTTGAAGTCGGTTAATAATGATACTTTTAGGAATGTTATGTATTTTAAATTGGTAATTGTACTGTAATCTTTTGGAATAAATGAATTTTATTAAAAAAAAAAATATAAAAAAAATTTAGTGCTTTGGTCTATAAAATAGTACCCAAGCTGCTGAAATGGCGACTTCAAATGGCAATTCCCCGAGTATACGGTAGACATAATATTATAGGATTTAGTATTTGGTGCGTCCTAGGCTCTCCATTGATGACGATAGTGAAGGTCTGCCCTGCCCGCATGCTGATGGGCCTTTCACTAGATATGGCCGCTCAAAGACGTTATGGTTACCAAACTGAACCATAACTAGAAAGGCTGATTCTTGTACAGTATTTAAGTATTGCGCAGTACATATGTAAACAGTATAAAAACTGACGCTATTTATCGGACCATTCACTAGATATCAAAGACGTGATAAACTTACAAACTTAAAATAATTATTAGCAATTATTGGTCAAGATGATTGCTAATAAATATTATGGAGGCGTAAAATTATTTGCTGTCCTATTACACACACTTACACTTGTTTAATTATGCCAAATTTAGTTTTCCTATTTTATGTTAGTATAATTTTAGTATCATCACATGCGATCTCAAAGGTAATATATGTTATTTTGAATACTTATGATTCATTTTTGGCAACCATTACACAGTTTTTAATCCACACGAGTCTTTGAGCGGCCATATATAGTGAAAGGCACATCAGCATGCGGGCAGACCTGCACTATCGTCATCAGTGAAGAGCCCTAAACCCACCTAATACTGAATCAGCCTTCCTGGCGATAGTTACCAAAAGTGCAACTATCTCTTAGTCTATCAAAAGTAGCTGGGTCCTTACAAGAGCAGTTCATTAGTTGACGTCCACTGAAGACGAAAAATCGTCAAAAAGCTCAGTCAGCAACTTGAACTTAGATACAGTTCTTTAGAAACAAGATGCTTTTTTTTTTATCCACTACAAGCTAGCCCTTGACTGCGATCACACTTGATGGTAAGTGATGATGCAGGCTAAGATGGTAGCGGGCTAACCTGTTAGGGCATGGAAGTTATATTAAACCTACGCCCCTTCGGCTTCTACACGGCATCGTACCGGAACGCTAAATCGCTTGGCGGCACGTCTTTGCCGGTAGGGTGGTAACTAGCCACGGCCGAAGCCTCCCACCAGGCCAGACCAGGGAAAATTCAGAAATTATAAATTCCTAAATTGACCCTGCCGGGGATCGAACCCGGGACCTCCGCACGTTAAGGCATCAGCGCTACACACTGCGCCACGGAGGTCGTCTTGTTCTAGTTTCCGCAGCCTGCCCCATCTTGTACTGACCTGGTAGAGCAGTTCGAGGGTCTTCTCGAAGCAGGCGAACTTCATCATTGTGTAGGGGATCTGCCGGCCCCACAGCGGCACCAGCCCCTTATAGAACGTGCCGTACCCTTCGTTCTGCACCATCTTGGGCCACGCCTCGCGCAATGTGGTCGCGAAGCCGGGCATCGTTTGGATTCGGACCTAAAAGCATGGAAATACAACACACATTTACATAGCCCTTAAAAACTACATTATGGTCATGTTATACATGTGGTATCTATATGTCACCGTAAGTTTGTAAAAACCGTTAGATTATAATATAACGTTTTTTATCTCGATAGATTATAAACTTTCGACAGATTGTGAACCATAACATACTGCTTACAATTTAACGGGCACTACCTGAATATTCATGTAAAACCCTAACCTAACCTATAGTTCGCGCGCGAGTTGAATGCAGAGTAAATGTATGGTGACACTGAAATTTACTCTGCATTCAACTCGCGCGCGAACTGTACAAGAAAGAGTAAAGAAAGTTCTGAGTATTAATTTATGTAATTTCATAAATTAATACTCAGAAAATTGAACGGTTCACAATCTTTCGACAGTTTATAATCTAGCGGGATAGAAACCGTTAGATTATAATCTAACGGATTTTACAATCTTACGGTGACATATATAAACCTTAAAAACTACGTTATGTTATGTGATGTAGCGAGCACTGGCGTCAGCAGTTTAACGATAGCGCGTTCGAGCCACGGGCAACACGCCAGTTGCCCCTCGCTCGGTTTAAGAGTTACTCCTGCCCCTGGACCTACTTACGCAAAACGGAAACAACCCACACAAAGCTAGTTTTGAGAAAAAGACATTTAAATGTCAAAATTATGGGTACATTTATATGTATGGGTTGATAACCTTGCCATAGAAAAGTTTTATTCTGTCAAAATTGTCAGATCATTTTGATTTTTACAGGGTCGATAGAAGGTGCATTTTAAAATTATCTCATTTTTGGCATGTGTGTGGATTGGTTCCTGTTTGCATAAGTATGTCCAATTTACTAACTTGTACAGTAACCCGTACAATAGTCAAATAGTATAAATGCGTAATTAAGATACGTATATTGTCACGTACAGCGGTGGCAATATTACGTACAGTTTTTTTATATTCCACTACACTAGCCCTTGACTACGATCTCACCTGACGGTAAGTGATGATGTAGTCTAAGATTGTAGCGGGCTAGCCTTCGGTTTCTGTACGGCATCGTACCGGAACGCTAAATCGCTTGGCGGCACGTCTTTGCCGGTAGGATGGTAACTAGCAACGGCCGAAGCCTCGAAGACCAGGCCGGAGCAGGGAAAATTCAGAAATTATAAATTCCCAAATTGACCCTGCCGGGGATCGAACCCGGGATCTCCGCACATTAAGACACAGCGCTAAACACTGCGCCACGGAAGTCGTCAAAAACAAAAAAAACGTTCGTCGAACCTTGGCTATCTCTAGCGGCGTCAAAACCAAAAGTCGTCAAAAGCGATGTTACCTTGGCGGCCTCTAGCGGCGAGAGCGCGATGTCCGCGATGAACTCTGCGGAGGCGGAGGCGGCGAGGTACACGAAGGTCCTGTATGTGTAGGCCGTCTCCTCGTCCAGCATGCCCGAGTAGCCCACTTTGAACACCTCGTAGAAACCGAACTTGCACAGACCCTGCGCGGTCAATGATCATGTTAGCAAAATATACTACCTATTAAATAATAATAGACTAGCTGATGCCCGCGACTTCGTCCGCGTGGTTCAAGTTTTTTTGATTCCCGTGGGAACTCCTTATTTTTTCCGGGATAAAAGTAGTCTATGTCACTCTCCAGGTCCTCAACTATACGTTAAAAAAAAAACGTAAAAATCACGTCGATCCGTTGCTCCATTGCGGCGTGATTGAAGGACCAACCAACAAACAAACACACTTTCGCATTTATAATATTAGTATGATTGTTCATCAAGGAACTTAAATGAACCATTTCATACGAGATGTTTACAATCGAGGTTACAATCGAGTAGAATGGCTTTTAGCACTAGAATGGCACTTAGATTGCGAGAAAATAAAATAAATAACGAATTTTAATTATTTCTTTGCCTTTTCATATTAGGAGTAAGATCTTTATTTTTACTTGATGATATTAACAAATAGTCACTTTCACTTTATCTGCCTTCACCTTGTAGTACATATTGTGCATCCAAATTTGAAATGGATTAATTATCATCTATAAAACATCCATTTAAATAAATGTTGTAAATTACAACATAAAAATCTATGATTTCGCGGCAAACCGCAATACCAACTTTGTTTTATCGATAACAAGAACAAATAAAAAAAATACAGTAGTACTATAAACATAGATCTGTAGGATAATGGTACTCGTAATTGGTAGGATTAGATGGGTAGATGGTATATAGCATTGACATTCACCATAGTAGTAATAGTAACCGAATGAGGATATCACGCATACTACCATATGAGGATAATACGGCAAAAAGTAAAAAAAAATACTTTAGTCCCTATAGGGTAGAGGTACAACTCCATACTTAAGCAAAAAGCATTCAAAAATCTGCTTATCATCGCTGATACCCTGTAGTTCTTCTGCTTAGCTCTAGATGGCGTTGAAACGAAAGCTTTTAGCGCCATCTAATGACCATCTGATGAAACTTCAGGCTATATACAGTGCCATCTATCAAACCTTTGAAAAAACTTCGCGTTTAATGCAACACGACCAAAGATTTGACAGAAAAATCTTTGGTTTAGTTTAGCTAAAGATTATATTATGATTGTATTTGGTTTAGCCATGAACAAAAAGCATAGAGTAGGTACGTACATAATACAAACAGGACGGGGGTCATATTCTGTAAAATTGACACTTGCAGTGACAATGAGCATTAAATGCTCTTTGGCTTTGATCACTGTTGTCTAAGGTTCTCTATGCTCTTTGCTAGAGGCTAAATGCTAACTTTAGTCCGCCTACGCTAAGCTATACGTACATATACCTACATCATCTTTTTAGAGCATGAGAGGTGAAAAAAAAAATAGTTTTTTTCACTTCAAATTACAACATTTTTTTAACACCTTGAAATTCAATTACCCCTATGCAACCGGGATTAACAGACATCTATCTGCTGACTGATCATTGACTTTCGCTTATCTAATACTAGATGATTCCCGCGTATTCGTCCAGGATTAAAACCTATATACTTCCCCGGGATAAAAACTATCCCCATACAAAATTTCATCAAAATCGGTTGAACAGACAGACAGACACACTTTCGCATTTATAATATTAGTATGGATTTTCCTCTAATGTAGGTAGATTGAAGCCGAAAAACAGTTTTGGAGCATCTCAACCACAACACATCCGCAAGGGTATATTAGTCACATGGAACTCACTTGCATGGAGTACCCAATAAAGGTAGGCGCCCATCCCTTGGCCAGGCCGCGCATGCCCTCCTCCCGCACGGACACGCGGAACCCGTTAACCACATTCCTGTACTTTTCGGGGTCCACTTGCAGCCGGCACTTCACCAGGTCGAGCGGAACCACAGCTGTGTGTGTGATACCTGCGAAAGAAAAAAAATAATAGTTTAAAAAAACTAAAAAACACGCTTTTGACGCAGACACTCCAGGTCTCAGGAAAACAAAAAATCGCTAATCCTGATTATAATAGTAAGGATAACGGGTCAAACTGTTTAAAATATTGAATTGTCATCGGTCCTACATATACATACGTCTGAAGCTAATAAAAAGCGGGTAAAAATTTAAAGTATCTAACTAACTATCCACCACCACCACCACTACAGCCCATTAACGTCCCACTGCTGGGCACATGCCTCCACTCTCATAGGAGAGCGGGAATTAGAGCTTAGACCCACCACGCTGCTCCAATGCCGGTTGGCGGGCTTTAACGACTATTATCATGTATATATATATCACTAGAAAAACCCAATACTTAATATGGCCCGACCCGGGACTCGAACCCGGGACCTCGTCAGCCGCAGTCAAATATGCTAACCACTAGACCAACGAGGCAGTCACTAACTATAATTACTTTTAATAATCTACACAAATGCCGAAGGACGAAGTTTCCCCTTACATATATTTTTTTAATCCACTACAAGCTAGCCCTTGACTGCGATCTCACCTGATGGTAAGTGATGATGCAGTCTAAGATGGTAGCGGGCTAACCTGTTAGGGCCATGGCAGTTATATTAAACCCATACCCCTTCGGTTTCTACACGGCATCGTACCGGAACGCTAAATCGCTTGGCGGCACGGCTTTGCCGGTAGGGTGGTAACTAGCCACAGCCGAAGCCTCCCCACCAGACCAGACCAAAGAAAATTCAGAAATTATAAATTCCCAAATTGACCCTGCCGGGGATCGAACCCAGGACCTCCGCACGTTAAGGCAACAGCGCTACAGACTGCGCCACGGAGGTCGTCAAATATATACTATATATAGGTACAACCCGAAATCAAATATATATAGATGCCCGGACGAAGTCGCGGGCATTATCTAGTAAAAATTTTCAAAGCTGGTACATTGATGACGATAAAATTTACGAGGGTTCCAAACACGCCCCGTCTGAGAAGAACCTACAAAAAATAGTTTTTTTCAATATTGAAAAAAAAAAAAAAAAAGTGTAACTGCACGACCTCGTTGGTCTAGACTCTAGACTCAAGTGGTTGGCATCGATGGCTCGATCATCATGGCTCGACTGCGATGACAAGTTATCTATTTTTCATAATTAACCTGCATTGTAAATGCGAGTTTAAATGCCTGTTGAGCCACCTGAAACTAGTCAATTTCAGACGACAATTTGCAGCGGGTAGAAAACTACGGTTATTATTAACTACACGTACAAAAAAAGTCTAGCTTATTCTCCCGAATCCAACATAGTAATAGGTAAAGCTTGATACAAATAGAATACAATAATTAAGTTCATTACAAGTTACACAACTTAATTTCTTACATGTTGGTGGGTAGTCATAAAAACGATACGGTTGTCTCGATATCGCGCGTTATGGATCCAATGAATGCAATTATTTATCTTTACTTTATTATGTACCTATCTACAAATTGATGTACCTACTTGTAATTTTTTTTTCTAAATGTTATAAATGCGAAAGCATCGCACTTCTAAGTTTCTTACAAATTTCCGCTCGGAACGTACCTAGGCCTAGTATAAACATCCAATTAATGTTTCTTCGATACAAATTGCGTGTAAAAAAGATGTTTTTGATGGTTAAGCGATGAATTATGAGTTATGACACCATTTCAGAGCGCAGTACGACATTTTTTTTTAAAAATCTGCAAACTTGTCGTACTGCTAAGACTCGACCTTGACGAGGGCGTAACTAATACGGAACGACGTGATTGGCTTACGCCGCCACAATGACTGGTCGTGTCACGATAAGGCGCGAGAGTTCGCTAGGTATTATATAAACGGACGCGCTGCGTGTGCATTTTACTCGATAACTACCGCTCGCGTTGTGAACTTTTTAAATAAACGGTTTATGCAAAAGTGAAAAAGAAGCTCCGAAACAAAAAGTGTGCTTTACAAAGTAGCTCCTGTTTTAAAGACCTGTTATAAACAATGGATTCTTTAACTGGAAGTATTTCGGAAGTGATGAATACGACTAGCATAAGAAGCCAATGCAAGAGAGTCAGGAAACAACCCTCACCGGAGACAGAATTTGAAGTACCAGCGAAACGTATAAAGTTAAATCACATAAAGAAAGAAGTTTTCGAGTTTGAAACATCGCGAGTGCAACGAATGTCCGATACTGAGAACCGGGTACAAAATGCTACGCCTTCGGTGACAGTGAAGTCGGAGCCACTAGACGTAGAAATACCGACATTTTTAATTACACAGCCAGAGCCGTTTGCCGACGAAAAAATCACTAGCTTGAAAACGGAATTTATGCCTGTCATGACCGAAAATAAAGAAATACATGGACCACCGCCGATATTTATCAAATCGGAGCCACACGCCGACGAGGTAATCACCAGTTTGACAACGGAAAAAACGGAAGAAATCGCTGGCCCGCCACAATTTATCAAGCCAGAGCCACTGGCCGCCAAAGCTACATTGCCAATAAAAAACAAGCCTGCAATTAATGTAGAAAGAACGCGTTGGAAGAAGCCAGTGCCACTAGCCGACACAGGATTCCCACAGCCAACAAATGAAATTCGTCCTTTGCTCAGGACGCCAGTGCCACTTGCCAACATCACAAACAGTTTAGCATCAATACCCCGAACAGCAAATCTAAATACAGTGCCAGCAAATAAACACGGAAGACCGCCACTTGCCAACCCCAGAAACAGAGTATCAACATTACCTCGGAAAGCAAATAGTATAAATACAGTGACAGAAAATAAAAACGGTAGAGGTAAACAAAAGACATCAAAGCCACTTGCCAACACGGCGAAACAACCTTCGAATGTGAATCCAACGACTAACACACGGTGCGAACTAAAAGAGGAGTTACAGAACGCAGTACATAAAAAAATGTATCAAGTCACAGCACTCGACCAACTCAAAAGTCATCGACGACCTGGCCATTCGATACTCCAACTGAAACATTTCACCTCCAGTCTTGAAGTCTATGTTGAGAATCTAAAGATCGTAGACCCTCGTTTTATGCATTCACCTACAATCATGAGAGCGGTATGTTCGAAGCTGGAACCCTATATACTATCAAGCTGGTGTGATTACGCTGCACAATACGCAAAGAACGGTAAACCACTAATTCTGACGATGTTAGACTTCCTTCATCACAAAGTGAACTCAGGTTTTCGATATTGGTACCCGTACACGAGGGCAGGGGCAATTTCATATGTAAATAGTATATTATAATAGTAAATATTTCTGTAAATAGTATGACACTAATAGTGAATTGTGATTAATTTAATTATGAAGCATGTGTAAAAATAATCATTAAAAATTGATTTTTTAGTAGGCTATTTTTTACCATTTTACTTAATTAACAATTATGTCAAACATGTTACCTATATCAGTATTTTGATTTAATTTTGGTTGATTATTTCAATAAAAATCTTTAAAAAGACATGTATATTCAGTTTTATTTGAGCTGTTACAAACAAATATAAAATCTATACTATATAGGATTTTCAAGCCGGATAATATTATGTGATTGTGTATGTCTGGCATTAAAAAAATAACTTTAAATAAACTAGTATATTGCAGCATTATCATCTTTGAACAGTTGCTAGTTATTATTTTCATCCCAGACATACAATCACATTATCTGTCTTAAAAATCTATACTTCTATATACATGGATGTATGTTTGTTACTCAATCACGCCAGAACTGATAAACGAATCTGGATGAAATTTGGCACAGAGATAGATTATAATCTGGAATAACACATATGCTACTTTTTATCCGGAAAATTAAAGAGTTCCCGCGGGAACCAAAAAAACCTCGATCCACGCGGGCAAAGTTGCGGGCATTAGCTTGTCCTAGGTATACAAATAAACAACTAACTTTTTAGGGCATGATTCTAACTGCCCTTAGTTAGAATCATGGTTAGCTAGGCTAGGTTGTTAAGTTCAAACCTAATGTAAAGAGGCCTTTATTAAAAACTTAAATAGGGTGGATCTCAGGAATGAACAAGTGAATAAATCAAATTTGCTTATAAGAAATCAAACAGCCATATAAACGAAACAGAAAACATAATAAAACCATTTTTCCTTATTAATTACTAGATGCTGCCCGCTACTTCGTCCGCATTGTTTAAGTTTTTTAATTTCCGGGGGAATTCTTTAATTTTCTGGGATAAAAAGTAGCCTATGGGCTATGTCCTTCCCCGTGATAATTATAAACTATCCCTGTACAAAATTTCATGAAAATCGGTAGAACAGATGGGCCGTGAAAGCGTAGCAGACAGACACACTTTCGCAATTCTGAAAAAAATCCTTTTTAATGCGGATCGCGAAACGAAGTTCGTTCGTATAGTTTATGGATAATTTCTCAAACACTAGAAACTTCGATACATTTTTCGTGTAGTTTACTTAAACTTCTATCTACTCAAATTATTTAAAAAATAAAAGGGTGGAACGGTGTTTGTACTGACACATATTGCATATAATTATTATGGTACTAAATATTATATTACAAGTCTAAATTATAACTATATATTGGCGGTCGCCCAATCTACGTACCAAATCTACTTATTACCCACATTTTGTTACTCAGAAAATAAGTAAGGTCTTGCAGCTCTGGGACTTTGGACCATGTGTATTAGATTGTAATCTAACTAGCGAAATTGTAGTGTCGACAGATTGTGAACCGTTCAATGTTCTGAGTGTCAATTTTTGAAATATTCATTGTATTTGCGTTTTCTTGTCTCTTTCTTGTAGGTTAGGTTAGGGTTCGACATAAATGATCGTTAGGTTTTATCGGGTCAATATACCTAACAGATTACAATGTACCGAAAAATAATGCGTTAAATTGTAATCTGTCGACAGTTTACAATTTCGGTAGTTGGTTTTTGCAATCCTAAGGTGACATATGCACACGTATACACTGTCCTACTATAATAATTTGCGCTACTTGAACACTTGAGTGATGACATAGGTATAAAACGTATGATGCATCCTTACAGTTTCCCTTTTTTTTATAAATTACGATAAATGATAGGCCTGGCATTTTGCCAACCCTAATAAACAGTACAAACTATTCTATATCATTCCGTCAAACTGCATGGCAGTTTATTGACGGGTTTTTAGACAAATATTCGCGTGGGTCTTTGTATAATTTATCAATAATTTCTGTATAATATCAACCAATCGGATGGCATTCCGAACAAGTGGTAGATTCACTCGAGGCGACGATTTAAAAGCTCTTATAACAGTGTATTTGAATAAAAACATTTGAGTTTGAATCAAATCATTTATTTCCATAGATTGAGAGTTACACTCAGTGCATTATTATTATAAATAGTAAAGAAATATATTATAGAAAATGAGTACCTACAAATCATAAAGAGAAGATGCCTAAACAGTAACAATATAAAACCCACCAATTAATTATTATGTGACGTATTGATGTATAAAAAGTTCCTTAAATAAAAATCAGTTTTATTTAGCTAATATACCTACTTACCTTAAAGATTTACAAAACAGCAAAATAACATGCTGAACACAATTCATTTATTTCACTCCCTTCTTCTTCCTCTTCAATGTACGGGGACAAATACTGAAAACCGATATCCAATTTTCGAGTAAGAAAAACTAACATGGTCAGTATAACTGGCTCGTCGTGTTTTACGTGTTCGGCAGCGTATTCACACCAACGTGAAAGTGTACAAGGGTCGAGCTTCGCACAGACGTATTTCATGAGGGTCGGCGAATTCAAGCTTTCACGGCCGTAGAAAGTCATTATACAGATGAGGTTGGCTTGGAGTGTTGCGGTAAATTGCTTAAGTTGGGTAAGCGATGACCCTGGTTCTGGCAGCTTTTGGATTAAAGAAAATAATCTCTCTTTGATTAAACCGGATGAAACTTCTCTCTTCTTTGCCACTGGTTCACATTTTTCTACGCATTTGCTTTGATTTGCCTGAGCCTGAGGCTTGGTTAATAACTTGGTGATATCAATAATGGACGTTCCTTCGGCTTCACTATTGTGGCACATATTCACGAACTCGTCAACTTTTCTGACGCTCTCGTCTGCATATCTATTTGTCTCCTCGTTTTCTCCGCCCTTCGAAGTTTCAACAGCGCCCGTCGCTTCTGTACCGTTTCTTGTCGATCCAAGTCCATCGATTTCAAATTCCCGCGTAATCTCTTCTATTCTGTCGACTAGGCGCTGCTTCACACGCGTCATTTTGGCTTCGATTTCTAGTTTTTTTCTCTCAAGTTCTTGCTTTTCATCATTGAGTATTATTAGGTCGTTTATTGCCGCCATTTCAGCTAATTGTATGCGAAGTCGCGCTTTTTTGTGCTTGCTAACAGTTTCTGAAGGATCCTTATGGCCCTCTTGAGACGTGACCTTGCCTGCCTGCTTAGTTTTAGTTTCCATTTTAGTAGCACTTGCTTGCATTATTCGGCTATGACTTCTTTAAACTAGCAAACTCGTCTTCACAGGAATTTTCTAGATATTTTTTGTAGATAAGTATTCACATTTACTAGGAGATTTTATTCTTCCAAGGTTCTTCATTTCTCAACTGAGCACTTTGAAGTTTACTGGTTCAATGTTAGGCGATTAATGGTAATTAAAGTCTAAAAGAGCTCGATAAATGACATAGCGAATTCTCACAACTCGTAGTGCGTAAACGAGTTGCTTCGTGGCGTGAGCCAATCACTGCGCTTCTTTTATGCCGCCTCACTCATCCCTTCCTGCTAACACCCGCTAATCACTAACAGCTGTATTGTTTTCAGTCCTACCCTATTTTTTTATCTCTATGCAATTACAGTGTAATCCCCTAATAATAAGCCTGATAAATAATTTTCTATTTCTATGACCCAAGCAAGAGTTTGTATAATATACCGAGTTTTAAGATACCGTAATTGATTATCAATTATTTATATCAGTCATCACGTTTTTATTTTATCGACGTTGAAAAATGTGCAATTTAAGTAATTTGAATAGATGACCATTTTAAATAATAAATTTATGGGACCACACATGAATAAATAAAACACCAACACATGACTGAACAGTAGGTATTACTGGAAAATATTAGTAGGTACTTTCGCAGTGTATAGCGCTGTTACCTTAACGTGCGGAGGTCTCGGGTTCGATCCCCGGCAGGGTCAATTTAGGAATTTATAATTTCTGAATTTTCCCTGGTCTGGCCTGGTGGGAGGCTTCGGCCGTGGCTAGTTACCACCCTACCGGCAAAGACGTGCCGCCAAGCGATTTAGCGTTCCGGTACGATGCCGTGTAGAAACCGAAGGGGTGTGGGTTTAATATAACTGCCATGCCCCTAACAGGTTAGCCCGCTACCATCTTAGACTGCATCATCACTTACCATCAGGTGTGATCGCAGTCAAGGGCTAGGCTTGTAGTGGATAAAAAAAAAAAAAAAGTACTGTTAGTCTCATCTTGTACAGAACATTACCAGATAGCGAGATTTAATTACGAGCAGCGCCATCTATTATTGAATTTAGAACTAAACAATCATAAATTGCTCAAACAAAACTAGGGGCCCGTAGCCTACAAGGCAGGCCCTAGCCGGTTTCACTCGGCTTCAAGAGATTCACCGGGGCACAGAGTTGCCCCGCGCCCCGCCCGGGTAAGGAGGCCCAGCCTCGAGGCCCGTACCATTTGACCTTGAGAAGATCCTTTGACGTCAAACAAAGCAAAGCAAAGGCCCGTAGCCTACAAGGCAGGCCCTAGCCCTAGCAGGCTTTAAAATATTCATTCACCGGGGCACAATGTTGCCCCGCACCCCACCCGGGTATGCCCGTACCCCCACTTGGGCCTAACGGGCCAAACGGAGAAGACCCACAAAACTCAACCAAAGCTTTTTATTTTACGGGTTTTGAGCTCGCTGTCTTTCTGGTTTCTTTATTTGATTTATTTGTTTATGTAATCAACTCAGACATATTTTGTAATATATTATAACGATATAGAACAAAATATGAGTCAAACCGATAAGATAACATAATCTGACGTTGTCCGTGATTGAAGACACTATATTCGGTCAATGTAGTGCAGCCTACGATGCGAAAAAAAAATGATAATGACACGTTGTCGTAGTCACCTGTAGCCCTATTATTTAAAAGATCGCAGTCAAGGGCTTACTTGTTGTTGTTAAAAAAAAAAGCTGCTGTACGACTACGGTCAACATCCAGGTGAGATCACAGTCAAGGGGAAAATTTAGAAAAATTTTCTTGTCAGAAATCCCAAGTTTGTTTTATAGTTCCATAAACTTGGACTGTATTGCTAGTAGATATCTTATCTTATCTTACTAATATTATAAATGCGAAAGTTTGGATGTATGGATGAACGGATCTGGATGAAATTTGGCACAGAGATAGATTATAGTCTGGAATAACATATAGGCTATTTTTTATCCCGGAAAATCAAAGAGTTCCCGCGGGAACCACAAAACCTCGATCCACGCGTACGAAGTCGCGGGCATCAGCTAGTGAGAAATAAAATTTAAAAAACTTATCAGGTATAAAAATTAGTTCCAATTTTGGCCACCGGGTCAGATAAAGACGGACTGTAATTGGGTATTTGAAAACTAGTCAAATGAGGAACTTTTATCAAAATTCAAAACGCGCTCTCAGTATAGGATTTTGTATGTGACGTCATCAAAAGATATGGATGATATACGAGTGCAAAATAAATTATTTCTAACTGATTACTAAATAGCGTCGAAAATACCTAATTTTACTAGTAAATAATTATTTATTATTGGCATAGATAAAATCCCAATTTTAATATTATAGGTTTAATAGAATCGAACCATGAACCTCGTCATCCGTAGTCGAACATGCTAACCACTGGAGCAACGAGGCTGTATAACATATTACTAACACAGTACTACTTATAGCGCGGACTTTAACAGGTCACTGCGGTCTGAACAGACACATGTTCAACCTTAAGCTTAGTGACACTGATATCTGCAGATTATGCCAGGAATCCACTGAGACTCCGCTGCATATCATCTGCCAATGTCCTGCTCTAATGCACAAGCGAAGTATCCATCTGGGCCAACACATTATTGACCTAAAGGACGCTTCCCGTATTCCAGTCAAGAAAACGCTGCTGTTCCTGGCGGAAACAAGTATTGGCGAGGAAATTTGAAATGGAGGTGATCACAATAGATCGGAGACGGTCGCAGTGATACAGGACGCACGGAACTGGCCTCAACAATAAGAAGAAGAACACAGTACTCACCGCAAGACAGCACGCCTCCCAATCCGCAGAGCGCGAAATATTTGGGTGAGGCGAATTCGCACGAGTCTTCCTGCACCACCGCTGAGGCGGCCATGCCCTGGAACGTACCACCCAGTATTACTCACAATATACTAATTACCTCTTAAGGGTAGCTTGTGTACGTTGTTTTTCGAATTTTAAAAGTGCTATTGTTTTGCCGTTTGTCGTGCTTTTCCTTCACCTATTTTTTTTTTGTTTTAGTTACCCGGGATATAACCCCCAGCTGACTTGGATGCCTGACATCTAAACCACTATCTATCACCTTTTTACTACGCCTTACCTATCCGAAAGGATGCATTTTCGGTGGGCAGCGGGCCATATATTTTGTAACAAATGTTGTCCGCTATGTGATCCCCTAATGATTCCGTGTTAGCGTTTCCCGCTCGTGTAGAGTAGCGGGTCGGCGCATTCCGCCGAAAACATAACTGCGGACCTATTTTTTTGAGGACTACAAGAATTTTTAATGGACAAAGCATTTTACTTTTTTAATATTTAGAGACTAAGTACCTACTTTATAAATTTGCACGTCATTAATGACGAAACATTTTTGTTCTTTAATTAGTTTGACATCTTAATTGTACAATGTTTCTTGCAAATAAACGATTGATTGATTTTTTTCAGCTTCCGCTCTCCCCTGCCCACCGAAACTAAGCTTAATATCTGTTCTAATAGAAAGAGTTAATTTTATGAGCTAATTTTTCAACTATTTGTAACATGTTACAATCATTCTCGTCTCATTATCAGTTGGCGCGTGCGTGCGGCGCGCACGCACGCGCACGCCGCGCAACGCTCCCCTCCCATATGATTTCTCATCTTTGGGCTGTTATGTAAACATTAACATTGAGATCTCAGCATTGAGGGACGATGTGGCCCAGTTTTGACAACGCATATGAGTTGCGATTGTTAAGCACCGTTGATCCAAGTCG
Organism: Erebia aethiops; assembly: GCA_923060345.2. Taxonomy (NCBI): domain Eukaryota; kingdom Metazoa; phylum Arthropoda; class Insecta; order Lepidoptera; family Nymphalidae; genus Erebia; species Erebia aethiops. The sequence goes on along the minus strand of OV281084.1, from coordinate 6,500,348 downwards.
GTAACTGGATGGGTGCTCCCGTTTATTATTACTAACATCTGATAATCCATACTAATATTATAAATGTGAAAGTTTGTAAGGAGATAGGTTACATCCTGGGGAAGGACATATTCAATTCAATTCAAATGTTTTTTATTCAAATAGACTTTTTACAAGTGCTAATGAATAGTCGAATGAATCTACCACTATGGTTCGGAATGCCGTTCCTACCGAGAAGAACCAGCAAGAAACTAGGTGGTTGCTCTTTTGAAAAAATAAAGTATATTTACAATTGCATTAATCTAAAGATACATAAGTAACAGCAGTCCTGAGCATTGCTGGAGCGAGTCAAATCCATGCGCTTTTATCATTTATATAATCTTCGACAGTATAATAAGCTTTTTTCAGGAGCATTTTTTTAATGGTCACATAGGCTACTATGTATGTCCGGTAATAGCGGGCGTGATCTAGTTAGCAGTCACCTGTGTGTCGCCGGCGGTGAGCGCTGGTTCGCAGTGCGCGTTGGCGAGCGGGCCGCGGAACGGCGAGTTTCGCGCCGCCTCCAGAAGGGACGAGAACATATTTCTGTAACAAGTATAACGTATTAGTTATGAATTATGATATGATGACCGCGACTTCGTTCGTGTGGATTAAGTATTTTGATTCTTGGGACTCTTGAATTTTCCGGGATAAAAGTAGTCTTATGTCCTTCCCCGGGATACAACCTATCCCTGTACCAAATTTCATCATAATCGGTTAAACAGATGGGCCGTGAAAGCGTAACAGACAGACAAACACACTTTCGGATTTATAATATTATAAGTATGGATTATTTAAGTCTTCTTCAATTATATAGAAATGTTAGAAAGAGTACAGAGGCGAGCCACCAATAAAACCAAGAGAGCTGAAAAATCTTCCCTATTAGTAAAGACTTTCAAAACTTGGACTTAGTTTCCTCAAAAGTAGGCGAGAAAGAGACGATTTCATTGAAACATCTCAACTCAACTCGAACGACCTCCGTGACGCAGCGTTGAGCGCTGTTGTCTATTTGGGAATTTTCCCTGGTTTGGCCTGGTGCAACCCTTCGGCCAAGGCTAGCTACCACCCTACCGGCAAAGATGTAGCGTTGGGGAACGATGCTGTGTAAAAACCGACTAGAGGTATGGGTATAATATAACTGTCATACCCCTAACAGGCTAACCCGCTACCATCTCAGACTGCATCATCATGAACCATCAAGTGAGATCCCAGTCAAGGGCTAACTTGTAACATGGAATAAAAAATAAATTTAAAAAAAAGTCCTTCAAACTTATCCGGCCGAATACAAAAACTTAACATAAAAGTTAGTTCCAATTTTAGCCACCGGGTCAGACAAGTTTGATGCAAAATATAGTGTACCCCATGATGGGGCCACCAGCAACTTGGATAGTTTATATCTCAGAAACCATCGCAAGAAGATTCTGTCTCATAAAATACTAACTTGTGTAAATGCTATTGATAAATACAGGATTTATGAATGGATGTTATACTTATATCTACAAAAAATATTAAAATTGGGGTACAGTATTGGGGCCAGGCTCCATATGAAAATATTTAACATCTTTGTTTATATAAGCTAGAGAAATAGCATAGCAGACTTTCACATTTAATTGCCTCGGTGGTCTAGTGGTTAGCATGTTCGATGAGGTCCCGGCTTCGAGTCCCGGGTCGGGCCATAGTTAAGCCTGGGTTACTCTTATTAGAAATTCGTCGAAATCACTAATGTGATAATAATCGTTAAAGCCCGCCAACCCGCATTGGAGCAGTGTGGTGGGTCTAAGCTCAATTCCCTCTCCTATGGACCGTAGTGATGAGATTTTCACATGTATAACTATAATATTAAGTAGCTGATAAATATTAGTGCTATGCCCAGCAGGGAAAGTTGCTAATGCAACTTCCATTATGACCAAACATTTCTTAACTGTATGGTGTCTAAACTGAGTTTTTTACTTAGTTGTTAAAAAATAAATACCTACCAACGAGGTAACAAGGTGATGTAATAATGTTTTCTTGGCTGGTCAAGTGAAACATTGCATTTAACAAAGAACGTTTGGAGATCTAAATTCTGAATAGGGATGATGACAACTCAATCAAATCAGCAACTCTTTTTGAAAACGCACTTCTAGTATGGAAGTTGTATGAAATTCAGTTGTTTTCTTTAATCTATATTTTATAATAATGGTTATCAAACTTAAAACTAACCAAGGATGTGAATTTCAGGTCTTTTGGAAGACTCTTTTTAATATTCAGTTAGTACTCAGAAATAATTTATTTTTGATATAGGCATCATCCCTATTTTGTAACTACTTTAGTAAGATAGGAAACTTGCAATGCAGATAAAAAGCATACATAGATCGAATTTGTTGCAGGTTCTTTTCAGACCACTCTGTTTAATATTAAAATTAAAAAGCATAAACAATTATTGATTGTTTCCGAACGCAGCGCTTAAGAATTAAAAAACTAGCTGTCAAAATGACACTCCGGTCTCTTTCCTTTTTTCCTTAGACATCGCACAGGCAACAGCCGATCAATTTATGTTAAAACTAAAAACTAAAATAAAATAATTAAACAGTGTGCAAGATTAGTTTTCTTAATATTCCACAACAATCAATACACACTCCTAGTTTTAGTTTTAAGATATTGTCGTAAATTATTACCATCACATCTTGTACTTTGTAAAATCAACGTTCATAAAGTGTTTCTACTTAAATATTTGACTTTAAATTAAGTTAGATAAAGATGACTAATGATGCATTAAAGCAAACCAAACCTTTTTGATAAAGTTCAATCATTTAAATTTGACAAGTATAGAAAGAAATTCAAGTTACTACATGTAACTGAGACAAATAAATTCTGTAATTTAATTATCTTACCTTAACATGCTCTGCATTAATTTAATTATGACTCTTTTGTTCTTATTTCTTAATTTATTTATTCAAAAACTATGCAATAAGTTCTAAACTTTGCCTTACCTACTTACCTACTTAAATTTATTGGAGGTTATACTTTGACAGTGTAGGGAGGTGATCAATAGATCCAATGCAGTATAATATTATTGAAATTTGAAATCTATTTATACTTTCTATATTAAATTAATGATCTTATCACACAATACTCACTTGGAACTAATTAGTGGAATAGATAAGGATCCCAGTTCCATTTAATAAAGCTGGTTTGATCAAATCAATACTTACTACTAACTACTGAGTGGTATTTTTTTGGCCTACGAGATTACCTGTTTTGTCAAGGCTTAGGAATATTGATTTAGGAGTACGAACGACCCTTAAATACTGTTAATATTCCATGTAAATTAATGATATAGAGCAAGGTCACGTGCAAACATAATTTCATTAACGTTACGTAAGGTAAAATGAGCGAGATTTTCCTAATTTTATTTTACACTATAAACTTAATGCAGCACAAAAACAAAAGTAAACTAACATAGGTTTTTGGAAATAGAATTTTTATGTGTATCAATTTACTTACATGTCTTAAATCCGATGTCTAATCGTACAACACACAGCACCGCGCTCGTCGCACAGTGCAAAGGAAACACCGCAGGCGACAGTAGCGCCGTGTCGGAAATTATGTAATCACGTGGAAACTTATTGACAGGCGCGAGAACACAGAAGAATAACCGTACATGAATAAAGAAATAATAGCATAACCGTAATAGCATACCAAATAAAGACCACCGACCAGAAAAATAAATATAGACTATCTACAATTTTTTTATTAACTGGTTTTACAGCTCTGAGTTCCAGCCTTTCTGAGCCTTATCAACAATAACTAAAGTGCTGTGAGTGTGCTGGCCATGTAACAATTTGTTACCTCCATGGTGCTGGCACAAACAAAAGCCACACACCAAACCCAGGCCACCCACAAGGCCAGTTAGTAGTAAAAAAAAATCATACAGTTTACCGCGGAAATTAAATGATTGCGTAATGGATAAAAATATTAAAATAGGAAGATAAAATAACGTTTTTTGTAAATGTATAATTTTGAATTGAAACACTTAAGACAGGTGTGGAACGTGAACGTAACGAAAAAGGCGGGCTTGCTAAGTCTGACGCCCGCCTTTTTTATAGGAAAGGGCCCATCTAGTACCTACATAATATATATCGATGGTTATGGCAGACAGACAGACAGAAAGCAGACAGATACCTACACAGAGACAGGCAACACTTTCGCATTTAATATTGAGTATTTTAGTATGGTTTATAGTAGAAAAAACAAATTCAATAAATGAAGTTTTATCATCTATAAGTCTATCACAACTAGATTTATTCTTGGGTTCGCGCCCTTCACCCGCGAACCCAATAATAAATCTATGATCACAACGTTGACAGATAATTTGGTCACTTTGGTTCTTGACTTCTTTTCGCTTTCTGTCACAATGTAAACAATAACAAAACAGTATTTTACAATCAGAAACTTCCATGAATAGTTATATTATTCTGCACAATGAAAGTCGAAACGTCTTGGTTGTTTCCTAACTTCAGCCTTCAAAATAATTATTTAGAATAAAAACCATTTCTCCAAGAGAAACGACGCTAAAAGCCTAAGAAAACTGTTTGAACTAAATATGAGACGCTTAACAAAACATGCCGTCTCGTAAGAGGCTATGTCCAAGGCAAGCACGATTGCACCGACATTGCCTTGACAGTTTGGAAATACCATTCTCTCATCCTTGCATTCTCCCGCCACCTCCTGCCTGCCAGGTTCCACCTCCTGTCTGCCAGGTTCCACCCCATATCTGCCAGGTTTCACCACCTGCTTGCCAGACTCAATCGCGTTCCGGTCAGGTTACACCTTCTGCTTGCCAGATAAGGCCTCTTGAGTGTCCAGATTCAGATATTTTTTGTCAGGTTCCACCTACTGCATGCCAGATTGAACCTCCTTCATGCCAGGTTGAATATCCTATCTGTCAGAATATACCTCCTGCGTGTGCCGCCTTTAAATCTCGTCTCTGTCAGGGGACAACTTATCCGTATCAGATTAGACATTCTGTCTCTCAGATTAAACCTCCTACCTGCCAGGTACCCCCTCCTTCGTGTTCATTTCAACCTATAGGGTGCCAGGTTGATGATCCTGCATGCCAATTACAGTCTAATAGTAGCCAGTTTCTACCTCCAAACTGCCAGAATCAACCTCCGTGTGCGATGAAACACCCAATATGCCAATGGGACCAAGACTTTTGTACTGCAGAGACTTGTCGTGATTCTCATAAATGCAGAAATGGCAGTCAATCGCCGACTCCCTTTTGTCAAAACTCTACTGATGAGGATGATATAATGTATAGTAACTGCTTGGGACGTAGTACTCAGTCAGAAAGTGGCTGCGAAAACGTGGAAGAAAATGATTTTGACAATCAAAATTCCCGTCATCGATCTAGCAATAATCAGCAAGACAAGTCTCGTGACGATGACGAACTTAACCAGATACCTATCACTTATTCAAATACACCATCAAGAACCAATCAGAACGCCAATAAAACACCAAATTATAGAAACGATGAAGAAAACAGGGCTCAAACGCGAAACATACCGCATAAGGAGTGCGTCAATTCTTGCCAGAATCAATGTTCTTCTGATGCCGCTGGTTCAGCAAATGGACAAACGATGAATGATAATTTGAATAATAATTCAACCAGAACAAACTTCCGTAGCATCGGAAGTTTTTCGGATCCTAACGACATAAATGATTCTCAAATACCTCAATCATCTCAAGATATCGTTAATATACCTGTCTCTAAAGGAAATGTTCCACAGATTTTCAATAATGCTGACAGTAGCAACTTAAGAGAAACAATTCCTTGTTGTAGACCAGGATATTTTCAAGAGCAAGCCCTTCAACCCAACTCACTAGATAATGAGAACTATTTCCAAACCAGGCAAGAATTTAATAAGGAGCCATGCAGCAGCAAAGCAGACAATAAAATTTGTCAAAGTTGTTGTGATACATCTGATGATGAAATGTCGACATATCCAACTACACCTTACACAGACAATATCAACACTGACGAAAACTTTACACAAAGTTCTGGTTATGACGCAGAAGAACTTATAGGACCAAGCATTCATGCAAGTTCATGTCCACGATCAACTTTAAAGAATCTGTCGAATATGCGCTCTAGAAGTGGTGCAAAAGTTCATATGCAAGAACACTCTAATGGCACTTGTATGGATTGCAGTACCAGTTGCAATATATCCGATTCTAACAATAAAGTTAACAATCCACATGAATCTAATTCACCGGATTATGGAATCGAATCCGAGTTGCATTCAGAGCATTCAAAATCACAAACACGTTTTGCAAATCAAAGTGGTCAAAGTGAATTTGAAAATTCTGTACGGATTAAGGGACGTAAGCAATTCGCAAACTGCTGCAAACGTGGCATCAGTAAAGTGTTGGAACCGCCTGAGCTACCCACAAATGTTAGTAAAGCTGAGTGTGGTAAGAAGAAGGCTTGTGTTCAAGAAGTTGGCGCTTCGTCCTGTGCTTCGACTACTTGTGTTGCCAATAATACAGATTCGGCTTGCGGATGTCGCTATCCACCAGCCTTCAAGCAGTTTAGCTGTGCTGGAAACATTAATGGAACGTGCAATTGCAGTGATAAAACTAAATAAATGAATATTATGGAGATTGATTTAAAAGTTCTGCCTGCCAAATAATATGACCATTACGAAATCTTATACGAGGGGTGGCTAATTCTGCAATTTGTTGTAGGTACACAGTCTCCGAGCTAAACTTTGATGACAGCTCTACATATATTGCCATCCCTTTCATAACATTCCCTGCGGAAAGGGATATCACTATTCACTAGATTTAGATATTGGATAGAAGCAGGCGTTATTTTGCAGAAGTCCATGATAATGAAGGATCTATAAAGTTTAATGCGCTATAATCCGCCACAGTCCGCCACACGTTAGGTAAATCTATGTGGCGGTTTCACCACACAATTTTTTTTTCATATTTGGGAAAGTTTCTGTGATGTGGAGAATATCGCAAGATACACACCATAATATACGTACACTGTACCACATAGATTTACCAATAAAGGCGGATTATAGCGAAATAAACGACTTCAGATTTAGGTAGGTACACAGACATTTAAAAAAAAGTTTAACTGTCAGAATTAGCCGTTGTATCATGTATGAACGTACTGTTTGGTCGATGGTAAATCACTATGGAAATTGTGAAAGAACTCAGCTGTGTGCAATCTTTATACATAAGAAGTTTAATTTCGTCACACAGCTTTTTAAATTACATTTTTATTTGTTATTTGTATTCATTGATGTAGAATTTTAGTACCTATACTTCTATTTTAATGTTTGTATTGGATTATTTTCAAACCATTAACCGTTTGACCCTGCGTGACTTGTATTTTTTTAAGATTAATCTTTTGTTAAAATGCGATCATGAGAAACGACTGCGCTGCTTTCGTAGTCGATATTACTTATGACTCTACTTTGTCTGGTGGGAGGCTTTGGTAGTGGATAGTTAGCACCTTACTTAGAAAAGGCGATTTAGCGTTCCGGTATCCGGTACCATCGTACCGTGCAGAAACCAATTGTAAAATGAGACGTACCTACTTTAATAACTGACAGTTTAACCAGCTCGACTGATGGTTATGATTTACCAGCTAAACCGCGGCGAGATTGTAGACAAGGGCTAACTTGCAGTGCAATTTACATAAAAATAAAAGTACCTACTATAAAAGACTGAATTAAAATACCACCCAGAACCATTATAACATTTTATTACCTAATGAAATCAATAAGTATCTAACTAGGTAGGTACAATGTATTTATTCTGTTGATTTTCTTTCACCAGTGCTCTGGAGATCTCTTCTTTCAAAAGTTGCAGTCTTGGTTTTTTTGGTGGATTCCTGACGGGTTATTGATTTTTGAGTGAATAAACCTGAAGAAAAAGAATGATTTAACGAGTTAATCTAATTAGATTTAAATCTAATTTTAAGTAGCTAGATATCCGACAAAATCTACAGCGAGTCTCAGAGAGCGGGTGGATGAAGAAGGCGAAGGAACGTGTTTGGTGGCGCGCTCCCAAAAAGGCCTATGTCCAGCAGTGGAGCAATACATACAATACAACATATAGCGTGTTGGATGGATGGATGGATGACCCCACAGAACAAAATATATCGCTGCTATTGCTCCATGCCCTCCAGACAAACAAATGTTCGGTCAATATTATTTATGGTTAATATTTTTTCAAATAAAATACGTTATTAATAATTTACTATGCCCATGATGTCTACGAGCAGGGCTACCTCATCTTTATATTGCTACATTAGTTATAACATAAAAACGCAAAGAAAAGTTCTATTTTACTGAAAACAAAGAACTGATAGACGTTGGAGTCCCAAAATACTGGAATGGGGTTCCCAGTGGTCGAAGTATGACTTCAAGCGATTCACAGGGATTCAGGTGGCGCAAGACCGCGGCGTGTTGAAGTCCCTGCGTGGGAATACCGGCTAATATTCGGGGTCTTTTGACCTTCACGTCATCTTCTTCGAACTATTGTCTATGTCCATGGGCATAGCCTCTTGTATAATCTCTACAAGAGGCTATGCCCATGGATGGTAAAGTTTATCGGTTGATGCCGAAGACACGACGACGATACGGGATAGGTAGGTATACAAAACCTTCAATTACTTACTCCTTAGATTGCTTATCGGCTGAGCTAAGGAATAGATATATTTTTTTAAATAAATTACCATCATTAAATTCATTACATATTTTTAAAAATTACCATCTCTTCCATCTTCAACATTATTACACACAGACACTTTCCTTACGCCAACGCGTTCATATTTTCTATCTGAAAATAAAAAGAACTACTTAAAAAACGCAGCTGCTCCTATCTAGTAAAGTATTAGAGAAATCGTTATTCGGAAATTGGCTGTTTCACTACCGTGCCTCGAAGAATACGTTTGAAGCAGTTGCGTCGGTCTTTCGCCGATCTCTCTCGGATCAATCGGCATTGGTTACCTTCCTGTTTAGGGGTGGAACTGATGGCTAACTAGTTAAGTCCTTAGTTCTTCCCACAAACATTTAGGTCCGTTCCTTTTTTAGAACCTGTCCTAAACCTTTTTTTTTATTTTTTATCCACTTCAAGCTAGCCTTTGACTACGATCTCACCTGATGGTAAGTGATGATGCAGTCTAAGATGGTAGCGGGCTAACCTGTAAGGGGCATGGCAGTTATATTAAACCCATACCCCTTCGGTTTCTACACGGCATCGTACCGGAACGCTAAATCGCTTGGCGGCACGTCTTTGCCGGTAGGGTGGTAACTAGCCACGGCCGAAGCCTCCCACCAGGCCAGACCAGGGAAAATTCAGAAATTATAAATTCCCAAATTGACCCTGCCGGGGATCGAACCCAGGACCTCCGCACGTTAAGGCAACAGCGCTACACACTGCGCCACGGAGGTCGTCAAATCTTAATTGGAACAACCGTAATAAGTATATCATTTTTGTCTTACCACGAGTTTTTTCCTTCAATATTCTCTTCGGTTTGAGTAACAGGGCAGAGCTGTCGGCTGCGAATCCATGCTGAGTCATATCAACCGATGCTGCTTTCTTGTAACATATTTTCTGCAGGAACTCCTTCGTTTTAGACGTCATAACACTCTGTGCCCCGACCCGATTTTTGTTTTTTACAAGTTTATTGCTCATTATTATAATTTCGCTAATTCCCTTGTAGTTAGGTACGTACTTTCAAATATTTAGCTGAGTTATGTTCTTCATGACTAAAATGACAGAAAGATATTCTAATAATAAAAAGATTGAAGTATATGTGAGTACTAGCTGATGCCCGCGGCTTTGTCCACGTGGATTGAGGTTTTTGGTTCCCGCGGTTCCATGTGCTATTCCAGACTATAATCTTTCTCTGTGCCAAATTTCATCCAGATCTGTTCAGCCGTTCTGGCGTGATTGGGTAACAAACATCCATTTGAGGTTTTTTGGTTCCTGCGGGAACTCTTTCCATCCAAACTTTCGCATTTATAATATTAGTATAAGTAGTATAGAAATATAGTTCATCCATCCATCCATCCAAATTTTCGCTTATATATAGGTTTAATATTAGTGTAGAATAGACTTAGTTTGATATTTCAACGACCTCATTTGTCTTGCTGTTAGCAAAGAGAATAAAGAACCAGAACCCCTGGTTCTTTATGCTCTTTGCTGTTAGTGAGCAGTTTGTATGTTTCGAATTCGATTACGTATTACGAGGTCCTGGGTTCGATTCCCAGGTTGGGCCAGACACAGTTGAGATAGTTTTTCTAACAATTTCAGTACGAAGCTGAGTTTTAGTATCCCCAAGTTAAGAGGTTGGTGGTTATTCACTCCCGTGCCTCAGAGAACAGTTAAAAACTGAAAAAGGGGTCTCGCCTGATCCCTCTCCGGTTGTATCTGATTGCCTTTCCTATAGGACTACGAAGAATAGTTAGTGCGCAAACGTCACGTCTGACGAAAATATTCTGTCTGGTACCGATGGACATTAATGATACTGTAAGAGCTCGAAAACTAAGCACCTCACCTGAACAATTATTATTTTAAACGATTCCTTTACAATTCATTCTTATTAATGTTAAAGATAGACTAGTTCCATTATTACAATAATTTAAACATCAGTGAACTTTTTAAAATCTAGTTCAAGAATTTTGACAAAATCGTACAAAATTAATATTAAAATAAAGTTCCAGAAGATCTATGTTACTTGGGTTATTCGTCATTGTGCTGTCATTTGTTGACATAGAGGTAGGAAATTAGTACATTTCTTCTTTTTCTGGTCGGTGGTACATTTGTCTTTGTCCTGTGTTTAAAGACAAATTTGTCTTTGTCCTGTGTTTAGCCGTTAAACCAGTTAAATAAAAAAAAAAATGTCCTGTGTTTACCAGGTGTTTACTTTTAACTTTACTATTTTGTGAGAATAAATCGAAAATTGAATTAATATAGAATGTGCAAATACTAATCCTATAAAGGTTCGGTTAAACGAAGATCACACGGTACAGCTCTTTAAAGTGCTAAGAGCTAAATAGCTATGGCTGGGCAGCTACATGAAGCCCTTGGACCAATATCTTGGTTAGCTGGACGATGGGCCACCGAGGATGGACGGGGCTGTTTCCCGAACATACCTGAGTTTCAGTACCATGAAGAGTTGGAGTTTACGTGCATTGGTAATTGTAATTTTTAAATCCAAATGAAATCATTTACTTTTCAAGATAATAATAATGTTAACAGCTTATATTATTATGGTCAACTTGGTGGATTCATATGGAAACCCAGAACATATGAAGCATAACTTTCAAGTAATTTAAAAAAAGTTTGCAAAGCAATAAATATCTAGAATTTAGGTACTACCTGCTTAGTTGGACGTAAGGTATCTATTTAAATAGATTAATTTAGTAATGTAGCATCTAGCCTGCCTACAGAACCCTACCAGCATGTTTCAGACACACATTTGATCAGATATTATGAACTCATTCTCCCACAGGTCAGCCGATGTTCAACTACATTTCAACATCTAAGCATCCCGAAAAAGGCACACCTATGCACCAAGAGAGAGGTTTCTTACGCATAGCGCCAGGTAGTAACGACCTGGCATTCTTAGTGAGCCATAATTTCGGCTTGACCTCCCTAGAAGAAGGTCAGTGTGACCCTGAGAAGATGGAAATAAAACTTTGTACCGTTAATATATCTAGGATGTCGTTTGCTAAACCACCTGTTGTAAAGAAATTTTTAAGGGAAATAAGATTGGTTGCACCGAATAAATTGGAAGTTGTGCTACACATGGAGACGGATAATACACCTCTAACTGAGCATTTGAAGGCTGTGTATAATAAAGTAGAATAGTATAATGTGTTACTAGTTGTTTGATGGGTTTAGGGTTTTTTTGTTATTTCTAGGAATTAAAGCATTGTAGTCTTTCCAATTCCACCTAAGGAACGTGTAAGCTGCGGCATATACGCAAGTCATAAGTGAAGGACGTGGGCGCGTGGGGTGAAATGTATGCGACAGGAAGCTTGGTATAAAGAGGTGGCGAGGCACTTTCATACTTCCAAGGCCACACCTCTTCTGTATACCTGGCGTCTATGAAGAGTGGCCTACCTCTCCTATTATACATATATCCCGTGCATAATATGGTTACTCATAGTAGGTTAAATTTAAAAAACAATGAATACTTGTTATGTATTTCTGAAATAAAGTAATACTGATAGAAGTTTCATTTTTTCATTTTCCCCTACTTGGAATAAAAAAAGCAAGTTGAGACTGAAATAGTTTTATTAATTATTAAGATAGAAATATTTACTAGGCTATAATAATTATTGTTACACAGAAATAATATAACAAAGTGAAATGAACACAACCTATATCTGGCTTATACAGAGATGTTTGAAAATAAAATTAAATAGCTGTTAGTATAAACCCCATACTTTTTTTGAGTTTATCTAAATCAACTCAATAATGTTACAAAAAGTTTTTTTATTGAGTTGTGCCATATTAACTCCCAAACTGCTGATATAAAGGGCTGCTTGCACAAGGACATTTAAACTGATTTAGTTTAATTATGTAATGCAGTCACTTTTTGGGAAGGGCATATTGTGGTTGCCAAAATATGACAGCATTAAAAATTTTATCCAAATCAGATTTTAGACTCCTTGTGCAAGTGGGCTCCAAAGTGCCTTTATTATACTAATATTATAAATGCCAAAGTGTGTTTGTTTGTTGGTTTGTCCTTCAATCACGCCGCAACAGAGTAACGGATCGAAGTGATTTTTGGCACGGATATAAGTGAGGGCCTGGAGAGTGACATAGGCTACTTTTTATCCTGGAAAATTAAGGGGTTTCCACGGGAAAAACAACTTTAACCACGCGGACGAAGTGGCGGGCATCAGCTAGTCTTGGTATAAAATAAGATTGGAATACAAAATCCTATTTAAACTTAGATACATATTATGCTCTAGTTATAGTTTAGTTATTAATAATAATAACAGCATAATATCCAACTCCAAAACTTTCCAATAGCAGATTAAATAAGAGGTTTAGGTATTGGAATAACAATTATAACTTAATACGGTTAACTTAAAAATATTAATGACCCTTTACTCAAATTTTATCAAAAAACTTGTTTTTCAGTAATATTATTTTGTAAAATTATTGTTTTTTATTATGTATTTTTTACTCAACATTATGATATACGAGCAGTCATGATGAGTATAACTTAACACATAATAATTTACCTATGTAATGCAATGAAAGGATGGCTCCTTTTAAATAACTACATTACACATACTTTTGAAACAAAGCCACCTTTGTATTGATGTAGCAACTTATGACAGAAACTGCACACTGCAGCAGAGTTACATCTCAAAATACTCAGAAAGAGGGAGAAACTGAGAGTTGTAACACGTTTTCACCTTGTTTAAAGGCATCCTATGTTCGTCCATACAGCTACAGGGTTCCACTGGAACCGCAAACATTGAAATTAAAATAGGTAATTCTAAATTTGTTACTTTACACCAATACGACCCATTTGAGAACTTTTTAGGAAGTAGGTACAGATACCCTGCTATCACACCCCACTGCATACCAGCAAAATAGAGAAATCATCATCAACATACAAAATCAACTGCATTACAACTAAATTGGACAAGTTACTGCTCGCACATTTGGTTTGTTTCTGCCATAATTCAAATAATTCAGCTATACTCTCCTTAATTTAAACATATCCTATATTTCAAACATAATAATGAGGTTTCTTGGCAGAAATGCCATACTCCTGTAAAGCTGGCACCAAGTCTTCCATAGTCATGACATATTTCTTCTCTTTGGGTCCCTTAGCGTTTTTGGAACTCTGGTTAATCTGGCTCGACGTCCTCATCTTGCAATGCTGCAGCGCATCATTTGCTATGTCGGAGAGAAACTTCTGGGATGCGAGCGCTATTAGTCTTATCAATCTGTAAATTAATATATCCACATGTCAAATGACACCAAGGTAGATTTTAATCAAAACCTCATAAAAGAACACAATAAAAATTAAATTTAAAGACTTGAAATTCGAAAGTGGTTCTTTGACAGTAATTTTATAGAGTTTTTGTTTTAATTAAGTTTAACGATAAGGCCTGTTTGGCATTTGTTTGTTCAGATTTAAACTTGCCTAGGATCCTGAGATTCAAACCCAGCCATGTTCAGGTAATATGCAACTACAGAATCTGGTATAGAAGGGTTGTAGTTTTCAAGTTGAAGCAAGAAATCGCTCAGAGCATGACCTGCGCCGCTGTCCTCCTCCATACCAATCGATGGCGATCCAATACGACTCATCTGCATGCTACGTTTACGAGACTGGGACCAAAATTTATAACTATTTTACTAATAAAAACTAATCAAAATTCCTTTCCACCTTGGTGATTGGTGAATTTGCTTTGTGTTTTTCACACTTTCCCGAAAAAAAAAACAAAATTGACATTTGAGTTTGACACTAATCATTAATCATCAAACCTATAAAAATGAACAACTGTGGCAGTGGTGCCAACATAGCGTCTTCTTCGTGTGACGGGGCATTTTCATTTGATTTGATGCTTGCAACACTTATACACCGTTTGGATATTGCATCATCTTGCTTGGAGTTATTATTAGTAAACTAATTTGAATTTTATTTCTTTATTAACAGTCATAACTCTATTAATTTGTAAACTAAACGATGTGTAAAGTAACATAAATTAATTATAAAGTTATTTGTGGATACAAAACAATGATGTTACGTAATCGTGAAATTCAAATGTTTGCAAGAACAAAACGCTGTAATGCCGATTAATACAGTGCTACCACTGTATATTTTCCCCCACATTAAATGGACTTTTTGTGGCTTTTTGACTTTACTACTTTATTATCACATTTTACTGTAATAGGCAGGTACTTTATTTGTTTTGGAATTTTATTTCCGCTAATATCAACTATTCAGTTGGTTACTTTTTTTGCTTATCTTTCAATAATTACTTCAGAATTGTAACAATAAAGCCAGGTCTCCTGCGCGTGTTTTAGATTTCCTGATGGAAAACATCAGGAACGGAAGGATCCACGGTTTTCTTAAACTTTCGCGGGCGTCGTACTTGTTGTTGAGTATTTCTGACAGTAATCATAATAATATTGCTTTAATCATATTTAAATTTATTTAATTAAAACGAATTCTTCTGTTTTAATTTATTCTTAACTAAAACTATTCTTCGAATGACTGTAGTTTACTATGGGTACCAAATCACACGAAATAAATGAAAAAGAACGACCTCCATGGCGCAGTGTGTAGCGCTGTTGCCTTAACGTGCGGAGGACCTGGGTTCGATCCCCGGCAGGGTCAATTTGGGAATTTATAATTTCTGAATTTTCCCTGGTCTGGCCTGGTGGGAGGCTTCGGCCGTGGCTAGTTACCACCCTACTGGCAAAGACGTGCCGCTAAGCGATTTAGCGTTTCGGTACGATGCCGTATAGAAACCGAAGGGTTATGGGTTTAATATAACTGCCATGCCCCTAACAGGCTAGCCCGCTACCATCTTAGACTGCATCATCACTTACCATCAGGTGAGGTCGGTCAAGGGCTAGCTTGTAGTGGATAAAAAAAAAAGAATCTTACAATTGCAGTCATATAAAAAAATCCATCTAAAAATGCAAATCTGCAACTAATCTTTACCCAGAGATAGCTAGCAACCTACAGGCGGTCTAAAAAGATAGGTACTTATTTCCCGGAAAATTAAACTCTTCTCTTAGATACCAGATCTTCTATCATGTTTTCTTCGTTTAAAATTATTTTGTCAGTTTTTAGAAACAAACAAAACAGGAACACCTGTTGTGGACTCGTTCACTTCTCGACTCGAGAAATATACTGCTAATACAGTGAAACAAGTGTAACAACTATAAGTAAGTGTAAGTACAATGTATACCTTGTACACCTTATTCGTTTTATATTCTAGAAAACACCTAAGAAAAATATTACAAACGAGATTCTTTTTTAAAATTGTTCAGTGAGTGTTTTTATTAAGTAGGTAGGTATTTCATGAAATTTAACATTTTTTACTTGTTAAAATTATGTTGGCAAGGACTTCAAGATTTTGAATTTTGATCATAATTTCATCTAAGAACACAAAAAATCTAATCCGATTCAATTCCCAGTAAGAATAATCACTAATTGATAACTTTCATCGTTTTTCTAAAGCTATCAAGTTTACTCACAATATGATTTTACCGTATTGAAGGCTGAACCTTAAATGCTTAAAAGCGCACAAAATGTTACCATCTATGAAAAACAAGTCGGCAAATCATTGACATCGAGCCAGCCACACTGACCTCGTGGTAATTATCTGTAAAGTTGGCAACATCTACCCCTTCCTTCTTTTGCGCCGCTCCTCGAAGCAGAACTGCGAGAGAACGTGATCGATCGAATTTTAAAAAAGTCACACACCTACCCCTGTGCTCCCGAGATCACGAAATTACTCCATATCTCCTGATAACAAAAATCGGGAGTTTGTGTTTCGTGATTTTATCATTCCGCGTGTGAACTCGCAGATTCCCACCGCACGCCCGCGAGGCATATAGTCCAGTGAAAAAAGCCACCCAATCGGAACAAAATGTCGAACCTCGCAGATCCCGTCGCGTTCGCTAAGGACTTCCTCGCCGGTGGTATCTCCGCCGCCGTCTCCAAAACCGCAGTAGCGCCCATCGAGCGAGTGAAGCTGCTGCTGCAGGTGCAGCACGTCAGCAAGCAGATCGCCGTGGACCAGCGCTACAAAGGTATCGTCGACGCCTTCGTGCGCATCCCCAAGGAGCAGGGCCTGCTCTCGTTCTGGCGCGGTAACTTCGCCAACGTCATCAGGTACTTCCCCACTCAGGCGCTCAATTTCGCCTTCAAGGACAAGTACAAGCAAGTGTTCCTCGGCGGCGTCGACAAGCACACCCAGTTCTGGCGTTACTTCGCTGGTAACTTGGCATCCGGTGGAGCCGCCGGAGCCACCTCGCTCTGCTTCGTGTACCCGCTCGACTTCGCCCGAACGCGGCTCGCCGCCGACGTGGGCAGGGGAAATGAGAAACGCGAATTCAAAGGCCTCGGAAACTGCATCTCCCAGATCTTCAAGTCTGATGGCCTCACAGGCCTGTACAGGGGCTTCGGTGTGTCGGTGCAGGGTATCATCATCTACCGCGCGGCATACTTCGGTTTCTACGACACGGCGCGTGGCATGCTGCCTGACGCCAAGAACACGCCTATCGTCATCAGCTGGGCCATCGCTCAGACCGTCACCACCGTCGCTGGAATCATCTCCTATCCCTTCGACACTGTGCGTAGGCGCATGATGATGCAGTCCGGCCGTGCCAAGGGCGACATGCTCTACAAGGGAACTATCCACTGCTGGGCCACCATCGCTAAGACCGAGGGTGGTGCAGCCTTCTTCAAGGGCGCCTTCTCCAACGTACTCAGAGGCACTGGTGGCGCATTCGTGCTCGTCTTATACGATGAGATCAAAAAGCTCCTCTAAACTGTTTAATGTAAGAATTGTTACCATAATTTCAATTGTGATTCTAAATCACGCCTAGCCACTCCCCTGTGAAATCATGTATTAAGTATTTAGGATCTACACAAAAAAACGAACCTAGTAACTTATTTTTAGTTAAATAAAATGATTCCATATATTTTTCGTTTCATTAAAGTAAGTCACAAGTGTTACATAATTAACAACTCATCATACAGAACTCTGAATTGATCTTTAGCATTAATTATTAACATCTGTTCTAAATTTGAAATCAGTGATGATCTTGAAATAGAGAAAAATTTCTGATCATATTTTTCTGTAGTGACAGTTATGTAATGACCTCATTTTGTTTGGCGTTTGAGGCCAAGGTTGGTTGACAGAAGTCTTTTCTAACCTCTATTCATGCCTGCACTAAATTAGTGTTGTAGAATATAATTTATCCTGGTTTTAGCTAACATGTAAAAGGGAGTGATGTAAAATTGTGTAGTGAGTTATGTAATGCTTAAATTCAATTTGCTGTGGACTACAATCATGTGATTATGGCAGCTGTTATGTAACAGGCCAGGATGAATTGAGAGTGTGCTTGTAGGAAAATCTGTTCCAATTCTAGTGAACCATTGGTTTGTGCTCTTATTTTGTGATTTTTGACTTATGATCAACATCAATCATCTATTTTATTATATTCACTAATGATTTTGCTAATAATTAGTAATTTATTGATGGTTTAAGTCAAAAACAACAGAATATGTTTATAATCCATGTAACTTAGTAGGTAACATATTTGGGTGCGTGAGATGAGTGCGGCAAGTAAACTATTTGAACTGTTCCCTCGGGTATGAGTTTTTTGTAAGGAAAACTCCATGCAGAACGAGAGATTAAAATATTGAAATGTTTCATCTGTCTTTTTATTTTATTCTTCAATATTTTTTTGTTACCTACTAAGTTTTGTTCCTAAAAGCCTTTCCTTTCTCAGCTAGGCATTACCTAATGATTTAATTGATGCTTCAAAGAACAATTTTCTATTTGAAACTTTGCCCATTTTCACAGACCTCTGCTATTACCTAATGATTGATTTCAATCTTATGATAACAAAGAATTTCTCCTTAAAATTTATGCCTGTATTCCCAGATAATGTGGCCAATTCTGAATATAACACAATCTCTAATTAAATCTAGTTCATTTCTGTCCCTTTCTGCAGGAAGTATATGAAAGTGTTAGCAATATTTTTAATGCTGTCATTTTAGTTTTGAGTGCACTACAGAATCAGCCCCAATCCCTGAATTGCAGTGAACCACCAAAGGTGTATACCCAATAATTAAATAAATAAAATTAAAATAGCCTTTTACTTATAAAATGTTGTTTATATAATATACAATGTTGGTTTCTTTAAAAATTGGATCGCATAAAGTCCTTAGCTCTGTGTGCCTCGTGCCATAGACTTCCAGCTCTTGCCAGTGCTTGTGGTAACCTTCTCCAGAATGGTTCCAGCTGTCAGTTTCAGCTCGTCCTCCCAATGTCTTCGCTGCTGGCCCTAATTTCTCTTCCCATCTTGTGGGTACCCCTGAATTTTAGGCTTTAGATGTTCCCTAAAATTTGGTTATCGTCGTTGAAAATGGGCTTTAATTTAATAAAATAATATAGGGACTCTTTCATATTTAATTCAATTTCATAACTGGTTTTTAAAATGAAGAACTTTCATTATACTTAATCAAACGAGAGGATGATCTGCATAAAATAATGAACATGCTCTGCTCATGACACTGAAAGTTGAAGAAAATCCAAATTCCAAATATAACGCTGATGAAATTAAAATTCAAGGAAATCAAAGTTTCAAATTTATTTTAGTTAATTAAATTTAGAGACTATCAAAATCTGTTGTCAAGTTTATGAAAACTATGTATTTTGACTGAAGAATGTTCACTGCAAAATAATAAGTGAATATTATTTCAGCCCATAGACATTCTGGAACTTTTTTATGGGGTCTGATAAATCTTATTCAGTTGTTTTAATTTTTATCATTATGGTGATTTACGTGGACGTTTGGCCTCCTATTCGGGTGTTCAGGCGTTGTGGTCAGATCATCTATGGGCATGTACTAAATTTTTTTGAGTTCTGTGCATTTTAAATTAAATACCACTTGGTTTTAACTGTGAAGGAAAATATTGTGAGGCCTGCATGCTTGAGAGTTCTAAGTTCTTTGTAAATGTAATGTTGTCAAAGATTTGTGTTAAGTCTCTCAATCCGCATTTGGCTAGCTTGGTGGACTATGGCCAAACCCTTCTCAATCTGAGAGATTGTAAGCTTTATTTTTACAGACTTAAGTCTCAGCTGTTGTGATTGGCTGAATCTTGCTGTGATAGTGGATTTTAGCCAATAAGGGATAGGTACCTAGTTCATATTATCCCACGACCCTCAGTAAAGAGAACACAACAGAGAGAGACGTCTGGTGGTGCGCCGCTGGTAGATCTCTGCAGATACTGATGACGTCATAGGTGCTGAGTCGACGGTGTCTACGTAACTGATTGACGTCATACCTTTTTATGCGTCATACTGGACGTAGCAGGTGGTAGGTATTTAAACTGAAAGGTCAAAGTTGAAACGTTTTATCAAGGCTCTATCGTTTGTCTATTAAATTCATTTAACATCAGGTTCTGGATTTGGATGATTTTAATAGGACATTTAACAACCGTCTCAAAAATATAATAATCTTTTTAATTGGTAGGTAGGTACCGCAAATATGCAAATATGAGCGTTCCTTGGGCACATGAGTAAAGATATTCTCTTGATTGACATCCTGACCTCTCTAAGTACCCCTAGACAAAAAAAAACATAAATTGGGGGTAGTTTAAAAATTAACTGATAAATATAGGTATAATACTATTTCGCAAAATAGTATTATTCATTTGTTGTATTCACTTCTTGCAATGTTTATAATTAATATTTAGATTTAGTATGGTTGTAAAAATATTAAAAAAATAACGACTAACGCCATCTATATTTATTACTAGAAAACATTCTTATTATATCGTAACGAGATCATTTGCAAATATTTTATGATAAAATTAACCTGTCTGTGTTTAGAAATTAAGGAAAAAAAGAAAAAAAATGGAAGCCATCTGCAATTTTAGTAGAAAAAGAAAAATTTAAAATCAATACCTACCGAGTAATCTTTGGTTGGTACAATCCTGTATCGCGCTATTGATGTTTTTTGTTTATTGTACTATAAATAGACAACTGATTGCATAACCCGCGGGGTCTCCCAGTTCGAGGGAAGCCAGTTGCCAAGGTCCAAGCTGGTCTAACTTGGCGGCCTTCAATCAGATGAAATTCGCAAGAGTTTAATATTCCGATTGAGTTCTCCTCACTCAAACTCCTGCTCAGTGTCATACTGACGCGCCCGATTCCTCTATCCTGAGGTATCACCACACCTCGAACTGGACTCGAGTCGACTCCACTTTTTGCAATTTTTTTTTAAATCTTATTAATGTCACCGTAAGATTGTAAAAACCGTTAGATTATAATATAACGTTTTTTATCTCGATGGATTATAAACTGTCGACAGATTGTGAACCGTATCATACTTATTTTTCGGTAAATTGTAATATATTAGGTATATTAACCCGATAGAACCTAAGTGCCCGGCCATATTCATGTCAAACCCTAACCTATAGTTCGCGCGCGAGTTGAATGCAGAGTAAATGTATGGTGACACTTACATTTACTCTGCATTCAACTCGCGCGCGAACTGTACAAGAAAGAGACAAGAAAACGTAAAAACAATAAATATTTCATAAATTAATACTCAGAACATTGAACGGTTCACAATCTTTCGACAGTTTATAATCTCGCGGGATAGAAACCGTTAGATTATACAATCTTACGGTGACATTAATATTATAAAAATGTGAAAGTTTGGATGTTTGGAATGAAGACTTAAGTACCTTTTAGGGGTTTTTACTTATGGTATTGTAAAATAGACCTATTTTATAGGTTTAACTCCTACGGTATCGTATCAGAGCGCTAAATCGCGTAGCGGCACGCCTTAGGATGGTAATGTAAAAAGCCTCCCACCAGACCAGACCAGAGAAAAAATTATTTTCCTATTTATTCTATGTAGGTAGGTACTGTTGAAGATGATGTAAACGGATAAAAGCGCGTGGATTTGACTCGCTCCATGGGACTGGACTGCCGCGCCGTTACAATAATTATAATTACTTATTAAAATAATTGTTCGATATTTTAAAAAGAGCAACCGCCGAGTTTCTTGCTAGGAATGGCATTCTGACGATTCAAAAACACTTTTAAAAGTTTATTTTAATAAAAAACATTCGAATTTTGACCTTGCCGAGTATAAAACCCGGGCCCGGGACCTTCTGGGCATGGACGGGACTAGTGGTGAGGAAAAGCGCTCACCACTGCGCCTTGGAGGTCGTCAGAAACATTGTATTAAAATAAGTCTTTATGGTTTTAAAGGAGACGAGTGGCCAACGCTAGCTGTGACAACGCATATCAGTCGAAAGCGATCGTAAAGCAACGTTGACCCAAGTTGGTAACTAGATGGGTGACCGATTTTGGAGGTTCAAATTGGGCCTCTTCGGTTTCTCTGTGTCTCGGAGAGCACGTAAAGCCCTCGCGTCGGTCCCGGTTATTATAACTAACATCTGATAATCATCGTTACAAAAAAGTCTTTATTCTTTTATCTTAGTCGAGTCGTACGCGGAAGGACGTGGGAAGTGAAACCCACATTATTATCCCAAGAAAACTCCTATCATGATAGAACGTATATATACGTATATCGTATTCCTCGTTATCCACGTGATAACGAGGAATACGACGGAGAGAGAGAGAGAGAGAGGTTTCAATGGAATGCTTGACAGGGTATACACGAGTATACTCAAAAGATTATTTTAAAAGTAAGTTCTGATATCTCCCCGGCCTAGGGGAGACACCAGGACTGAAAAATTCTAATGTCTCCCCGAGGGGGCAATCCGGGGAGACACGAGTCCGGAGTCAATCAGCCGTACTTAGGTCTTACTTGTCACCTTATTCAAATTGTCTGTAGTCTGTACAGCCCCAGGTCACGACCTCGCGGGTCGCAGCTCGGTCGGCTATCGATTGGATCGCTTCGCCAACTCACCCCCGAAGGCTTACTTACTGCGACCATTCTCTGTTGCGTAACTCCAAGGCCCAATTGTCTCAGCAAATCGTAGTTAATCGTTTGACAGCCTAAAAAGTATTATTTGAACTGTTTATGGAGTTCATACATGTTTTTTGACATGCAGGCATCTATGACTCTTTAAACTGATCGAATTATTCCTTTGACGATTACGATTTCCTCACACAATCGGGGGGCAGCTCCAGGTAAAGCTACCAAAGAGCTTTTGAAGTTTACCTCCTTTAGGATCGATTTTCATTTTTGCCCAGGGTATGAAAATTTATATGTAGTAAAATCAAAATTACTCCGTTACTTTATTCATCCATCCATCCATCCATCAGCCTGTATGCATCCACTGCTGGACATAGGCCTTTTCGAGAGCGCCACCAAACACGGTCCTCCGCCTTCCTCATCCACCCGCTTCCTGCCACCTTGTTTAGGTCATCGGACCAGCGAGCTGGCGGGGAGTTACTTTATATTTTGATGAATATCATATCATACCTACTAATATTATAAATGCGAAAGTGTATTTGTTTGTTGGTTTGTTGGTTTATTGGTTTGTCCTTCAATCACGCTGCAACGGAGCAATGGATCGACGTGATTTTTGGCATGGGTATAGTTGAGGACCTGGAGAGTGACATAGGCTACTTTTTTCCCGGAAAATTTGGAGTTCCCGCGGGAATCAAAAAAACTTGAACCACGCGGACGAAGTCGCGATAGAAAAAATAAGTGTGACAGGCGGCAGTGTACGAGTAAAGTTGGCAGAGAGATTCAATCAATACTTGTAGTTGGAAGACTGAAGTTACATAATATCTATTCTGCGGTCATGACCCGGACCGGACTCTGGAGCGTTACGTATTCTAAATGCGAAAGTTTGCATGGATTGGTGGATGGATGGATGGATGTTTGTTACTCAATCACGCCAAAACGGCTGAACGGATCTGGATGAAAGGTATAGAGATAGATTATAGTCTGGAATAACACATCTAAAAATCCTGGAAAATTAATAAGTTCTCACGGGAACCAAAACTTAATCCACAGACCACACGGACGAAGTCGCGGGCATCAGCTAGTTATATATCATACTTACGAATAGGTACAAAAAAATCATACAGTCGAATTGAGAACCTCCTCCTTTTTTGAAGTCGGTAAAAATCTTAGACTAATAGACCACTATAGCAGTTTGCACTTTGCAGTGTAGACGTCACCGTAAGATTGTAAAAACCGTTAGATTGTAATCTAACTAGCGATATTGTACAAACTGTCGACAGATTACAATTTAACGCATTATCTTTCGGTAGATTGTAATCTGTTAGGTATATTAACCTGATAAAACCAAAGTGCCCGGTCGCAGATCACTACCTGATTAATTATGTCGAACCCTAACCTAACCTACAAGAAAGAGACAAGAAAACGTAAATACAATGAATATTTCAAAAATTGACACTCAGAACATTGAACGGTTCACAATCTGTCGACAGTTCACAATATCGCTAGATAGATTACAATCTAACGGTTTTTACAATCTTCCGGTGACATAATTAAAACCTATGTGTGTATATTAAAACCTATTCGCCTATTCCAACCGACATCCCATTCGTCCCAACGTCATCCTAAGCAGAGGTCCGAGGTCACAGGAGGCGCCCTTAGAAAGACGTTGCCCCCCCCGATGTCATCGAGCCCTAGGGCTCTTTTCTCGGCGACGCCTAGCGCTCGCCCAACTCCCCGGTGACGCTGTAGCGGCCAGTAGGGCCTATGCAGCATACTCAATCCGAAAAAAAATATATAACCTATACTCTATGGACTATGACTATTATCTATTCTGTGGCATTAAGACAAGTCGTCACGTCACGCTCTTTAATCTGAGCGTCCCGGCCTTGGCTTAATGTAATACACACTTTTTTTTTAAAATCCTCTACAAACTAGCCCTTGACTGTAATCTCACCTGATGGTAAGTGATGATGCAAGATGGTAGCGGGCTAACCTGTTAGGGGCATGGCAGTTATATTAAACCCATACCCCTTCGGTTTCTACACGGCATCGTACCAGAACGCTAAATCGCTTAGCGGCACGTCTTTGCCAGTAGGGTGGTAACTAGCCACGGCCGAAGCCTCCCACCAGGCCAGACCAGGGAAAATTCAGAAATGATAAATTCCCAAATAGACCCTGCCGGGGATCGAACCCAGGACCTCCGCACGTTAAGGCAACAGTGCTACACACTGCGCCACGGAGGTCGTCAATGGCAGGCTACAGCACGTATACTCGTAGGTACTAAATTACGTAACAGAGATTACCGAACGTAATTATTACGTCTTCGTCATTCGCTCGTGACATTCTTTGTCGAAAAATAAAACTAGATCTGCGTTTTTATTTTTAAAATGTCTTTCGTAACGATTATTATATACCTCTAGGTGCTATATTTTTACTAGCTGATGCCCGCGACTTGGCGCGGCGGTTGAGGCTTTTCCGGAATTCTCCGGGATACCTAAACAATAGGTAATCTATCTCTGTGCCAAGGCTTCGGCTTTGGCTATTTACCTCAAACTTTACCGGCAAAGCCTTAACTCCAAGCGATTAGTGTTTCAGTACGATGCCGTGGCCCGTCTAGAAACCGATTAGGGGTATGGGTTTAATATGTAGATTGTAGGTATCTAACTGGCGTACCACTAATTACAGGTTAGCCCGCTAACATCTTAGACTGCATCACCATTCATCACTAATTATTACCACTAGGTGAGATCGCAGTCAAGGGGATGTTTTTAGTGATGATGCAGTCTAAGATGGTAGCGGACTAACCTGTTAGGGGTGCAGTTATATTAAACCGATACCCCTAGTCGGTATGTACACGACATCGTACCGGAACGGTGAATCGCTTAGCGACACGTCTTTGCCGGTAGGGTGGTAAGTAACTAGACACGGCCGAACTTGTAACGGCTAACTTGTAGTGGAATAAGTTATTGCTAAAGTTTAACCGCTAAGGATAGTCGAAATCACCTCATTGTGGGTATGTTCTGATATGCACTGCGAGCACTGTAAGGTGTGGCGTCAATTTAGTATAATGCGATGCCGTTCCTTTATAGTTAGCTATACTGGTCACTGTTTAAAACGGAAGCAGCACTGAGAGCACCTTACCTTGAAAACGCCGGTACTCACAGTACAAAAATGGCGACGATTTATGACTCTAGGATACTGCGGCAGTGTACTGTCACTTGTCAGTCCATAACGGAACGAATTTCTCCGAGGAGCACTGAACAGTGCTCGCAGTGTATATCGGAACATACCCTGTATTAACACTGTTCCGCTATTGACCAATAGATGCACTGACGCAGCAAGAGTTCCATAAATTCGGCCAATCACAATTGGGAGTCACAACTTTTTATTTATTTATTATGAAAATTAAGACAAAAATATGAAAGAATCATTGAAATATCTCAACAAATGAAAAAGTTATGAAACTTTAAAGTTGCGCTTGCATTACGGTCGTGTGTCACACGCGACCTTAACTTTATATAAAGCCGAATAAAAGAAATAAATTGAAAATAATTTTGAAGAAATTTCTCACACGAGTACCTACCTAAGATACAGCAATCGATGTACATTAAATAATTAAACTTCTTAAATAATTACTAATTTCTTAGTCATTATTTTACTCGATGGGACGGAAAATCCGACACGACCGGAGAGAGATCAGGCGCAGGAACGACGGCTAACTTGCTCTCCGGGGCAGGGGGATGAAACACCGCCAACTTCCTTACTCCGGGCTAGTAAGTACCTAGGAGCTGAGAATTTCTTGTCAGAAAACCCCAATACTTTTTTTACTTTAAGTATAGTTAAAACTAAGTGTTTAATTCGCTATACACACCAAATTTGTGTTAAAACGTAGCTATCATTCATTGATTTGATCTAGAAGTCTGGATGCATTGATTGAGTGTAGTTTGCGCGCTGACTCCGGCCACACTCCGCCTGGCGCAGGTCCAGTTTGAACGAGTTCTTAAATCGCCGACATTGAACATAAAGGTTGAATAAATTAATCGTTTGAGGTTCAAATATTTTTTGTGGCATAATTTTACCTAATGTACCTATGCCGCAGAAAAAAAAATAGACGTTATTTCGACCACACATGGTCTGTGATTTCGACTATAAAAAAACCAGGCAAGTGCGAGTCGAACTCGCGCACGAAGGGTTCCGTACCATTATTAATAAATAATTACCTTTGTTAATGAACCGCAAGACTAACTTTGTTTGTAGAGGTTTATTGTTAAAATCAAAAAAACTATGCTAGTTATAGCATTGGCTATAGTTTTCCTGTAAAATATACGTAAATTCCTATTGACCATAATTATTTCAAATTTTTCGATTGGTAAACTCCGGAGATAAGGGGGGGGGGGGGGGAACGGAACACACAGTACCTACAGTTATCTCACTTTTAAATTTCAACCATCCGATTTTCCCCAAATAATTTCCAATTTTTTTTTAATTCCAGTGTCTTTGGGCCACTAATATACACAACTATTCCAAATTTCATGTCGATAGCTTCGGTAGTTACTGAAATAATCGAGTGTGACGGACGGACAGACGGACAGACAGACGGAGAAAGTCGCACCATAAGGGTTCCATTTTACCATTTTGGTACGGAACCCTAAAAAGAACAGCTAAAAGTAGAGATAAACCTTACCTAATAAGTACCTACTTATTAAATATTAATAGTAATAATAATTGTAGTTTAATATAAATACTTACCTGTATTTGTGATATATACTTGAGTAGGTATAATTTACTTTTTTTACTAACTTTGCAGTAGGTAGGTACTGGTTAGTTGAAATATTTACAAAAAATAACCTTCTATAGAAAATCTTTAATATGTAAATTAGATATACTTCAATTGTTTAGAGTAGGTACTTAGGTGAAGTAGTTAAATGTACATGTGTAAGTAGGTAATTAGGTACTTAATTTAAGTTAGGTACCTAAAAAAATATTTCCAAAAAACCGACTTCCAACGCCAATGTAAAGTAAAAAATAATTTTTATTTCTAGGTACCCTCTATGTTGAAGTCGGGCGGGCCTGATGTGTCAACTTTGCTTATCCTTGTTATACCCGCCCGACTTCAACATAGTGGGTAGAAATCAAAATTATTTTTAACCGACTTCCAAAAAAGTAGGTTCTCAATTCGGCGCGTATGTTTTTTACTTTACAGTGGAGTTGGAAGTCGGTTTTGTGGAAAGAATTTTTGTTTTTAACTTTATAGTGCCAGGGATTTGGAGTCCGAATTTTTATGGGACCACCTCGAGAGCTTCCTCTAATGACTGAAAAAAACATTTTTCAAATCGGCTTAGAAACCACGGAGATGTGCGGTAAAATACATCAAAAAAAAAATACACGCCGAATTGAGAACTTCCTCCTTTTTTAGAAGTCGGTTAATAATGCCGCATGATATTATGACGATAGACCCGTAAACTTGGAATTTTCTTATCGCTATAAGTAGGTACCTATAGCTATCTTTTTTTATCTCACGTTCACTGAAAGAGTTTTCAATGAAATGATATAAGCTCATTAAATTAGGCAAGTACCTACCCTTCTTAGGTTTCATATTTCTTTTCACATTACTAAAAAAAAAAAGATACGCGCCGAATTGAGAACCTCCTCCTTTTTTGGAAGTCGGTTAAAAATGTATTGTGTATTCTCAAAGTCAGTCAATCCGCCCTTGACCAGCGTGGTGGACTATGACCACAGATGAAATAACAGTTTCTTGTTGTGGCCCGTTGTCATTCAGAGAGGTGAAATCTCCGGCAACGTACTGGGTAGGTAACGAACGTAATCACCTCTGAATGATTGCATTTTTGCGATATTAATTGTTCAAAATCTATTGTTGAATGCCACATATAATTTAGCCAATCGGAGAGCTCATCACATAATTTTTTAAAATTAAATGTGGGTTTGCGGCTCTGGGTTCCAGTCCTCTTGAGTCAATCACATAAATAGAAATTTTTTACATGGTTAAATAGGCATGATGACTGATTTTGAAAAATGGTCAGATTATGTTCGGGAGTATCTACTATTTCGAAAAAATATCTTATTTCAGCAGAAAAATAAGGTTTGGTAGATAATATTGGCATTTGAAATTTAAATTTTAAAATTCATGCCAAAACACTCCCCGGTGTCATGGCGTCGTTTGTGACGTCAATATTATTTTGCAGTAAGCAATAGTGTGATTGTCAAATGTCAAAGCTCGAAAACAAACTATTGTGACGTCATTCGCTTGTTGGTGTTATAACCAATATGGCGGATTACTGTATTTTATAATTTTATTTTATCAAATTAAATAGAAATCTCACTCGAAATAGAAAAATATTACACGATTTTATAATCCATGAATCCTATTTCATTAGATAAATTCATAATTTCATTGATTCTTGGTTACTGTCATCATGCCTATATTATACACGGTATTTGAAAAATAGTCTAAAACTACACTGTGAAAGAATCATCGATGAATAAAACAAATGTGAGAAACAGTCCAACTCTTCATTAAGTAATTATAATACTTTACAGCAATTATTGACGTCGTCAGAATGCGATTTTTTTAAATATTTTCTAGTAACGTAAACTGACTTAATGAACATACTCTAACAATGATTATTTATTATCACCAGTATTAATGATAAGATTCATGATAGCGAGGTCACTAAGATGATAGCGAGGCGCCTGATAGTTTGTTAGATAGGCATTAGGCACACTGACTGACTGACTCGATTACTCAAGGGGCTATCAGCTGTTAAATCCACAATCAATCTCTGTAAACTGATACCAGCGCTTACCTACCGGACCTGAGACTTCCGTGTATATTTTCAATGTAGAATACGTAACACCCTGGACCCTGGGGTCTTATTACGTAAAAATAATTGCTTACAGGGATTGCATCGCAATCACCTCTGGATTGATTAACTCTCTAACCGCAGCTCAGTTTGCTATCTATACCCTTCTCTCTCTGCTTCGTATTCCTCATTACTGAGGGTCCTGACCCCTTTCCATTAATCAAATAATGGTAGGAGTTTTCTTGGGATAATAATGCGGTGAGTTCCCAAGTCCTGCCGCATACGACTCGACTAAAGAGTATTTAAACACTCTTAGGTTTTTGTAACTGATAATAACCGGGACCGACGGCTTAACGTGCTCTCCGACTCCGAGGCAACGAAAGGATGAAAAGGTGAAAACGAAAAGGTGAACCTTCAAGTTCGATCACCATCCAGTTACCGACTTGGCTCAACGTTGCTTAACAATAGCAATCTGTCTAATATCAAATCATATTGATTTTGACGACCTTTTATGGTAGTCTTATAGTGGGAGGTCCCTCTTTCGAGTCCTGGCAGGGTCAATTTGGGCATTTTCTCTGGTCTGGCCTAGTGCGACTAGGTAGGTAGGCTTCGGCCGTGGCTCGTTACCACCCTGCCGATTGAGTGACAAACATCCATCCAAACTTTCGCAATCTATACTATTATAAATGCGAAAGTTTGGATGTATGGATGTATGTTTGTTACTCAATCACGCCCCAACGGCTGAACGAATCTGGATCAAATTTGGTAAAGAGGCAGGTCTGGAATAACACATAGGCTACCTTTTATCCCGGATAATTAAATAGTTCCCGCAGGAACTGAAAAACCTCAATCCACGCGGACGAACTATGAAGACGTTGCGGGCATTAATAACTAGTTTAAATACTTAATATTAGTATACTTAGATTTATTTACGTTCAACATTAAACACGTTTAAATATACACATTCATTGTTGTTTGAGAATGTTTGTAATCGATATTCGATAGCGACGTTTTCTATTCTATGTAGGCTAAGCCGCATCTATGAGTCTAGTTCGAAGGTTTATCGGTCGCCGGCATATTACGTGATTTTGCGACTTCTTTTCATAACACCCAATGACCCAAGTAAGTTGTACCTAGGTAAAATAGGTAAGCATGCATGTATGTTATTGACCGAGCGAAGCGAAGGTCTCTGAGTCTACTTGGGTGAATTGGCACTTGTCCGTCCGTCCGTCCGTCCGTCCGTCTGTCAGAGCATTATAACTTCTGAATTACTGAACGCAATTACTTCAGCTTTAAATATAATATGTAAACCAATGGCCTCCCGCCGAATATGGCTTAAAAAATAATAAAAATCTTTATTTCAGGGGGGCTCTCATAGAAGCGAATGCGAAGTAAAATATTTTTTATAAAGTTATACATAGGGTTGCGGTGTAACCCAGCCTTAAGGCGATGCGCAGGAGCGCCGCTGGGTTTTAGTGGGTATTCTGGAGTGCCAGTGAGTCCCACATACCCTCTCAGAGGCACTGCAGTTCACCTGCCTGCCTCCAAGAGGGATGCCTAAACGCATCTCCCAGCGAAAAAAAAAAAAAAAAAAAAAAAAAATATCATTTTAAAGATAATTAGGAATTGAGTCCAAAACTATTTTTTTTTTAATTTTTCCCCCAAAATTGACGAAATAGGTACTTTACATCTTTGGACGTTAGAAAATCTCCAGATTTTCTAACGTCCAAAGATGACCTCAGAACTCTAAATTTTCTGAAAGGATGAGCCTGAAACTTGATCAATTATTTCAATTGTATCCTGTACTTGAACAACAAATACTAAAATTAGATAAATATTGTAAGGAAACGGAATTATTTAATTTTTAATGAGCTTCAGTATTTTTAACAGAACTTCACATTTATGTCAATAGATGGCGCCGCGAGGTCTCAGTTCGGGGCGAACCACTAGTTTATTAAAATGAAAAGCAGTTTTTTTATTGTGAGACCTGCTTGCCGACAATCATGCTTAGTGTAAAGCAGTGATGCCTATTCACTCTTGCCTTGAAGGTACCTAAGTTATACGTGGCAGGAATCACGTGAGCTGGGAGGGTGTTCCACACTCCACAGTCCACACACTAGCGGTTCGGATCAGAAACGTCGAGCAGAAATCTTTCGTGCGAGCAGATTAGACGTCAACCACATTTAAGAATGCCGACACTGACGGTTTCTTCCTCGCTGTTCTGTGGTAGAACCATATATTACCTATTCTGTGGTAGAACGGAGTAGGAACAAGGTTGTGATGTTCCTGAGTGCTCTCCATGGTAGACTATGTATCAATAAGGCACAAGTTCGACTGGCATGGAGTATTGCTGCCACCTTTGGGATGGATCCGCCAAGTAGGTACCAACTCGATACATTAGACTCGATAGATCGCCGGGCCCGAAGGATAATTGACGATCAATCGCTTACGCAGGCGAAATTGCTCAGTTTAGATACGAGTACTACACCGACGCAATGTCGAATGCTTTAAATCGGATATATAGGTATACCTATCTGATAAAAACCGATTTAAAGCAGTAGCAGCATAATTTCAGATTGATACCAAGTAGGTACAAAAAAAATACTCAATTTATTTATTAGTTATTACCTACTTATAGGAGTGAAATACAGCACAGACCATACAACCAAAATACAGACCGTGAACGTCATGTTTTGACTCCACCGGTTCGGAAAAAGATTCTACGGAGCAGAGCCGGCAAGAAACTTGTAGGTTCCTTCGGTTTCTACACGGCATCGTACCGGAACGCTAAATCGCTTGGCGGCGCGTCTTTGCCGGTAGGGTGGTAACTAGCTACGGCCGAAGCCTTGTTGTTCGATTGTTCTGAATTGAAAATACATCTTATCGTACGATATCAAACCGAATCGATCGATATCTAAATTATCGTAAGGTTCTGAATCGCCCTGCAGACCAGGGAAAATTCAGAAATTATAAATTCCCAAATTGACCCTGCCGGGAATCGAACCCGGTGTCTCCGCACGTTATAAGGAAACATAGCGTTACACACTGCGCCACGGAGGTCGTCGTGTTATCATACTATCATACTGTGGGGCGCTGTACGCAAAGTAAATTGCTTCCATACATCTTTGTCACTAAGAAATTCGTCAATTGTATAATAGCCTTGAGTCTCGACTCAACAAGCATTCTTATACGTTTTTTGTGTAGCAGCAGAACTAAATGTACGAGAGAAGTTGTTGTCAGAGATCCCAGGGAAGGAATAGGCTACTTTTATCCCGTAAAAGTCTCAGGGCATCATCTAGTACACCTCACAGTTAATTATTTCTACTCTACTCGTACCATCGAGGCCTATAAGCACTCACCTCAAGTTTTCCGGCACCCGTACTTAACTACTACCACAGATAATCACCCACGTGACTTATTCATAGTGAAGTTTGGCGGTGGCGGTTATAACGAGAAAATCTTCTCAATTTTGAGCCGTATCATTTAGCCTTGGATAGCTAATATTCACCCCCTAATATCGTCCAACCACTTTTGGGGACCTTGAGCTCTCTTGCCAGCAATTCTCCTTCCAAAACTAGTCATGGAACTTCCAAGACCAAGCTTCCAAGTTGGAAGTGAGAATTGGGCTCCTCTTTGCAGATGTCCGAAGAAAGCCAGTTTTCTCCGCACGATGACACGAGTTCCCTGGTCCCAGTACCTTAGTGTTAGGTTTACACCTAACACTAAGCTGTTACTAGTACTAGATAAGTAATGGTTCTACTCATTGGGCGCTAACTGCTAAGGGGTCATCCATAGAGTACGTCAACCCAATTTCGTGATATTTTGACCCCTCCCTCGTCTTTGCCACAGAGTGTCACTGAGTCCCCCTAATGTGTCATCACATATCTTGCAATTTTACATCTAGAAAGTACCTTATTGTTAGGTGTAAAGCTGTTACCATAGATTATTATCTACTCATTGGGTGCTCAGTTCTCCGCCCAAATCCGTTACATAAGCACTTTATTTTAGCACCGTTTGACCTGCAGCGTACGTAACCTTGTACCGCAGTGCGTGGCCGCTTGGCGGCGCGCCAGCTTCGCCGTAACGCACTCCAATGTTAATTCACTTACAAAATAACACAAATTAGTTTACCTATTGTTCGATGCATCTTCATAATCTGAGCCCATTGCTGGCCTACTGATGTCCTCCCGACCGAATTTCGGCCATTGCGGTCAATCTCCAGAGATATTTGATATAGAAGCAGGAGTTACTTTGTGGAAGTCCATGACAATGAAAAACTAGAAGTTTTTTCACTGCCCGCGATATGGTGAATATCGCGGGCAGCAAGTTCAACATAGGAACGTACTGTACCGCATAGATTTGCCTTCTGTGGCGGATTACTTATATAGTGAATTAAACTTCTAGTTTTTCAATCTCCAGAGAGATTAGCCATGGGAGATATTATAGTGCACAAGTGAGTGAGCAAACACAGGTGCACTCTCTATTCCCTATAGCTTCATCCAAGGTCATAACACAATGGGAAGGAAAATCCAACACGATCGGAGAGAGATTTACGTACTCTACGAGGCACGAGGGTGAAACACCCCGCCAATTTCCTAACTCCGGGCTGACTGAAACTGAGAATTTCTTGTTAGAAAAACCCAATACTTTCTAATCCGACCCGGGAATTGAATCCAGGCCCTCGTTATCCGCTTTAGAACATGCTGACCACTAGACCAACGTGGTAGTTAAACCGCCGCGTGTCGGCCTAAATTAATAATTATTTTAAGAAATGCAGGGACCAGGGTCTTCCAAAAAAAAGGAAAGAAAAGAACCCAGTTGAGTTTGCTGTGGGCTCTTCTCAGACCAGGGCGCATTTGGAACCTTCGCTTAGCTTAATTGATTATCACCATCATGTTTTATACTCGTAAGTTAAATTGGACTTCATAATTCAAAAAGTTTACAGTGTAGGTACATAATTCGAATGAATAAACATTGAATAGAATAATTGAAGTAAGTATACCTAAATTAGTAATTTCGATTATTTTTAAGATTGATAACAAAAAAACTATTAGTTAGCCCCTTGACTGCGGTCTCTGATACGACTTGTATGTGATGAAGCAGTCTATAGACTGCTTCTTATAAGATGGTAGCTGGCTAACCCACGAGGAGTATTGCAGCTGTTATATTATAACCATACAATCATCGATATAAAGTAGGCACTAGATGGGCCCTTTCATAGAAAAACGCCGGGCGTCCGAGTTGCTGAACACGTTCCGCACCTGTCTTTGTTCCCGTCGTAGCGCTGTCACGATCGCTCGTCGTGCAGATAATTTGTTATTATTAAGTTAACATCTGAAGTTTAATTAGTTTGGCACTGTAGAATTTTAATTTTAAGGTAGGTAATTGTTTCAATTCACAATTAAACATTTCCAAATCGCAATCATTTAATTTCCGCGGCAAACTGTATGTTTTTTTTTTACTAACTGGCCTTACGGCTATGACCTATATTATCTATGACCGAGTCATACGTTTTCAAGCTTTCATTCAAGATGTTGCAAGCAAGTTCCCGCTTTTCAGACTAGATGGCGTTGATGGCGTTGCTAAAAATACGCCCACATTCTTTGTTTGACAGGGCCCGTCTATGTAAATTGAGGTCAAAATTGGGGGCATACAATCGGGTTTTACGCGGCTTATCGGCACGGTTTTTTTTTAATATATAGGCAAGCGCTTGGCTGCAATCAGACTTGCTTGCAAGTGGTGATGCAGCCTAAGGTGGAGCGCGCTTGCCTAGAAGATGTGTCAAGGACAAGAAAAAGTGCGGTGCGGGACGCGGGGAGTGTGCAGCGTCGCAAGCCGGCCACGCGTAAGTCAGTCGCTGCATAGTGCATAGCCAGGAGCTCAATCCGATACATATTTGCAAAGTCAAAATTAAAACAAATTTACAGTCCTCTCGCTTATCATTTATCAACAAGATGCCTATTCACTCTTGATTCTTCTTCTTTTGGAAGCGGCCGAAAGTTATCCTCCAACCAGTTGTAATATTAATCTGTGGTAGGTAGTCTGTGGTCGTGATATCGTCTATTATTTTGAACTGTCAAGTTTGCGTCTCTCTGGTTAACTTGTCTCTGGTCTCTTGCGCTCTTTTGCAAAAATGGTGTAACAAAAGTGGATAGTATAGAAAGTTTAACTTACTAAAAAAGTCTTATAATAAGCACCAAAGTCAAGAAATCAATACAACCAAGTCCCAAATTAACACTGCCGGGGATCGAATCCGGGACCGCCCCCTTATAAGAATCAATAGATACCCTCACTACTACAACAGGGAAGTGCTTAAAAGGCACTAGCTCCGACAACTAGAGGTGCGTGCCGCGATATACAATCGCCCCGGCCCTAACAGGAATCGAACCTGGGACCTCCCACAAGTTTTACTAATACCACAGTTATGCCTTCATCGTTAAAATCGTCCAAAATAACCCAATGCAACAATAGGATAAGCCTAACCAACCAAATTGATGGATGCCTTCATGTAACCCAAATATACTGTCGCTAAGTACTGATAATTTAGTCGTGTATGTTACACGCGGATTCAGTTACATTGTGACCGATATTTGGCTTCGGTTAGTTTAATCCCTTTGCGATGTCTTCTCGTCCAAAATTCAGTGACGGCTTTAGGGGGTCGCAAGCAGGGCAAGCGCCCGGGGCCTCGCTCTTGAAGGGGCCTTGAGCTACAACCTAAGTAGAAATAGTGATTAGGTTCTAATGTGTAGTTGGATCTTGCGCCGCCACGCATTACAAAATCCACAACGAGCATGTAATTGCTACCATTGAGGTATAATGTACTACTAAGTATACTATAATATACTGTACTAAGTTACTACATTATAACTAAACTACTAACGTACATATGTTACTTCAATGATGGCTACTCTGTAATCGCGTACTGTTTCCCTTTGTGTAGTATAATATCGCGCCGCTATCTGTGCGTTCACTCCACTGAACGTTTCTTCATGTTTCTTTCATAGTGACAAAATTTCGTTCCAGTCATGGATGTAGGATACCTATATATAAATGGATCCCGTACTAAAATAAAAAATATTAAAACTCTAAGTTTTTGTTCATAACTTTTGCATTTCTCGCCAAGCATCATGATTAAAAATACTTTGAATTCACATAAATCCCACAAAGAATAAAAGCCTCGCAAATATCTAAGGC
Organism: Erebia aethiops; assembly: GCA_923060345.2. Taxonomy (NCBI): domain Eukaryota; kingdom Metazoa; phylum Arthropoda; class Insecta; order Lepidoptera; family Nymphalidae; genus Erebia; species Erebia aethiops. The sequence goes on along the minus strand of OV281084.1, from coordinate 6,463,626 downwards.
CCCCCTGTCAAAATTCCTCAGAGCCTCTTCGAGTTGAGCTCTGAAGTGTCAGTGGGCACATTCCGAAGAACCTATTTATCCGAAGAATCTTTATCAGATAATTATACTGATACTCCATAAAGTGCTTAATTAAGAACACATAGTAGTTTGATAGTTAGTCTGTCTAAAAAAATATTTAACGTTTTTAGGATTCCGTACCTCATGAGGAAAAAAGGAACCCCTCTATATAAATAAATAACTTCTTGATTAAGGCAACAGAGGCCCATGGTTGTTAGTACAATACAATCTTAAAACTATGTTAGTATTTTATTTCTAGGATTATTTTAATTTTAAAAAACTTTGAAAAACCAGAGTCACCGAACGAGAACTTTAATAAAATGTTGCAGGATCGGTGACTCTAATTTACCCGCTATCATCCAGGATACTGTTTGAGCTTGAACGCAGCCTTGCCAGGAGGGACGCAGTCTTTTATCTGATGATGGCATGGAAATCATCAGTGCGTGCCTCTGCAAACATGCCTGCTGAGCAAAATCGCGGCAAGCCCAACAGTATCCTGAATCCATTGTTGTACTGGACTCGCAAAGTATCTATAGCCTTTTGCGTGCAGTTAGTCCACAGGCCCCCCGTGTAGCAGGTTTGACAGAAAGCTTTGCTTAGCAGTAGCGTTATTTTCGCTTCCTTACTACAGCGGAACCTGTGGGCCAACATGTTACACCTTATAGCTAAGGCTCTCCGTTCTCGTTCTATGTCTACGGTCTTTAAGATCCTCCGCAACATAGTGACCTAGATATATGTACTGGGTCACTCGCTTGAGTAAAATCCCATTAAGAGCAATACTAGGTTTGTATTGGACCTGCTTACGGGGGGCCTTAAAAATCAGGTATTCACTTTTGGCCACATTATACACAAGCCCGTGAGTAGCCGCATACTCCTCGCAGGATTTAAGCAACTCCCTGATCGAGCCGGTCGTGGGACCCAACAACACCATGTCGTCAGCATAGCTTAAATTATTTACGTAGACGCCGTCTATCCCGCAACCGACTAGTTTGCTGCTGAGTTCCACGATCAGCTCGTTCACATACAGGTTGAAGAGCTTCGGCGAGGTCAACCCCCCTGCCTCACCCCGCACTCCAATGATTCAACTGGTTTACATACCAAAACCGCATAATACTGAGCACCTCCGGCTGTACGCCCGCTCGTTCCATCTTTTCCCACAGCACAGTGGGACACTAAGTCGAAGGCTTTGGAGAGGTCAAGAAAACAGGCGTACACCGGCGTTTTCCGGCCAGTATAGTATTATAAGATCACTTCTTTGTAAGTCTGTCTGTGAAGTATCAAGTTGAAATTAATATGAAATACTTTAGGTCTGCGGTCCCTTGGAGCTGTAAAAAAATCAAGCTTCTAAGTCAACGCAATAAAAAAAAACGGCCGTTTATGCCGCATATGTTGACATCTGATTACATGTTCTTATGACATCTTGGATGTGTCAATGGAAGTATATTGTGTGGTGGTACGGAACCCTTTTTGCGTGAGACTGACTCGCACTTGGCCCTTTTTAGATATTAGCAATCAATAACAAAACTCAAGGCAAAACAAAGGCAAAATATTTATTTACAAAAAAAATACATTCGGAGTGAGGTGGATATTTACTCGACTTTTTTTTAATTTCCCGCCATTTGGCACACTAGTTTCGACAGATTACACAGATTCGGATCACTGGACAAAATGAAACTCATCGTCAACTATAATATTTATTGAAATAAATTATAATCTAAACTTTAATACAATTTCACAATTAAGTTAAACTTAATAATAGGTAATTACATGGATCTTTATTTTGATATAAAAAGTTGAAATTCACTTTGTTTTATGAATTAATAATGTTCTATACATTTTATTTCAACATGGAATGATTATTATTAACATACAATTCGTAAAAATTTAATTTTATTCGCCCTGCATTTCAAGAAACAAAAAAAATATGTTTTTTATTTTTATAAAATCGTACGTTTGCTCTGGATCCCAGAAGCTTCAATTTTTTTAACTGAGCTTAAAATACGCGCTTTGTTCTGTTTTAGATGATACATTTTTTAGGGTCTTCCGTTATCGTATCTCTATTATTAGACATCAATAATATTTCTTAGGATGATTAACTTGTGACTGATAGAACGGTTTTTGAAGTAAATGCGCCCTATTTATAATTAATTTAAAGTATTCAGAGTGTTTCATTATTTTGCCTTGTTTTTATTAAATAAATTACTGACTGTTACAGGATAAACGGAATTGAAGGCAACGAACGCCATTGAAGCATTTTTTCGCCGCCACTGTGTTTTGATGTTTCCTTCACTTACTTCGCGATGGGGTTGCCCTGTAAAAAACAAACACATTAAAAAAAAATTGTGTGTGTCAGCTCCGACGCACGACTGGAGTTTACTCTTTACGAACGATTATAAAATATATAGATTAGTAAAATGGCGGTAAGTGAACGAGTTTTTTATATTACTGAAAGCATGCTTGATACATTTATTTATATTCTTATTTCATATTTAAAGTTAATTTATATTCATCAAAATACATTACATACTCATAGTCATTGAAACATAAACAAGTATTACCATGGAAACATAGTCAATAACGTAACGGAGTAGTTTGATTTTACTCCCCATACATTATCATACACCGGGTTAGACATATTATATGCAAATCGAGTATAAAGGAGGTAAACTCCGAAAAACAATTTGTTATAATAAAACTAGCTAATAATCATAAAAAGTAGCCTATGTTATTCCAGACTATAATCTATCTCTGTGCCTTTCATCCAGATACGTTCAGCCGTTCTGGCGTAATTAATCCATCCAAACTTTCACATTTATAATATATTTTATAGGATATATTAAAAAGAAAAGCGGGAGTTGTGACAACGCATATCAGTCGATAGCGATCGTAAAGCAACGTTGACCCAAGGCGGTAACTGGATGGGTGACCGAATTTGGAAGTACTTTGAAGTTTGAACTTTTCGTTTTCTCCTTTAGCCAGAAATCTTAACGTGCTCTCCGAGGCACGGTTGTTATCACAAATATTTGATAATAATGTAATCGTTACAAATCAAGAGTTGAAGTATCTAGCCCCAAACGGCATCTACACGGCATCGTACCGGAACGCTAATTCACTTGGCGACACATCTTTGCCACGGCCACGGTACGGCCGAAGCCTCCCACCAAACCAGACCAGACCAGAGAAAATTCCCAAATTTAACCTAGCGGGTATCGAACCCGAGACCTCCTACTTATGAGAGCACAGCCACTGCGCTAATCTCATCAAGATGCACGAATTATATGACAGCCGAAATAGATGTTTGGCTGAAATTTTGACAAGTCGAGGCTGCGGCTTAAATTAGCCCGACTGATAAGGTTCCTACAGAACTGAAACAAAATATAACTTACTAGCCGATGCCCGCGACTTTGTCCGCGTGGTTCAAGTTTTTTTGATTCCCGCGGGAACTCCTTAATTTTCCGGGATAAAAAGTATGTCTATGCCTATGTCACTCTCCAGGTCCTCAACTATACCCATGCCAAAAATCACGTCGATCCATTGCTCCGTTGCGGCGTGATTGAAGGAAAAACCAACAAACCAATAAACCAACAAACAAACACACTTTCGCATTTATAATACTAGTATGAATACATCTCCCTACATTACATCACGTTATATTCCTCGTAGATCTGGACTTACTCGACCCAATTTTTTTCACTTACAGCTTTCAACAGCAATAAAAATTCTTTCAAAAAAACCGACTTCCAACGCCACTGTAAAGTTAAAAATATTTTTTATTTCTACCCACTATGCTGAAGTCGGGCGAGCCTGATGCGTCAACTTTGCTTATCCTTGTTATACCCGCCACCTACGAACCTACGAACCTAGAGCATTGAAGCCAATAAATCTTCAAACACTTAATTATCGAATGGTGCTAAAACCTTTAGGAATGTGTTGGTACTTGGAAACACAGTCATCCTTAACCTTTCGGATGTGAAGCAATTAAAAAAAACATTACCTCCATCTGTGTGCGAAACATGTCATCTGCGCGCGTTTCAAGCACCATTTTTTTGGTTATGAATTTTGCCATATAAATGCTCTACTCACATGTATATTGTAATTTATATTGCTAGCCAGATAACTAAAGAGTGTTTTTGAACGAATAAAAATAATGCTAGATCTTATGAAAGTATTTTATAGACATTGGTTACAAAATTTGATAGACTTTCACCCTACATATGAAATACAGGATTTTTCTACATTGTTTCACTTATTATTTTATATTTATTTATTGTTCCTTGAGCTGTAATATATATTGGATCCAGTAACAAAAACAAATTTAGTTTTACACTGAAAATCATTTACTAAATCTAATTCAAAAGAAATAAAAATACACACGAAAACGGTCAATTAGCAACTATAGACCGACGCACTTGTGAAGATTTTTGAGATATATTTATTATAAACTTTGAATTGAATGAACGACGATTGTTTATGGTTCGTTAGTTATTTGGCTATTATATTACATTGGACTTTAGACTCTATTAAAATGTAAATAAAACTAAAAATCCAATTAAATGAGGCGCAGCTATTGTCATCTATCGTGTCACAGATCCGCGACAACACAGACAAGCGGCCCGCACGTATCCGTGACTACACATGCTAGAGGTTAAGTACTATGTCCTTAACCTAGCCAAGTGCTCTAACCCAGAGCAGTAAAAACTTCTAAAAGCATAATGTGGATTTTTGGAGGTTGGCAGCACTGATTCGTCCTTGACCATTGCCTACATCCATGGCCGAACACATCAATCTCGTGTTCTATGTTTAGCACGCTACCCATAGATTTTAATATATAAGACGCTACCGTCATCTACCGTTTCGCACGCTACCGTTTCGCGTCGTCCTTTGGTTTTGAAACAAAACTATCGAGTATTTATAGACTCGTCAGCATTCCGAACGATTGTCTATGTTTTGTCCTATTTTTGAACGACCTTGGAGATCAATGGCAGAGTGAACTACTAATGGGGTAACTGGGTAAGAGAGTGAAAGGGGTAATTATGGGTCGCTGTTTATGGTTAACGTTAAAGGCCATTAACGTTAAAAAGTCACTTTGGGTTGTTGAAAATAATACTCTCAGACGAGTCGTATGTGGAAGGACCTGGGAACCCAGCGCATTACTATCCCAAGATAACCTCTACTATTCCTATTTATACCTACCTCTACTAAATTCAGTGGCTTTAAAATTTTGACAGTTACTGAGTCAGAGAATAGGGCTGCAGTTTCAACGTTATTGAAGAGAATAGATATGAGAATCGATTGAACGTGAGCGAAGCCGCACGCAAAAGCTACAAAAGCGCGTTCACACGTGTTGAGCTAGTACATAGACTACGTACGTACGTACTAAGTACGCGTAACGGCCGGTCCACACGGCGCGTTGCGTCGACGCAGCTATGGAGTTTAGAAGGTAAGGAGTGTTAACTCTGTATATAAGAAGTGTCCATCGAAATGCATTAAATTGGAGGCGCCACATAATTAGCATCAGGGTAAATTTAAAAGGAAGCGCCAAATATTATTAGAGTAGGTTTGAGAAATAAACAAGGAAAGAAAACATTCATCATTATTTTGTACAACGTAAGTTGTTGAAATTTTTAATAAATTACTACTTTAGTCGACCATTATATTATTTTTCTTAACTCGGCATACTTCACTTCATCGACAATTGCTACATTCATACCATACCCCATGTCTACACCAACGCCATCGTGGGAGTTTTTGAACTGTTATTTATAGCAACCACTGGACACTTTTTCAACTTTTCTCCCATAAGAGATAACACTCCTTCCTTCTACACTCCATAGACGTAGCGCTGTCGCTGCGTCGTTTTACATACTAATAGCATCATAGTGTACGCACACACAGCGCTGCGTCGACGCAACTCGCACACGACGGAACTGCACCCCCGAGACGAAGCGGGCGGAGGTGTACTCTTTGCGACGCCGGTGTAGTAACGGTGTTACTACAACGCCCGCCGCGTCAATAGTTATTTGTGTTTTATGGGGCCAAAGAAAATTTTTGTTCCCCGAGGGCGCTATTTTGAATTCAGAGCGAAGCGAAGGATACTACGCTCGGGATTCTAAAGTAGAATCCTGAGCGTAGCGAGGAATTCAATATACGCCGCCCGAGAACAAAAAATTTGGCCCCGAGTGACACATACTATTTTTCATCATTACGTATGAGAAAAAGCTAGGAGTATCAACCTACTATGTATGGACATTACCAATACGTTTACGCACCAATCAGAAGCACGAACGCGGACCAATCAGAAGATACTCCTATCAACCTTCTATGTATAGACATTATTTAGACGTATATTTAAAGTTTAACACACACAAATAAATAAATACAAATAAATTATTATGAAATAATTAAACATTAATACATGTTGGATACATAAAAAGAAGATGACTTTTTTTCAGCGCGCAATGCCGCCAAAACGTAACCGGCCAGTTATAGGTATAACTTCATGCGTTCGACCTCTTTGGTTAACTAGTAGATATTTTTTCCCTCTTTGGACTAGCAGCCATAATTCCGTTCGAAATTCAATACTAAAGCACGAACGCGGACCAATCAGAACAGAGAAATGAAAAGTCCCATGGGCCTAAAAATTACATTTTGCTCCCGCTATCCTTTGAAGCCAATGTTCGTTTTTCGAATAGGTATGATGAAAAATATATGCGTTGCGACGACGCAACGCGCCGTGTGGACTGGCTCTAACGCAGAACGCTCACGTGCCTTGCGGCCGTCGAGTGTCCGCTCGGGTCAATCCATTCAGACCTATATTTAACACGACGCGCTGCCAGACTATTTAACTGTGAAGGGCGCCGCACGCCCATACAGTTTAGTACGATTATTTATTTACTAGCCGATGCCCGCGACTCCATCCGCGCGGTTTAAGTTTTTGATTCCCGCGGGAACTCAATAATTTTTCGGATTAATATATAGCCTATGACACTCACAAATAACTGGCTTTCTATTGGTACCAGAATTTTCAAAATCGGTTCAGTAGATCCAGAGATTACCCCCTACACCAAACCACAACCTCACAAACTTTACCTCTTAAAAATATAATAATATAGATTTATTGGGAGGATTCGGCCGTGGCTAGTTACCACCCTACCGGCAAAAGAAGTGCCGCCAAGCGATTTAGCGTTCCGGTACGATGCCGTGTAGAAACCGAAGGGGTATGGGTTTAATATAACTGCCATGCCCCTAACAGGTTAGCCGGCTACCATCCTCGACTGCATCATCACTTACCATCAGGTGAGATCGCAGTCAAGGGCTAACTTGTAATGTATAAAAAAAACGTCCTTCCGCATACAACTCTACTATGAGTACTTTAAACTCTTAGGTTTTTGTAACGATTATTATCAGATGTTAGTGATAATAACCGGGACCGACCGGGCTTTAACGTGCTCCCCGAGGCACGGAGGAAGTGAAAAGGCCAAATATGAAACTCCAAATTCAGTCACCCATCTAGTTACCAACTTGGGTCAACGTTGGTTAACAATCGCTATCGACTGATATGCGTTGTCACAGCTAGGCCACTCGTCCCTCAAATAACAGCTATATAACCTTAACAAACAAGCTTATTTTTGCTGGTCCAATTAATAGAATGGATTTTTTTCGACACGGAGAATGGTTGTTTGTTAAAATCCTGAGGGAATGCTATGATTATTATGTACAGTATTATAAAGTACCCTAAGCAAGCTATCTCTGCGCCTAATATCATCAAAATAGGTTAAGCATATAGGCCATGAAAGGGTAACCGAAAGACAGACACACTTTCACATCTATATTTGTTATCTAATAATACTAAGAACGTCATAAGGACAACTTCTGTAATAAAGAAAAACTTTTCTTTTAACGCTTTTAAAAATTATGATTAAAACGTTTCATCCATCCATAAAAAAAATTAAATTGGCTGATTTCTAAGACACTAAATTATTATGAGACATTTTATTTTGCCTCAAAAAATACTAAAGTTCCCACAGGACTACAACCAGTAGCGCCATCTCTTAGTTTACATGCAGAGACTGCCACAACTCAAACCTTTCACACAAAGTTGCAGGCCTCATCTAGTTTTGATTAAAATATGGGCTTTTGACTTTGACTATCAAAGTATGGAATAATTCTGTTAGTCACTTACCCAAGTGCGAGAGATCCAAATGAGGGTTTCATTGCTAAGTCTGGGTCCGATCAGGGGGTTCATCTGTGCCATGTACGCACACAGCCAGCTGGAACACAGCATCATGTACAATTAATAGTACATTATGGTACAAGTGTGTAATGTTGGTGATTACCACTAAGGCGCCATTGAGTCTTAAGATAGCCGAGGATGGTAATCATCAATACACAGTACACACGTGTATCATACGACGTTTTTCAACACACTTGTGAAGAAAATAATTTTACTTAGTAGATAAAATAAAAAAAAACTAACTCACTTGTGAATAATAATAATACTAAAAAATAATTTTATTTCATAGATAAAATAAAAGCTCTATAACTCACTTGTGAATAATAGTAATGAAAAAGTCACAGTTTTATTGTAGGTGTCATTATGTGCCTAATTGCGGTGAAATTAGAGCCACTTTATGAGCAAGTGTGTTGAAAAATCTGTTAAGTATAGCAACATCCAAGTGACCAATACAGTTGGGTGTTGTCTATATTAAAATATAAATTACTACATGATGCCCGATGATGATTAAGTTTTTTTTATTCCCGCAGGAATCCTCTTTAACTTTCTAGGATAAAAAGTAGCTCATGTCTTTTTCTGGGACACAACTTAATATGTCGGTTGGTACCAAATTCGGTTGAAAATATAGGTTGTCAAAGCGTAGCAGAAAGGCATACTAATAGACAGACAGACAGACACACTTTCATGATAGGCTTCCTCTTGACGACAATCATGCTTAGTGCAAAGTAATGATGAGGTCTAGTTTGGAATGCGCCTAGAAGATGCCTATTCACTCTCGCCTTGATTATTATTTATTGACTATTCAATTGAGGATGTTTTTTTTTAAATCTTTATTTTTAGAGATTATTCACTTGGCGAATATGCCTCTCTGTAGAATAACAAAATTAATTATTAAGTAAACAATAATTATAGATAAATTATCCACTAATTATATGGTACACAGCAAGAAAAAAAGGCCAGGATTGCTATCGAATTACGAGATATTATTCTCTCTTTTCAATGCCAATCACTTGCGCTGCATTGGCTGAAAGCGGGTAGGCGAGCACAGTGTTGAATAAACCGAGAGCATACAAGTTTTTTTTTTAAATATATAGGATAGCGCTTGGCTGCAATCAGACTTGCATGCAAGAGGTGATGCAGCCTAAGGTGGAGCGCGCTTGCCTAGAAGATGCCTATTCACTCTTGATTTGAAGGTACCTATATTAAAAGAGGATGGGAAAACGGAAGCCAGGAGGGCATTCCATATCCTACGTATACTATCATAGTTTACGGAATTCTTAAAAATTCTCCTTCTAAAGTCTTCGTTTCGGGAACATTCCACTAAGATATGGACCACATCCTCTGGCACATTGCAGACACTATTAAATCCACATCCCTAATTATTTTTATAGGATGATAATTTTTAACAGATACTTATTGATTGATTAAAATAAAAAGTAAAATTTTGATGATATAACAATTCACTGCTGGGCACAGGCCTCAGGAGAGCGGGAAATAGAGCTTAGACCCACCACGCTGCTCCAGGTTGGCGGGCTTTAACGACTATTATCATGTTAGTGATAATAACCGGGACCGACGGCTTAACGTGCTCAACGAGGCACAGGGGTGAAACACACATGAAAAACCCAATTCTTAATATGGCCCGACCCGGGACCTCGTCAGCCGCAGTCAAACATGCTAACCACTAGACCAACGAGGCAGTTGCAGATTGCAGACATCATCTGGTATATTTATAGTATGATGCCTGCGATTATATTTTTCTAGAAAAATTTTGTGAGATATCTTTGGTTTTGTGTAAAAAGTGAGCATGTCCATCTGCTGATGCAGAATATATCACTGTACCATATTTCGTCAATAAAGATTGAACATTGCATGGCAGACAAGCAGACAATTATATTATATATATTATATTCTCTTTTATAATTGTTGAAACAAATATGGATTATCTTTATCTTATAAACACATCGTTTATTCTGTTCTTGTGCAGTTTCATTCACTATAATCCGAAGCAATAAGTAAATAAATCTATGTGGTACAGTGTGTATCAAATTTCTAATTATTTATTTGTGGAATATAGTACAGAATATAGTTCTATCCAATACTATAGCACGAGTCACTATAGGCTATTATTTTAGAATTATGCAAATATTACTTACAATAACCAGCACGACGACGCTGTCAATATCAAAACCACTTGGATAATCCTGAAATTGTAAAGCATTGATTAGAAAATATATATTCTTAGTGAGATTTTTAAAGGAGTATTGAACAACATTACTTACCCCCTGTTTGGTCCTTTAGGGGCGAAAAATGGGCATACTATCCCCACTACACCCCAGAAAACGGTAAAAATAGCGATGGGAAGGATTGAAACACCCATTGTGGAACAATAAAATTTGTTTTCAGACAAATAATTTTACGCAAACAAATATCAGCTGCCCCAAAATGGAGGACAAATTCTTAAGGTTGGCAGTATTGAACGTCGTCGGTCATATGACAACGCTCGGGTAATCGTACCGTGATTATCGTAACCATAAATAATTTAGTCGAGTACGACGTTTCATACAGTCTAAGAGGCCTATTACACTGCACTTATCACAGGGACCCTTAATTTTGAAGCAGTGTTGTGTAATAAAATTGGTCTTTATTGCTTTGTAATAAGCGACGCCATCTAGCGGCCTCCCCCACCTAAGGGGCCTCCCTTACCTAAGGGCCCTGATAATAGCTATTTCCACTATTTCTAAGCCGTCCTCGTTGTAAGATTATGTTTCTACCAAAAACAAACAATACTGTCTAGATCACAGAGTACATTATATATACTGGGTCTAGATCAAAATATATGTTTTATTTTATGTGTTTTTAGCCGTAGACTCAATAAATTCGTGTTTTAGCCATAGAGTTAGAAATGTCTTACTGACATCATCTTCTTTCTAAAGAGTTCTCTCAATAAATTATTCACATATATTAATATGTTTATTATTTCCCATATTGTAAATTATTTGTGAAGAGTATGAAAAACAGGAAGCCAGCTCGCAAAAAGCCTAAGGAAAATACGAAAAGGAAAATTCGCAAGAAGAAACCATCACCCAAGAATAAAAGACAGCACGAGAACGTCTCATCCGGTATCAAGACGTCTGATATGGAAAATATCAACCAAGTAATTTACATTCATGTTCCTATTTCGTTTAGATACATAGTAGATACATGGATAGTAGTACCACGTAGTATAGTACCTACATTGACTTTTACGTTCGCGCTATAGCTGTAAGTACCTACTTACAAAAAATCTTCCAAAGAAGATATTAATATAATAATATACTTAGCTATCATCAAGTTCGTTATCTCCTAAACTTTGATCAAACTGAGGCGTATCCCGCGCGGTTTGCGGGATTACAAAATCGGTGCGGGATCGCCGTACTAAAATGTCTTTCTGTGACATAATCTTCACAATTTTCTGAGGATCACGTCATAATAGTGGGGTTTCCAATTAAAGCCACTTTAGACGCTGGAATTAAACGGATGAAAAAAAAGACGAAGGAATAACCGATTCAACTCTTTACTTTACTTTCGTAGAAATCCGAACGTGCAGATGGCAGAGGATCATGGAAGGTAGTGCCCAAAGACTCACGTGAGGTGTACAGGGAACGCCTTCGTAATCAGAAACGACGGAGAAATGAACTCCGTGAGGAAAATGAGGAGAATAGTGCGGAGACTCCATCGGATGAAGAGGATGATAGGGATGCAGAGTGCCAGTGTAGCAGTTGCAAGAGACGAAAGAAAAGGTACATGAAGGCTGGAATCCACTAGGCTTGTCATCCGAGTCGAATCAAATCGCAATAATACGCCACGAAATTGCGTCGTGTGATTATTGGCGCGGCGAAGTGCGACTATAGACTATTCGCAGGTGGAAAAAATGCGAAGTTGACTTGATTCAATTCGATGCGATTCAGCCGTGGTCGACTCCGGGCTATATTGCTAACTACAGTGACGGAAATCGATTTTGCAGGGTGAACTGATCTGGATCTGGAGGGTCCACTGTGATTTGTCTCTGGCAATTGCTGCCACCGAAGTCCCGCGATCGGTGGCACGCTCCACTAACCCTAATGTCATATCAAAACACTTGAGTCGTAGTTAATATTACAAGTCTATGTCCATCACTATAAAAATACCTTGCAAGATCATAGAAGCGGTTTTTAGCTTCAAAAATCGGAGAGTGCTTTCTGTCGTAGCCATATTAACATATTAATAATTTCAGACGCGGTGACTCCTCCAGCTCTTCGCGTTCAAGCTATAGCAACTCAAGACGGCGAAAAATAAATTAAATAAACATGATCTAACGTTTAATTCTTCTACTTATGATGTCCCAACTTCTTTAGTGCATCAACGCATTTGCATACCTACGGTTTTATCAATGTGACAATGGAATGTGTGGGGTATTCCTTTATTTTACATCATAGCTCGTAGGCATAAAGAGCCATTCGTTTCCAATTCGTTTCACGTCTGCGAATGAACAGCGTAAATATACCATGATAAATACCTACTGCGGCTTCTATCATTATAATAATATTCGGTAGAAGCAGGTGTTACTTTGCGGAAGTCCATCATAATGAATTAACTAGAAGTTTAATTTGCTATAATCCGCGACAACAGGTAAATCTATATGGATAGACTGCGATACCGGAGCATCTTCAGGAGACGTTGACTCGACAATGCACGATTGTTACGTTCCCTCAAATATGGTCGAGCGAAGCAATGGCTGGATCATGCGTCATGCTCGTGAACGGGTGCCACCGGCGGGAATGGGGCTACTTTCTGTCTGCCCGTCTTTGACATGAATTGAATAAACAAATTTAAGAAATCCATTAAAAGTATGCTCCTGAAAAAAGCTTATTATACTGTTGAAGATTATGTAAATGATAGAGGAGCATGGATTTGATCGCTCCAGCAATGCTGGGGACAGCGGTTACTTATGTACACATTTATATAGTAATTGTAAATGAATTATTTAAAAAGAGCAACCACCGAGTTTCTTGCTGGTTCTTCTCGGTAGGAATGGCATTCCGAACCAGTGGTAGATTCACTTGACGATTCAAAAGTACTTGTAAAAGTTTATTTGAATAAAAAAAAAAAAAAAGAAGCTGATTGTTGATTGAAATCTGTACAATCGTGCAATGTCGAGTCAACATCTCCTGAAGATGCTTCGGTATCGGAGTGAAAACGTACATACGTTGAGAGTAGTTTGGAAGATTTCTGTGATGTGGTGAATATCGCGGGCTCTATGTGCGGGATACATCATACACACTGTACCACATAGATTTACCTATTGCAGCGGATTATAGAGTATTAAAGTTCTAGTTCCTTCATTATTGTAATAAAAATTACAGGACTTTTGAGTGAAACAAAAGTCTTCAGCTTGCAGAAGATCTTTCTCATGGCTTTTTTGAGAAGGTGCAAGCTTTTACTAACAGAACTCTCAGCTTGGAATTTCAGGACTTACAGCGGCCACAGTGTGCAAAACCACAGCACCAGAGAATCTCTGGTGCAGTCATGGTGCAGTGGTGCATAATGCAGACATCTCGCACCTCTTTGGTCTTCATAGATATATAGATAGCAGAGAACACAAAAAAAAATTCTAGACAATATGATCTGTCTATCAATAAAATCATCAAATCAAAGTCATTTGATTAATATTTGTTTAGGCACAAAATTATGGTGTGATAATATGCTAAATTAAATTCAAAATTATTAAGAAATGTAGTTCTAGCCAACAATTCCTCAGGGTTCTGATGTCTGCTCCAACGAGCTTGGAAGACTGCGCAGTTTATATCATATGGCTGGGGATTTTCTCAATATATTTGACTCTTCTGACCACGACAGCGCTTGGTGTGGTCTTTATTCTGTAAGTGTAAGGCCTGAGATCTTTATTCTGTACCTACGTGAACAGCCAGCTCTATTCAAGCGTCAGGCGTCCGCATCATTCTATTCCAATAGGGTTATTTTTTAAGCGTTCTGAGTCCTGACTGAGTGGCAGTGGCATCCGGATTCCGGACCCTACACGTTTTCTTGCTGGTGTGATTGCAACGCTGCACGCCCCGCTTAATGCGCCTCACCTTAATACCTAAGCTTGCAAAATGAAATGTTTTCCTTGCGGAAGTGACATTAGCGCGAGTAGAGCAACGAATAATATTCTATCCTCTCCGATAGCCGAGGGCTTTACGGCAAGGCAAGAGGTGGAACACCGTCTACGTCCTGACTCTAGTAGTAGGTAGACGTGGCTAGTAGTGAGAATTTCTTGTCAGAATCAGAAAACCCAATGCCTAATGGCACGACCGGGGAATAGAATCGAGGACCATGTCATCTGCAGTCGAACATGCTAATGCTAGAGACAGATTTACGGATATTATATAAGGTGCCTATCCATGACAATTTGAACACATCCATACAGCTCATGAAGAAATCGATGTGAGCGTATTGTTTCCACGCGTCTCGCGCGTAATCGCTTCTATCTAATCCAAAACTTAACAGTCTGAAAATTTTAAGTATTTCGGTCTGGGTCTCTTTTTGCTCTAAGACGATTATCTGTCTTTAGTTTAAAACAAGTAGGTAATTTTAATATGGTATGGTTGTATTATTTTAAAGCATAACAACATAGATTTAGCATTGGTCTTGGTGAAGCGCGCGAACCCAATACTAAATCTATGCATAACAATGGCAATTTTTTTTTATAACAGGCATATTTTGAATTGAAATTTTATATTGTAAAGTCATTATTAATAATTTTAAATATAGTAATTTATTATAGTTTTTGCACATTGTCCCTGACAGTAGATTGTATTCTACCCACAATTTTTGCAAAATAAATGATTTATGATATAATATAATTGTGTACCTATTATTATTAGTTAGGTAGAATTATTTTCTTTCAATTCTGTTTTTCAAGTGCGCCAACATAACACGGATTGATAAATATATACGAATGCGCAGCTTCATACTTGATAGTAATAAAAAAAAAAAAAAAAAATGTCAAGAAAGTCTAATGTCATTTGTAAATCTTTGTCAATTTGTCAAACTCAAATTTAAAATTGACCGTTTACTTGCGAGTTTTGAGTGTTTTGATTTAACTACAAACTCGCATTTTTATTGTTTATAGTTACTAATTAGTTCTGTAATTATTATCACGTGTAATGTATAGTTTTGCGAAGTGATCTAATAACATCGAACAATATGGACGACACGCAGGCTTCCGTGAAGTCCACGACCGACGCTGGGCCTACGTAAGATTTAAGCCGACTATTTTCTTGATGTGGTTGGTATTGGTTTGGAGCGTGGTGATGTCAGGAGACCTGATGGAATGACGCTCCTTCCTAGGAAGATGGGGAGCTTGCTTGTTAGTATGTAGAATGAGACCCTAGCTTCATCACAACAACCAACCAACATATAAAATGTTCGCCTATTGTAACGGGCAACTACGGGAGCCTACACTGCGCTTGACTCGACGCGCACATGGCCGGTTTTTTGGGGTTTTGGTACTCAAATCCCCCCAGTATGCCAACCGCGAAGATAAAAACTAACTGATCTATTAAAAGTAAAAAAAATAAAAAAATTATATCCATTAGATATTTTCTGTATTTATTTAAGTATTGATAATTAGCATCTTTGAATACAAGCTTGCATGTTAAAATGCATCTTTGTCTGCATGGCTATTCTTTTTTAGCCACATATTTTGTAGAACTCAATTTTCTGGGATAAAAGGAGCCTAGGTCCTTCTCCAGGAGACTATGTATTAGTACCTGTCAAATTTCATCAGAATCTGTCGAAAAAATTGGGCTGTGAGAGTGAAAGAAACAAACAAACTCACATTAGCATTTATAATATTAGTTAAGATTTTTTTTATAAACATGTAGCACATGTCAATAATTTTCGCAGGGCATGCCAAATAGTGACTTTCTTAAGCGAATTTTTGATAATTTGAGTTACATTATTGCACTTTTGGTTGGGATCTCTTGTGTTTTTAAAAATAAAATACAGCCTGTATTTTATTTTGTCTGTTAGTTACTCACCAATAGTGAAGCTTTATATTTGTGAAATAATTTTTAAAATTTGATTTTCTGAATGTTTAAAACTTTAAACATTAAAAAAATCAATGTTTTCTCTTTATAATACGAGTTTAGACTAGATGATGGCCATGGCTTTGTCCATGTGGATTTAGGGTTTTGAAAAAGCTTGTGGAACTCTTGGATCAAAAAGAAGCTTATATGCTTCCTCGGGATGCAGCCCATCTCTGTACCAAATTTCCTCAAAATCAGCTGAAAGGATTGGCCATGAATGTGTAGCCGACAGACACACTTTCACATTCTTCATTCAAAGCTTCTATGTTAGCCTTGTATTTATTGGTTGGCCAAAAGCTGCCAGTCGTTTAAGAATATGTTCATTGTGCATAGCTTGATATCAAAGGCCTATTTACATTTGCTTTGCTTAAGCTTAAGATTTCATTTGCATTGAGAATAGGTTTTGCATTTAATTTGTCATGTCAACTTGCAGGAGGAAGCGCAGATCATCTATACTGAAGAGTCAGAGGCCCCCACGCACACCACTATCTGAGCTAGAGTTCAACGTAGCTACCCCTACTGATACAGCCAAGAGTCGTCGTGTTAGCTTCTCGCGAAGGACCGGTGTGGCGTAAGTTCTTAATCTTACATTACTTACATGCATTGCATCACTTAGAAATAGAGATCAGTCCCTTCCAGCCATAAGGTTTAAATCCACTTTTTGGGGAAATTAGAAAAATACTCTATTGTTTATTATAATTATCTAAAAATCTGATTTTCAGTAAAAAGTGGGTTATGATTACCGTATTACTGCCTTAATTTGCATGTTTTCAAGCTGAATTCATAAAATCAGGAAAGAGATGGTTGGGACCTGTCAATCAAAAACGCAAACACCTCGAATGGAAAAGAGTATATGAAGCTGACTTCTTGACCTTCATTAATTAAAGAGGCACCCAATGAAAAAATAAATATTTACAAGCACACCCACAGTCCTACACATAACTCCAAAATGAGTTGAAGTATCTATACTTAGCGTTCCGGTACGATGCCGTGTAGAAACCGAAGGGGTATGGGTTTAATATAACTGCCATGCCCCTAACAGGTTAGCCCGCTACCATCTTAGACTGCATCATCACTTACCATCAGGTGAAATCGCAGTCAAGGGCTAGCTTGTAGTGGATAAAAAAAATATATTTCTAGTGTCGAAACACCATAACATCAAAGTAAAAAGAATAGGTGAGACAACAGTCAAGAGCCTTTAGTGTTTCAATGCCTGATCATTGATCATCTTTTGCTTTCAGGGAATTTGTCACAAATGAAGCAACAACAACTTGGAAAAACTTTTACGAAGAGCATAACAAATCCTTGGAGAATTCCGGCAACGATTCCCTTGTGAAAGCTCCGCGTCAGATGTCCATCGGGCATATAGGGAAGAGGATATTTGACCAACAGTTTGAAGAAGTCGAGATCGTGGACATTGGAGGTACCCTCCAGGCAAAATCACTTGCACAAGACTTTCATACATCACTCAATAATCTAAACATAACCGAACAACTAGCATCACTTGAATGCCCAACTGATGATAGAAAACTAACTGCCCCACATCAAAACTTCGAATTGAGCTCCTTCACTGATCATCAAAGTAAACTTTTCCGTGATGATCTCAGTATGCCCTCGATGCCTGAAATGACTAATCCTATTGATATCGATTTTTCAATACAACCTATGGGACATAAAAATAATTGCGATGATTTGGATGAAATTGTAAAAGATTTGGAAAGATCGCATCAAGCAAACGTTGTATGTTCAGGACCCTTTAACGGTGGCAATACGTCAGAATACATTGAAGTAGACCTTAACATGACACACAGTGTAAAAAATGACGAATGTGAGATGTCCATAACAGATACAATTCAAAATCCCGAAGTCCAAGACGAATCTAAAAGCACTTCGTCTATAAGCAACCAGAAGAAACTTAAAGACGAAAATGATTGGATTGTAGACAAAGAAAATATTGCAATCAATCCTTACGTAGCACCTAAAGAATCTAAAAACTTCGCTATAAATAATTCTTCTGATAAAATATTAGTGTTTGATGGCAAGAAATTAACAGTTAA
Organism: Erebia aethiops; assembly: GCA_923060345.2. Taxonomy (NCBI): domain Eukaryota; kingdom Metazoa; phylum Arthropoda; class Insecta; order Lepidoptera; family Nymphalidae; genus Erebia; species Erebia aethiops. The sequence continues at coordinate 6,445,171 of OV281084.1, read as the reverse complement.
GTCAGAAAGAGAGGCTTTGCCAAGTTTGGGTAGAAAAGACACTTTCCATTGTAACTTGCTGCCTGATCTCCCACAGTTACCTACTGACATACCAAAAAGGAAAACAATTATATTGAATACAAACGACGACTTACCAAATTTCGTGTCGGACAATTCATCGATCATGGGAAATCAAGTTGTCAGTTCAAATAATGTTCCACAAGTTCGACAAAGTGTTATATATAACGAAAGTGATTTGTCAATAACACAAGCAGTAGGTAACAAAGTTGAGGTAAACAAGAGGAAAACGATTGTTTTTGAAGATGAAATGGGTAATATCTCAATAACACAGGCAGTTCCAGCAAAAGTTATTATCAATAAGCAAGAAAAAAGAAAAACTATAATATATGAAAATGACAATGCGAATCTATCCGTGACTCAAGCAGTACCTACAAACATTATAGGTTCTAATAAGACGATTGTTGAGAAAAGAAAAACGGTAGTTTACGAAAATGACATTTCCTTTACACAAGCATTACCAGCCAATTTAATTTTGAATAATATAACTAAAGTATCAGAAGATAAGACGATTTATTACCAAGATGTTGTGGATATGTCCGTCACTCAAGTTATCCCAGATAATATAATAAATGTAGTTAAAAATAAGAGTAACAATAATATAAGTAACATTTCTATTACACAAGCAATTCCGTCTAATATAATAACTGAAGATGTTAAGCCAACTGATTCATTAAATACATTAATTTTTGATGCAAATGAAGATATTGATATTGAATTAACTCAAGCAGTTTCCGACAATGTCTTATTATCTGTAAAAAATAATTCTGAAAAACGTAAAACTATTCTTTTTGAGGAGGACGGTGATATATCGGTTACTCAGGCGGTCCCGGCTAATATAGTGTTTGAAAAATTCGAAATAAAATGCGACACTGAAAACGATGAAAATATGGCTGTTAATAAATCTAGTAATCATTCGATTAAAATCAAAGATGATTATGATAGTTGTTTAGAAGAGCAAAGCGAAAAGATATCTAACAGAAGAAAAACAATAATTTACAATGACAAGGCAGGTGATATTTCAATGACACAAGTCATACCATCTAATATTCTTATGACGAAAAAAGAAGTAGAAAAAATGGAAACATCAAGTGACCATGAAATAGAAGATATATCTATAACACGCGTTTTACCTACAAATATACTACCGCGTAAATCAGAAAATTCAATGAAAGAGGAATCCTGCTTGCTCTTGCCTAATATCGACAATAATGCTCATGATGTATTATCAAATTTGAACAATAGTCAAAATAATGACGTTTTGAGTCAGTTACTTGAAGGAAATAAGTCCAAACAGCAATCTGATATTCATGAAAGCAGTGGATGTAATTTAGCAACGGCTAAGCCGATACCAAGTCTTATTATAGATATTCAGAAGGAAATTGTTAAAGAGTCTGAAATATTTTCAGAAAAGAGTTTACTCGTACCGAAAGTGGAAGATATTTTGCAAGATAACCTAGATATCAAGCAAGATATTCTTCTTTACCAAGCAGCGGTGCAAACTTCTTCTCAAACAGAAGTTGAAAGTAGTTTGAAAACTTCTCCCTCAGAAAGTGAAAGTAGTATCAAGGAATCAAACGAATCTTTAATTAGTAAAAAAAATTCAACTACAAATCAATCATTTTTCGCAGCATCCAAACATTGTTTTGATGGTAAGAAAAATGTTGAAGAAAAACACAGCATTGAAAACGAATATATAAGTAAAAATACCTCGGCAATAAATCAAATTACATCTAAAACTCGCGATGAAAACTTGAAAGCGAAGAAATCGTTTTTAAATGAGCTTTTGGATATGTCAAATGCCTCATTGGAAACATTATCTAGAAATAATGTGAGTGCTACTGAATCTGGAATTGTTGTAAATAAATCAACAAGTAGTGATATAAGATCAAATGGTAAAGATAAATCTAGTGAAAGCCTTTTCATCATAACGAAAGATAACGATGATGATGATAAGAACGACAGTAAAGTTTCAGAACATGGAACAAGCTTCGCAATTGAACCAGATCAAAGAGATACTAAACATCAACAAGCTATTAAATTCATTGCAGGGTCGGATGACGTACTAGATTTACACAATAAGATTGCTGAATTGAAAGCCAATAATCAATCAAAAAGGAATTCTAACCGACATTACGAAAGAGTTATTAGTAGTGACTTATATGACGACACAGAAAGTTTGAATAAATCTGAAATTGGAGAGAAAAGTGTAAGAGTAAGTAAAAAATCCTTTAGGTACGCAGATGATACAAGAGAATTGTTAGGAATGCTTTCTGATTTCACTGAAGGGGAAAATGAAGAGTTAGAAAATGAAAAACCGACATCCACGATAGAGATGAAAGAAAATTTAGCAATCGAAAACAAATTTGAACCGAATCGTTTAAGTTTCATACCGAAAAGACAGTCCATAGTTCTGAGTAGAGAGGATTTGTTAAACAATATTTCGATGGCTCATGCTGCATTACAGCAATCTAGATTTGTAGTAGACGAAAATGAAAGTATTGACGAAACGCATGATTCACCGGAAGAGATCATAGAAACTGAAAAACCTCGAAGAAGATCTGTCAGAATTAGTAACGAAGTCGTAAAAACCTTACACTTTGAAGGAGACGATTCATTGAGCGAATCAAGTTTGAAAACCAGTCTAAAACAATCGCCTTTAAAGAAAACTGCTTTTGGTGAAACGTGTTATATGAAAGAGAACAAGGCTAAAGTTATCCCCAGCTACCTCAAAGACGTATCAGATAACATAAAAGCTCTTATGAGTGATCTAGTAAAACCAATGGCGGATGTTTTGCCTTTCGAAACAGTAGGTTTAGACAAATCCTTAAGGTCTTCTGTGTCTACGTGTAGCACACAAATACAAGCTAATTTAGTTACGTCAAGTCAAATAGATGTTGATGTTGAATTGCATTCTAATTGCGAGTCGGTTGAAAATATGAAACACGTTAAAACTAATCAATCACCCAAAAAAGGCATCGTGGAGAAACCAGCTTTATATAAAGCAGACCATTGTTTAAGACATTCTGTCCAATCAGTCTCAATATCTGCCTCTATGGACATCGACCAGTCCCCTCCGACTTCTCCTATCTTACACACTAGTATACAACGTCCAATACCCCAATCCTCTGACAGTGAATCTATAATAGTATTCGATCATCATAACCCATTAAACAACATTCTGCTACCAATAGACGGCGTGAAAGTTCATAAATACAATCCAATAAAGTCTACTGAAACTATGCATTCGGAACACGAGAATTTCACTCAAATGGATGATGACAAGGTTAATGAAAATCATATTGAAGTTGAGAGGCTATCTACACATTATAACGTGAATAGTATAATATGCCAGCAGCAATCCGCACTTCAAGCTGGCGATAATTGTGTTGAAATATTAAGAGACACTAGCAGCCTAATCTCGAATGTTAGCAAACCTGTATCGATCGATCGTTCGACGGAAGGTTTGATCATAGAAGTTAAAAACACAGAAGTAAACACTTTGATTGCAATGAAGGCGAATAAAGAACTTCTAGAAGCAAGCTCTTCGCTTACTTTAGTCGATGATGCGCTAGCGAGAAGTGTCTTTGACATTAAAATTGAAAGTAAAACAAAAGAAAACGGTAAGAAATCGCCCCTCAGAGTCATTTACCAAATGGAAACAGACGGCGAGTTGCTACAGAAAATCGATTCTGACGTAGCATCAACTACATCAAATGTTGAAGACGATAGTGACAATTCAAATACAAGAAAGCGTAACTACAGTCCAAATAAATCTAACCAGAATATTAAATCGAATGTAGAAATCACGCCGAAACCTGTTAATAAGATGCAGAAAATGTCCAACAGTCCTGCAGTTAATAAGAAAATTGAACGTCTCGACGAATTGATAATGTGTTTGGATAAAATGGAATCTGTTACAAATATGGACGAAAGTTCTCCAAAAATTAAACCTAAAGAAAAATCTCCCAAAAAGAAAAGTCTGAAACGCGATAAAGTTGTAGTGCAACGAGTCAGTGCCGAATATAGTAGGGAAAGTTCCGACAAGAAACCTGTAAAACTTATAGATTCGTTGAAAAATATCAACGAAGTTACGAAGAGTACAGAAGTAGTGAGTTCGTGCACTAGTAGCAATAACGCGAGAATATATCAAGATGTTGAAAGTGAGTCGACCAACCAGTCTGGCAACTCGTCGAGCAACACATCAAGTATAGACTGTATGAATTGGCAGACTGATCTAGATGTTGCCAGTTCGAGAAACCTCTCAGAGTGCAGTTCAACAGTCAATGTGGTCGATAGGATCAACATGCTGAGGTTTATGGGGTGAGTTATCAGTCTTATTTATTTATTTAGTTTAGGACATCCAACAGGTTACAATACAATAAAAAATAGTTTTAGTTAGTTAAATATAGCTAGCTTATAGAGTAATGCGTATTATTGTAAACCCACTTAGAGGTTGCCACAGCTTGCAATATAATGTCAAATTACACTATAGGTCAGAGAAAAAAGTATAAAAGAAAAAAGATACAAAATGAAATTAAAAATAAATTAAGTCTTGCATTATATTGAATTTTTTTAAGTAGTTACACATATATTTTTCTTAATTTTTATTTTTTTATTGGAATGAACTTATTACAAAGTGCTTTTAAATCGCCGAGTGAATCTACCATTGGTTCGGAATGCCACTCATACCGAGAAGAACCAGCAAGAAACAGAGCAACCTCTGATTAAAAATTCATTTACAATTATATCAATGTGTAATACATAAGTAACCGCTGTCCTTAGCATTGCTGGAGCGAGTCAAATCCAAGTTTTTTTTTGATCATTTATTTACATTGAAATTTGAACATAAAACCTATACTCTTATTATAAATGCGAAAGGTTGAATGGATCTGGATGATATTTGGCACAGAGGTCTGGAATAACACAAGCAAATTTTTGTCCCGGTATATTAAAGTGTTCCCGCGGGAAACAGAAAACATCAATCCACGCGGACGAAGTCATGGGCATCAGCTAGTCAATATTAATTTAACAATTATTGTTGTTGTCGAATCATATGAGGTCACCTTATGTATTCCACTTTACTTACGTTTATGAGCACAGGTAAATGTTTCGTAAATTTTTTAAACATTATAATGCCAAAATATTATCGAATTTCCCAGCAGATTTTTAAAGAAAATTATTTCAATGTTGTCAATCAATAATCCTACAGAATACCTTAGCGGATTGTTACGATTTTCTAAATATTGTTTATTGTCCTTTTTGCATTGAAGACGCGAATGTGAATGGGAATCATCGGGCAACGATGTGTGGGTGTTCCGCTTGCTGCGCTCGCGCATCCGATTTACGGCGCGACTGTCGCACCGACATCACAACGCGTCGCGGTCGCGCGTACTGGCCGATACGCCGCTAGAGGCCGTGACTGTGGACCCCATACGACAAGGTAGGATCATTCGACTCACAGCGCGACTGTCGCACCGACATCACAACGCGTCGCGGTCGCGCGTGCTGGCCGATACGCTGCTAGAGGCCGTCACTGTGGACCCCATACGACAGGTAGGATCATTCGACTCACAGCGCGACTGTCGCACCGACATCACAACGCGTCGCGGTCGCGCGTGCCGGCCGATACGCCGCTAGAGGCCGTCACTGTGGACCCTATACGACAAGGTAGGATCATTCGACTCACAGCGCGACTGTCGCACCGACATCACAACGCGACGCGGTCGCGCGTGCTGGCCGATACGCTGCTAGAGGCCGTCACTGTGGACCCCATACGACAGGTAGGATCATTCGACTCACAGCGCGACTGTCGCACCGACATCACAACGCGTCGCGGTCGCGCGTGCCGGCCGATACGCCGCTAGAGGCCGTCACTGTGGACCCTATACGACAAGGTAGGATCATTCGACTCACAGCGCGACTGTCGCACCGACATCACAACGCGACGCGGTCGCGCGTGCTGGCCGATACGCCGCTAGAGGCCGTCACTGTGGACCCCATACGACAAGGTAGGATCATTCGACTCACAGCGCGACTGTCGCACCGACATCACAACGCGACGCGGTCGCGCGTGCTGGCCGATACGCCGCTAGAGGCCGTCACTGTGGACCCTATACGACAAGGTAGGATCATTCGACTCACAGCGCGACTGTCGCACCGACATCACAACGCGACGCGGTCGCGCGTGCTGGCCGATACGCCGCTAGAGGCCGTCACTGTGGACCCCATACGACAAGGTAGGATCATTCGACTCACAGCGCGACTGTCGCACCGACATCACAACGCGTCGCGGTCGCGCGTGCTGGCCGATACGCCGCTAGAGGCCGTCACTGTGGACCCCATACGACACGCACAATATAAGGCATCTATACTCTATGGAATTTTTATGAAAACTCTCATTTTGCGAAACCAATACGAATTATTTTTATTTTTTATTTTATTTTTTATTTTATTTTATTTTGGCAAAAACAGTCATTACAAACAATTACTTCTAATGATAGTCGCATACTTATATATAGACAAAACATTGCCGAAAAAATACATACATAAAGTTATTAAAGCATTGAGCAGAACAGTAGATATTATAGATTATAGATATTTTTTAAAACATGCTGTTTTAATTCCCTTCAAAGAGTTGAAGAATAAATCTACGTCAGAAAATTCATCGTTGTATAGTCTCGTAGCTCGAGAAACGTAACAGTTGCGTGTATAGTTTTTATTAAAAAAAGGCGGAGAAAACAAATTATATTTACGGTTGGGGCGTACAGGGAGTTTAAATCGGCATAAAAACTTAAATTTAGATAGCAGCGCAGGACAATCAATTTGACCGTTTATGATTTTATATAGGAATGCGATGTCGAATTGCTTTCGGCGGTTATGAAGGCTTAAAATACTATGGTGTTTTAAGGAATTATCGTAGGATTCATTATAGCGATTACAACGAAAGTTTAATATTCTGATAAATTTACGCTGAACTTTTTCGATTCTATCAATATGATGTTTGTAGAAAGGGCTCCAAATCACACAACCAAAGTCTAATATAGAACGAACAAAAGCAAAATATAAAATTTTTAATGTTATAATTTTATTAAATGGTTTAGTAATACGGTTAATAAAACCTAAGTTTCTAAAAGCACGTTGTATAATCTTATCTATATGCAAGTTAAATGTTAGTTGATCATCTAAGATCATACCCAAATCACGAACCTGGTTTACACGTTTGAGAGTATTGTTACAGAGGTTATAGTTAAATTTTAAGGGACTTTTTTTTCTAGTGTAAGATATAACAGAACATTTGTCAGAATTTAGAAAGAGTTGATTACGAGCACAATAATCTGATAGATTATCGAGATCCGCTTGTAACTTTAGACAATCATCAAAGGATGTAACGACTCTGTACAGTTTAGTGTCATCAGCATATAAAAGGTAATTACTATTAAACAGAGAGTCTCCTATGTCATTTATGTATAATGAAAAAAGTACTGGGCCTAAATGGGAGCCTTGCGGAACACCGGAGGGGACAGACAAAAATTTTGAACGAAAACCTTTCAGACAAACAGCTTGACTACGATTTTTGATATATGATTCTAACCACCTAAGCAGATTACCATGAATACCGAGTTTCCAAAGTTTCTCTAAAAGTAGATCGTGGTTAATTTTATCGAATGCCTTAGAAAAATCAGTATACACTGCATCTACCTGTGTATTTATATCCATAGATCGATACAAAAAGTCTGTAAATACAGCTAAATTACTCTCAACACTACGTGACTTTATAAAACCATGCTGATTTTCATTGACATGATTTCGGATCGCCAAAGAAAGTTGATTTGTGACTATTTTCTCAAGAAGCTTTCCTAGAATACATAATTTAGAAATAGGTCTATATTGAGTGATTAGATTTTTTTGTGTATTTTTAGGTATAGGAGTAATAAGTGCTTGTTTCCAAATGCAAGGAAAAATACCCGTCTCGATAGATAAGCGAAAAATATTAGCCACAGGTTTTAATAGTTCAGTAGCACATCTAGAAATTAAAACAGGGTGAATATTGTCATGGCCTGCGCCTTTACGGGTATTAACAGATTTAAGTTCCTGTAATATAATTTCATCACTAAGGTTAACTGAATTAATGTCAACAATAGGGGCAAAGTCACAATGGATAGGAAGTTTACTTACAGTGTCAGAATTATAATTATTGTGTGAAATAAAAACAGAGTGAAAGTACTTGTTAAATGCTGAACAAATATCATTGCCTTGTGTTAAAGTTTCGCCATCATGGATCATTTTTTCAGGTATATCAATATTACCATATTTTGACTTAACATAAGACCAAAAAAAATTTGGATTATACCTGATTCTATTCTCAGAGATAATATTATAGGTTACATAACAATCATGTTCCATTTTTCTCAACCTACGTCTAAGACAAGAATATTGAATGTAATCCATGTGGTTTCCATATGTTTTCCACCTGTCATGAAATTTTCGTTTTTCTTTACTAACCTTAATGAGAGAACGGCTATACCATGGAGGGTATTTGTATGAATCACTAACGCGACATTGTGGTACATGCTTATCTATAAGATTATACAGAATTTCATAAAAACAACTAACTCTGGATTCAACATCATTTAAAGTCGAGAAAGTTTCATCCCAATCTATTGAGTTTAAACCCAGACAAATACTGTCAAAATCTGATTTAAAAAACATTTTTTTTATGAAAGTGTTACATTTCAATGAGATTTTTACATTTAAATTTATCTCAATGTCAAGGGATTTATGATGACTGTCCTCGGGCACTAATGGTTGAACACATGAGGTTACATTACAGGTCTCGTTACAGAAAATTAAATCTAATAATCTATTATTAATGTTTAATTCCGAGCTAAATTGGGATAAAAGTGAAAGATTTATAAAGTCACAAGTGAGAGATGTTAAGAGTTCATTATTAGGCCTAATGTTCATACAACTCAGGTCATCGTCATAGTACCAATCTGCGTGAGTAACATTAAAATCTCCAACAATTAAAAATACATCGTTATTGTGGGCGTGAATAATATTCAAAGTAACTTAAAAAATTTAGAATTACAATGGTTTTTCAAACAATAGGGCATCTATCCTGCTACCTTATAGGAGTGAGCTAGACACCTGGGGATCGTTATAAGCAAAGTAAACAATATAATTAATATTACGATTTCAGATGTGAAGGATCCGCTAGCAGTGGTCTGCATCCGCTTCGCCGCTGAAGCGATGCGCTACGAGTGCAAGCGGGAAGGCGGCTGCGCACGCGCCGGTGACGTCACGGGGCTGCTGAAGCGCTGCGCACACATCGCGCGAGTGGCGCTGCGCTGGGCGCGCTCCATGCGCGACGCGAGATACCGCCTCGCGTATACCATCACCCCGGACGGCGAAGTGACGCTCAAGGTAAGAGTCACGTCACGGGGCACGTGTAAGACTATATTTTATGGTTACCAAAAATGAACCATAACTAGAAAGGCTGATTCTTGTATACTTTAACACAGTACAAGAATCAGCTTTTCTAGTTATGGTTCACTTTTAGTAACTATAACACATCTTTGCACGGCCATATCTAGTGAAAGGCCCATCAGCATGCGGGCAGACTTTCACTACCATCATCAGTGGAGAGTGTAGCACCCACCTATTACTGAATCTTTTCTAGGGACAGTTACCAAAGATGCAGCTATCTCTTAGTCTATAACATGTATGCTATGTGAGAATAAAAAACAATAATAACATGTTTCAATATACATAATATATTTATTCTCAGGTGGCTAACATCCCCCTCCGCTCAGTGTGGGAGGTGCGCCTTCATTTGGAGCTCGTAGTAGGGGACGCGCAGGAGGGAGCGTGGCCTCGCGCGAGCCAGCTGTGCGCACGCGCAGTGCTGGCCGACAGCGCGGCGCCGGAGGAGGTTGACGTCGCGAAGCTCGCCTCGAACTTGCCTCGCGACTGGAGACACGCGCCTGCCACTATATGGTGAGTCGTAGTAGGGGACGCGCAGGAGGGAGCGTGGCCTCGCGCGAGCCAGCTGTGCGCACGCGCAGTGCTGGCCGACAGCGCGGCGCCGGAGGAGGTTGACGTCGCGAAGCTCGCCTCGAACTTGCCTCGCGACTGGAGACACGCGCCTGCCACTATATGGTGAGTCGTAGTAGGGGACGCGCAGGAGGGAGCGTGGCCTCGCGCGAGCCAGCTGTGCGCACGCGCAGTGCTGGCCGACAGCGCGGCGCCGGAGGAGGTCGACGTCGCGAAGCTCGCCTCGAACTTGCCTCGCGACTGGAGACACGCGCCTGCCACTATATGGTGAGTCGTAGTAGGGGACGCGCAGGAGGGAGCGTGGCCTCGCGCGAGCCAGCTGTGCGCACGCGCAGTGCTGGCCGACAGCGCGGCGCCGGAGGAGGTCGACGTCGCGAAGCTCGCCTCGAACTTGCCTCGCGACTGGAGACACGCGCCTGCCACTATATGGTGAGTCGTAGTAGGGGACGCGCAGGAGGGAGCGTGGCCTCGCGCGAGCCAGCTGTGCGCACGCGCAGTGCTGGCCGACAGCGCGGCGCCGGAGGAGGTTGACGTCGCGAAGCTCGCCTCGAACTTGCCTCGCGACTGGAGACACGCGCCTGCCACTATATGGTGAGTCGTAGTAGGGGACGCGCAGGAGGGAGCGTGGCCTCGCGCGAGCCAGCTGTGCGCACGCGCAGTGCTGGCCGACAGCGCGGCGCCGGAGGAGGTTGACGTCGCGAAGCTCGCCTCGAACTTGCCTCGCGACTGGAGACACGCGCCTGCCACTATATGGTGAGTCGTAGTAGGGGACGCGCAGGAGGGAGCGTGGCCTCGCGCGAGCCAGCTGTGCGCACGCGCAGTGCTGGCCGACAGCGCGGCGCCGGAGGAGGTCGACGTCGCGAAGCTCGCCTCGAACTTGCCTCGCGACTGGAGACACGCGCCGGCCACTATATGGTGAGTCGTAGTAGGGGACGCGCAGGAGGGAGCGTGGCCTCGCGCGAGCCAGCTGTGCGCACGCGCAGTGCTGGCCGACAGCGCGGCGCCGGAGGAGGTTGACGTCGCGAAGCTCGCCTCGAACTTGCCTCGCGACTGGAGACACGCGCCTGCCACTATATGGTGAGTCGTAGTAGGGGACGCGCAGGAGGGAGCGTGGCCTCGCGCGAGCCAGCTGTGCGCACGCGCAGTGCTGGCCGACAGCGCGGCGCCGGAGGAGGTTGACGTCGCGAAGCTCGCCTCGAACTTGCCTCGCGACTGGAGACACGCGCCGGCCACTATATGGTGAGTCGTAGTAGGGGACGCGCAGGAGGGAGCGTGGCCTCGCGCGAGCCAGCTGTGCGCACGCGCAGTGCTGGCCGACAGCGCGGCGCCGGAGGAGGTTGACGTCGCGAAGCTCGCCTCGAACTTGCCTCGCGACTGGAGACACGCGCCTGCCACTATATGGTGAGTCGTAGTAGGGGACGCGCAGGAGGGAGCGTGGCCTCGCGCGAGCCAGCTGTGCGCACGCGCAGTGCTGGCCGACAGCGCGGCGCCGGAGGAGGTCGACGTCGCGAAGCTCGCCTCGAACTTGCCTCGCGACTGGAGACACGCGCCGGCCACTATATGGTGAGTCGTAGTAGGGGACGCGCTTCACAGCCACAAAATAAAACCTCATTACCATACTTTGAATTTCTAGATTTGAGTTCATGACCATTCAAGAATCAATTTTGAGCAACTTCGGTCCAATAACAACAAAGAAAGAAAGGAAATACATTTATTCAAAATACAATCACACACCCCGCCGCAATCCGCATTGGAGCAACGTAGTGCCCAGCTGTATAATGGGCTGTAGTGATGAAGATGATTATCACAACAATTCTTATTATGGATCGCACAAGCGGTCCGAGTAAGACCGCGTGTGGCTGCCCTAAAAAAAGTGTGTGTGTGTGTGCAATTCACATACGGCAGAAGTGAAACTTCAGAAAAAGTAGCTTCTAAAAAGTTCAGCCTACGAGAGAATGGTATAAATATAATTTGTATTCTATCTCATTCTCTCGCTGGCTAAATCCTATTTAATTTTTAATTTATTTTATTTGAACTACCAACAGAATTACAAGTAGTAGGTATACAAAATGTTGAATGGCTTAGGCAATAGGTAACAAGCAATTCAATTTATAGGTAGTTACATCATGCACATAGGAAAAGTCGTACATATTTTTAATATGTTTGTCTCTTTTTGGTGTCGCTTTGTCGTTTCGTTGAATTTGAAAATCACAATTCTAAAGAAGTTTCACTTCAAAAATATGCTGCAATTCACAATACGGCAGAAGTGAAACTTCAGAAAAAGTAGCCTACGAGAGATTGAGATAAATATTTTTTTTTTTTTTTTTTTATATTACTTGTATTCTATCTCATTCTCTCGCAGGCTAAATCCGCTATGTTGGTCTATTTTTGGTGTCGCTTTGTCGTTTCGTTGAATTTTCAAATCACAACGATTCTCAAGAAGTTTCACTTCAAAATGTTCTTTTTTTTTCAGGACTGTGTTTCGGTACCTCAAGAATAAGACGCGGGACGAAGATCAACTCCTGGGCTTTTAATAAATGAAAATACATAACCTTGAGCGCATTTCATTTATTTTTATTTAAAATAGAGTAATATTGCCACAGATGACGCAGATTGTATATATTTTAAAGATTTTGTTATCCTTACTCTATTATAATATTAAATTTATTTGTGTTGAGACACTTTCAAAACTAGCGCAAAAATGTATGGAGACTGGGTGATCTCCTTTTGAAGCTACCAAAAATACGAATTCGCAGATTAAAATCGCTCCAATGAGACTCATGCTGTACAAGACTGATATTTTCTTTTATTCTGATACAATCAGCGAACGACTTGTAGGTTGTAAACTTGTAATGTAAAGAGCGGTGCGTAGCGGAGACAGATAAAACTTGCACTCACTTGAAACGAAAACAAGAAAAGATAAAACAGAAAGGTGCAAAGGCGGTCTTATTGCTAAAGCAATCCCTTTCAGACAACCTGTGGGGAGAAGAGATTATCAAACACAAACTAATATTATAAACAGGTTTTATGAGCTTGTGACGTTGTAGGGGGTAATCTCTGCATCTACTGAACCGGTTTTGAAAATACTGGTACCAATAGAAAGCCACATTACCTACTTGTGTCATAGGCTAAATAGTAACCCGAAAAATTAGGGAGGGAGGGAGCTAGTTTATTATATATACTAGGTGATGCCCGCGACTTAGTCAACGTGAATTATTTTTTAAATTCCCACAGGAACTTCCTAATTTTTCGGGTTAATATTCGGGCCTATGACACTCACAAATAATGTGGCTTTCTATTGGTACCAGAATTTTCAAAATTCAGTAGATCCCTACAACCTCACAAACGCACAAACTTTACCTCTTTATAATATCTTACATAGTATACAGACATACATAAATCATCTATATATATAAAAATGAAACCCGTTTTCCTTGGTCACGGCATCACGCGTGAATGGCTGGACCGATTTCACTAATTCTTTTTTTGGTGTATTTGTTATTATTAGGAGAAGGTTCTTACGGAAAAAAATATTAAGAAAATCTCTCAGAAATATTGAAAAATATACATTTAATTTTGCATACTAAGGCGGTACGAAGTTCGCCGGGTCAGCTAGTCTATATATATAAAAATGAAACCCGTTTTCCTTGGTCACGGCATCACGCGTGAATGGCTGGACCGATTTCACTAATTCTTATTTTGTTGTATTTGTTATTATTAGGAGAAGGTTCTTACGGAAAAAAATATTAAGAAAATGTATCAGAAATATTGAAAAATATACATTTAATTTTGCATACTAAGGCGGTACGAAGTTCGCCGGGTCAGCTAGTACTAAATAATTCTAATCTAATATCAGATAATTTTATTTCTTCATAATCTAACTAGCTAATGCCCGCGACTTCGTCCGCGTGGATTGAGATTTTTCGGTTCCCGCGGGAACTCGTTAATTTTCCGGGATGAAAAGTAGCATATTTGCTATTTCAGACCATAAGCTATAGTCAGATCCGTTCAGTCGTTCTGGCGTGATTGAGTAACAAACATCCATACATCCATGCAAACTTTCGTATTTATAATACTAGTGGTTCGCCCCGAACTAAGACCTCGCGGCGCCATCTATTGACATAAATGTGAAGTTCTGTTAAAAATACTGAAGCTCATTAAAAATTAAATAATTCCGTTTCCTTAAAATATTTATCTAATTTTAGTATTTGTTGTTCAAGTACAGGATATAATTGAAATAATTGATCAAGTTTCAGGCTCATCCTTTCAGAAAATTTAGAGTTCTGAGGTCATCTTTGGACGTTAGAAAATCACCACTTTGAAAGCCCCCCATTTCGTCAATTTTGGGGGAAAAATTAAAAAAAATATATTTTTGGACTCTATTCCTAATTATCTTTAAAATGATATACCGCAGCCTTATGTAACTTTATAAAAAATATTTTACTTCGCATTCGCTTCTATGAGAGCCCCCCTGAAATAAAGATTTTTATTATTTTTTAAACCATATTCGGCGGGAGGCCATTGGTTTACATATTATATTTAAAGCTGAAGTAATTGCGTTCAGTAATTCAGAAGTTATAATGCTCTGACAGACGGACGGACGGACGGACGGACGGACGGACAAGTGCCAATTCACCCAAGTAGACTCAGAGACCTTCGCTTCGCTCGGTCAATTATAGTAAGATTGTTAATATAAACCCGTCTTCACTACGCTCCGCTTCAGAGGACATGCATTCTTAAGTCCTAGGTAATTAATAATAGTTACAATAATTTCAATTTCTTAAGTGTTTTTTTTTGTAAATACATTTATATATTGTGAGAAACTGTGTGGTTTAATTTACACGTACTAAGTTTAAGCTAGCTTAAACCGAGAAGGCCGTAGAGAGATTATTAACTAGTGGATACTCTATTTTTCCCCACTAGTTCAACAGTAGATAAATGTTATTGAACTCACCAAATTAATAATATGAAATAAAATCAAATCAAAATCCATACATACTAATATTAAAAATGCGAAAGTGTGTTTGTCAGTCTGCTACGCTTTCAAGGCCCAACCGTTCAACCGATTTTTATGAAATTTGGTAGGGGGATAGGTTGTATCCCGGGGCAGAACATAGAACATACTTTTTATCCCGGAAAATTTAAGAATTCCCGCGGGAACCAAAAAACCTCAATCCACGCGGAAAAAGTCGCGGGCTTCAGCTAGTTCACAATAAATACTGCTTCCTTCGATCAAAGTCGGAGGAGCAGTCTCCAGACATCATGGAGAATTAAAAAAAAAAACCCTTGCATAATACATAACTTTTGGATTGGATTTCATTTAATCAGTTTCGGTGAGTTCAACTATTTATTCCAAGAAGTTCAACTCACGATACGATTTATCTACAGTTGAACTAGTGGGGGAAAAAATCCCACTAATTCAACGATTGAACTAGTAAGTACTCGCTGTTGACTTTTTGTCAAATACCCAAGTCATGTACCAAGATGGCCACATTAGCATCAGGGTAAATTTAAAAGGAAGTACCAAATATTAATAGAGTAAGTTTGAGAAATAAACAAGGAAAGAAAACATTCATCATTATTTTGTACAACGTAATTTGTTGTAAATAACTTTTAATTTGGCATACTTCACTTCATCAACAATTGCTACATTCATATTTCATACCATACCCTTCGCTACACCAGCGCTACTGTGGAAGGTTTTTGAACTGTTACATATAGCAACCACTGGACACTTTTTCAACTTTTCCCTCTTATGAGATGATACTCTACCCTCCATACTACCGATATACCAAATTTCATCAAAATCGGTTGAATAGATGGGCCGTGAAAGCGTAGCAGACAGACAGACACAAATTCGCATTTATAATATTAAGTATGGATATTAGCATGGGTTATTGTGTCTCGGTAAGACATATTCTACTGTCTTTGGTCGGAGCCAGTGCAGTGACGGTGGGGCCTGCGCGGCCTGCGTCCAGCCGCAACTATTTCGATGACGGGGTAGGTACTGAAAGGGCTGCCCAGGGTAGTGATGACGTTAAAGGTCGAGCATGGACGGATTATCTGTACACACAGATACCAAGTCATTATTGGGGATCCACACGCAAAGCTCAGCGCAGAGGGCTTTGGCGATGGCTTCTGTCCTGCGATAAAAATCGGTGCCCGAGCCAAAAATATTATTTTTATTACTAATTAAATTAAATAGAGGATCTCCCAAAAGACCTAAAAGTCACATCATCGGTTAGTTTTAAGGTGGAAGACAAGGGTCTGCCCGCGAAATTCAAATTTAATTTAGTTTTTCGCAATTTGTAAACTAATACGACAAAGTAGGCATAAGGCATTCAAATTGCGCCCCTAGGAATATCATCTTCACAGGTTTATATAAAAATCTTTACTTGAAAGTGTCCAGTTTAAGAAATTAGTCAAAATAATGAGTTGACGTGAGTTACTCACAAATTAGTCATTATTTTGACTAATTTCTTAAACTGGGCACTTTCAAGTAAAGATTTTTATATAAACCTGTGAAGATGATATTCCTAGGGGCGCAATTTGAATGCCATATGCCTACTTTGTCGTATTAAGTAGTTTACAAATTGTGAAAAACTAAATTAAATTTGAATTTCGCGGGCAGACCCTTGTCTTCCACCGCTTGATAACCATTTTAAAATATAGATTTAAAAAAGTGAGTTGAAATTAGATGACGTCACAACTATGAATTAGATAAATAGAAGTGCGTTTTTAAGTTTGATTGAGTTGTCATAATCCCTATTGTGTCCCTTTTGAAAGGTTTTTAAAGTTAGAAACATGATTTATCAACGCATCTCTAGCACATGAGTTTTCTTTCATGTGTCTCTAGTTCAGCAAAGGCTACGCGTAGTCAAGGGTAAACTCACTCTTCCAAACACTACATTCTTCAGGTCGAACTGTGGTAAAGGTTTGAAGGTGATATTGAATATTCCACACAGTTCCTCGTCATTTGTGGTACGCATGGACAGCAACCCTGCGGTAAAAAAAGTTAAGTAAAAGTAAATAGTAGATTGTTACACGAGGGACGTAAGTAAGCTATTACAGAACAAGATCCAATTTGGCGCCAGTGCGAGCGCAGCTCGCATAGGGCGCTTGTTGAAGATTGTGCCTTACTTGCGATCGGGTCCTGAATCGCTGTCTCATCAATTATTAGGATATTGATTACTCCATGTAAATAATCCACTTTAAATTATAGAGCCATTATGTACTATCATATTATAGTTATTTACGTGCAAATTATATACTTTTATTATGTACTTGTTGAAGAATTTACAGATGGTATAGCCACTTGTTTAGTATTGCTTATATAGTATTGCTTTTGGGAAAGCCTGTCTCAGGTTTTATAACTGAATAGATGAGTCATTTCCTAGACACATGGAAATATAAATTCTGAAAGCACCTTAACAATTTAATACGTAACTTCTTGCATGATTGAGGAATCTTAGTTAGTGGTATAATTTAACTTTATATTACATACCTACCACAATAATACTGTAATACCTACTGATTATATGCCGTTAATTATATTGTCTAACCTTACATGTAAATAACTCTAAAATATGTTCAATTAATACACATAATTCGTATTCTAGACGATAATAAATAGTTATAACGTTTGGTTAAATATTGTTTAAATATTTATAGCTAAAATTATCATACTTGACTAGTTGTAATAGATAACTTGGCTAATTATATATAAATATTAAATATAGAGCTTAGATAATTATGTAAAAATAGAAATTAAGTCTATAAACGAATTAATACTGCATGTGTTTTACTTACCTTTAGTATTAAGTTTTTATAGTAACTATATCAGTTTTATTTGTATTAGTTTTTATTTTGTAATAATTTTCTATATCTTCTATGTATATTACTAAGTTAAGTTTCATGTTTTTATTGCGCAATAAGCGTCCTATTGGTTAAGTACTGATTCTACTAGCTCGTTAATAAAGAATGCGATATGTGCACGCTCCGAAATAGAATAAAAACCGGCCGCCCCCGGTCGAGTTACGCACTTCACAACGAGACTCCGGAGCGTACGCATCTCCGCTCCAACGCAACAACAACAAGTGTTTTATTTCACTCCCTCGCTGTGGCTCGGGTCACACCGATCCTCTACAGCGCTAATGGATCGCGTGCACCCGAGATATTTAGTCACACGAGCGAGCGCAGCGAGCGAGGGTGAATATAGTTCGAGGGTGTAATAGCTACTTGCAACCGAGGAAAGCATTCTACTTTATATCATTCTTGCGAGGTAAATAAAACATTGGTAATGCAAAATGAAATTTTAATTAGAATAATTAGCAAATTTAGAGAAAAAATAGAAAAAAATGGTTTCTTATTATAATTAATTATAGTAATATTGCTGCAATTATGAAAATGCTGTGATACTGGTTGACTAGGCAAGTGCACTGTTTGAATTAACAGGCTCTCCTCCTTTTTCATCATCTGATGAAGTGCTTGACATAGTTGTAAATAACTTAAATCACTTTACGAACAAACTTCACAAACTTTCAGATCAAATGAAATGCCGCCATTTCCATTTTTTTTTCGTAGGCTCTGAGTTCCAAGGAGTTTTGCATAGTTTGAAATGTATGGAAATTAAATGCCGCCATGTTCAGTGTTTTTTTTTTCAGTAAAAAGTTTTCTTACCATTTTATAAGAAAAGAGATTGTTTACCAAGGAGTTTTGCATAGCTTGAACTGTAATGTGAACATTACAATTCAAGCATAGTGCGACGTAATGTTGCCTTGAATTGCAAACACCAACTTACAAGGAGACTTTCCACCATAGTAATCCCTAGTTACTGAGCAAGTATGATATAAATATATTTTTCAACACACTTGCTCATAAAGTGGCTCTTATTTCATATTTATAATCACTGACTTTTTCATTACTATTATTCACAAGCGAGTTAAAGAGTTTTTATTTTATTTTATCTACTAAATAAAATTACTTTTTAGTATTATTTTCTTCACAAGTGTGTTGAAAAACGACTATGATACACGTGTGTATTGATGATTATCTACCGTCCTCGACTATCTTAAGATATCTCAATGGCGCTTCAGCGGTAATCACCAATATTGCACACTTGTACCTTAATGTACTATTATTGTACACCATCAATATAAATAAAAAAACAAAAACAATCATATTAATGGATAGGTACGGTACAACAGGCGGCCTCATATCGCTTAAATAGCGATCTCTTCCAAGGAACCTTAAGTTAATGAGTTACCTCCTGCGGTTAATGAGTTAAGAAACCAAAAAGCCACGATTCACCAATAATTTTAATGTAGGTAGGTACCTAGGTCCTAGAACGCAAATAAATGGGTCTAGTCAAAAACTAAATGAGCCCAAAATCGAGGAGTTCATTATTAGTAGATAATCAATGTTGTATTTTATAGGTACCTACTTACTATACCAATCTGACTATTGTAAACGCTTTTTTTTATCCACTACAAGTTAGCCCTTGACTGCGATCTTACCTGATGGTAAGTGATGATGCTACCTAAGATGGTAGCGGGCCAACCTGTTAGGGGCATTAAATATTAAACCCATACCCCTAGTCGGTTTCTACACGGCATCTAAATCGCTTGGCGGTACGTCTTTACCAGTAGGGTGGTAACTAGTCACAACTCACGGCCGAGGCTCCCATCAGATCTCTGATCTACCACAGAAAATTCAGAAATTGTAAATTCCCAAATTGACCCTGCCGGGAATCGAAGCCGGGACCTCTCACGTTGAGGCAATAGCGCTCAACACTGCGCCATGGAGGTCGTTAAAGGAGGTGGAGGTGGAGGAGGTATGGCTTTAGGTATACTGAAACCAATACCTGGTATAGAATGCGAGAAGTGGTAGTTCTCAGCCAAGATGGGTCTGACGCGGCCCCTCTGCGCGTAGCAGCCGAAACCGTTGTTAAAGATCACGTCGCCGCCACTCCAGAACAGGTTAGGGACTTTTCTGTGAAGGATCAGAAGTTACATATTTAGTACTACATGATGCCCGCGACTCCGTCCGCGTGGATTAAGGTTTTTTGATTCCCGCGGGAACTCTTTCATTTTCCGGGATAAAAAGTAGCCTATGTCCTTCCCCTGGATACAAACTATCCCCATACCAAATTTCATCGAAATCGGTTGAACAGATCTGCCGTGAAAGCGTAGCAGACGCTCTGGATGCTCTTCGTGAAGTTATGACGACGTCCCCTGGCGCAGTGTTGATCCCCTGCAGGGTCAATTTGGGAATTTATAATTTCTGTATTTTCCCTGGTCTGGCCTGGTGGGAGACTTCGGCCGTGGCTAGTTACTACCCTACCGGCAAAAGACGTGTCGCCAAGCAACCAGTACGATGCCGTGTAGAAACCGAATAGGGGTATGGGTTTGATATAACTGGCATGCCCCTAACAGGTTAGCCCGCTACCATCTTAGACTGCATCATCACTTACCATCAGTTGAGATCGTAGTCAAGGGCTACCTTGTAGTGGATAAAAAAAACTTTAATTTCATTCAAAAAAACTTTCATACTTTAGCATTCTGACGACCGCCGCAGTGGCATTATTATATAATTAGAAGGTCCCGTATACCGAACTCGATGCCCGGCTGGGTCAACCCACCACCTCCCATGGCCCCACCAACCTCGCGGTCATATGGGCCGAATCGCGGGAGAGCGCCCGTTCGGTACTTGCTCTTGGCGTTTTTCCCGGGGCGCTTTCTTGACTCCCTACAAATTCTTTTCTCTGTCCTTGTCCCTTTTGGTCTTTCTCCCCTTTCTGGGGCAGACATACACATTCACGCCCGGCTGGGTCAATTTGGGATTTATAATTTCTTAATTTTCTCGGGTCTGGTCTGGAAGGCTCCAGCCGTGTCTAGTTACTATCGGCAAACATGTGCCGCCATAGCATTCCGGAATCTACGACGCCGTCAAACCGATTCGGAGTGAGTAGGTATGGGTTTAATTGGTATGGCCATATCCCTAATAAGTTAGCCCGCTACCATCTCAGACTGCATCATCACTCAAACACTTGTGGTGGAATAAAAAAAGCACTATTTAATTTCTTAAACCGCACGAGTTCAACTGTTTAGAGAAACGAGACAGGTTTTAGCAGGTAAATGAAAATACAGTAAACAATTTTAAATATCACGTTTATTAAAAAACACCGAAGCACGGTTTTCATAAAAAAAAAACAAAATCACAATAATAAAAACACAAGTAAACTTCTTTAAATACCACATTCAATTCCTCTGCCTCGAAGTGGAAGGTGCCGTACCGTTATCCTGCCTCTCAGAAAATTGGTTCACAGCCAAACAGTACTTCTCTGAATGATACGTCCTCGAGATTTGCGAGAGTAAGGGGCTTCCATGGGGAGAATTCAACCATAACGACGCACTGCCCGTCTGTCCGACCATCGCTATAAAAGCAACCAACATCCTAGTATTCAGCAATCCACGTTGAATCTGAGGTTGTTTCAACAAAGTCTGGAGGATAACTCCTTCGGGAAGTCCGTTTACAAGCTCAAAAACGCTGGAACCTCGCTCCCCAATCAACCAAGACGCGGCAGCTGGCACGTTACATCCAGTACAACGTAACGCCTCATCAGCTTCCTCAAAAGAATATCCTAGATTTCGCAACGCCGCTATCGCTTCAGGGTTCGGTGGTTCAATTATCCTTCTTCTCCACGTTCGAAATTTACTTAAAAAGTGCTCCAAACATTCAGCTCGTCTATCACTACTACCAGATTTGTCTTCTGTTGGGGTAACAATTAATTCTTTGTTAAGCTTAGCGGCTAACTCTTCTGGGGTGATAACCTGAGCTACAATTCTTTGTGTACGTCTGGGTTCATCTAATGCTGCTGATAGTTGAGCTAAGGTTAGCTCATAATTACGCCCAGCTGCCGCCAATCTTGCCCCAGCTTCTATTAGAGAAATTAATATCTTCTTCAGTTCGTAAGACAGCTCGTTTGTGGATAAAAGGGACTGTAGATTCGGTTGGCGTGTGATATCTTGTGGGTTGGGTAAAGAAGCTGTGGCAGCAACTATTGCAGCGTGTTGAGGAGCCCTGACAGCTCCTAAATCCCAAAGCGTACCAGCTTCGGGAACCCTGCGTTCTATCAATAGTAACTCTTCATGCATCATGATCTCCTCTTGGCCTAAAGTAAGGAAATCGTGTAAAGTTGACGTATCACATACTCTCACAACCTTAAAGCGACCAGATCTAGTCTCTCCTGTAGGATAGAAGTAGTCCACAGCACGATTCTTCAACTCCTCAATCAAAGTATCTTCTGGGAAGTACGCAGAGAATATTTGTCCTTCTGGGCTGACGATTTTGACCAAAATATCATTGGTCCCACCTAAGCCATTGTCTGATACCAACATTTTTGAACTGGAGCTCGCCGAAATTCATTAAGCCGAACAAGATCAGGAAGAAAAAGATGCTGCTAAAAAATAAAGCCAAACACAAAATCAGTTTCAACATTATTTTTTGCCATTTTTGGTTAGTGACAAATGTCAATAAACAGATATTCTGCCAGACAACGTGTCAATGAAAATGAAATGAAAAAATAATGTTTTTTTAAAAATCAAAATAAGATTGTTATTAAAATACATAATTAAATCTGCCCCACTGTGAGGCGATAGGCGAGGCACTAAAATGTATTATCAATAAGTACTTATAATAAAACTGTAACAGGTCCAATTCTCATTCCCAGGGCACTCATTATTCGATACTGAAGCCAAATCTGTAATTTTTTTCATTTTTGTCTGTCTGTCTGTCTGTATCTTGGCCGCGCATCAAGCCGAAACTACTGAATTAATTCAAACGAAACTTGGCACGATTTGAGCCCATACTATGAGGTAGGACATATGATACTTTTTATCCCGAAATTCTACCCCCGAAGGGGTGAAATAGGGGTTGAATGATTGTATGAAAGTCCTTAATTTCTCAAGTTATAGCCATGAAACTTGATATATGAGCTGCGGGTTGAAAATGAAAACATGTGTTTCAGAGTTTTTCAAAATTCCACCCCCGAAGGGGTGAAATAGGGGTTGAGAGTTTGTATGAAAATCCTTAATTTCTCAAGTTATAGCCATGAAACAGTATTTGGGCTTTCGTTAAAATATGAAGAAGTACGTGTTTCACTATTATAGGGGGATTCAGCCGTTGGGGCGTGATTGAGTAACAAACATCCATATCCATACATCCATCCAAACTTTCGCATTTATAATATTTATATTTGATGGAGTTAAAAAAACTTATTCCACGCAGACGAAGTCGCGAGCATCAGCTGTATATCTAAACTTATAATTTTATCTATCTATCCTTACCTATATCTAACTATCTATCTATATGTACATTATCCCGGAAAATGGAGGTATTTCGGTTCCCGCGGGAACTCCTTAATTTTCCGGGATAAAAAGTAGCCTATGTGTTATTCCAGACTATATAATCTATCTCTGTGCCAAATTTCATCCAGATCCGTTCAGCCGTTGGGACGTGATTGAGTAACAAACATCCATATCCATACATCCATCCAAACTTTCGCATTTATAATATTTTCACACCACATGCTCGACAATGCCGAATTATATGTCATGTAAACCTTACCGAAAGCAAGACATTATATCTCTTGGCTTTAGCCGGGTTATAATGTTCTATTGAATTTCATTATAACCCGCTGGTCAATAATGTGATTTTCACTTTCATAATTCTTATTGCAGTGTCGATAAACTCTAATTTCGCTAAACAGAATGTGTTCTCAGCGGGCGCGGCCAACTCGATTTTCTAAAACCGAAGCCGTGGCCTACTAGATTCGCACTGAGACGAACTTCATTTGTTTTTCAAATCGAGTAGGCCACGCCAGCCATAGACATAGGATTTTTTCGCTAGCTGAAAGAAGTGGCTATATAGGCCGTGGCCCACTAGATTCGCACTGGGACGAACTTCGTTTGTTTGTCAAATCGAGTAGGCCACGCCAGCTGGAAGAATGTGCTATAGCCGTAGCTAGTAGTACCTTTAGAAGATTCTATCACAACTCAAATAAACTCTAGCTCAAACGTATCAAACTCGATAAACGTACCAAATAAAAATATAACGTTATGTTTCCATAATTGGACTAATGTCTCCAATATCAATTTGCACTTTTAATTTGCTGTAATAAACACTATCTACTAAGCCTGGTTTTTATTGTCTCGCATAAAGTGAGAAAAGTAGAGTATACACCACGGGGATAAAACTGTTTTTTTCTTGGGCGCTTGAATCCCTCACTGCACTCAGGACTCAATATTAATTCCCTCGCTTTGCTCGGGAATTAACTTATAACACCCTCGCTGCGCTCGGGAGTTAAATTTGGAGTCCTTCGTTACGTTCAGGATTCAATGTAGCGCCCGTGACATAAAACAGTGCTTTATCCCCTTGGTGTATAATCTACTATTATGTAACCGTAACCGTAAGATTGTCAGATTTGTCAGAAGTTTCTATCCCGTGAGATTGTAAACTGTCGAAAGATTGTGAACCGTTCAATGTTCTGAGTATTAATTTATCGAAATTTTTTAAAATAATTTTACTGTTTAAATCATATGGTAATATTACATCTGAAGTCTTACCTAGATAGGTACAACAATTTATCAAATTAAAATCTAAATTAAATAACTAAAAACTAAACTAATAAAATTTTATTTTTAATTTTCTATAGTATAATTGTTCTTAAATTAGTGAAATTTTGCTAATTTTTTGTTTTTATTTTACGTTTTTTATTACAGCGTAAGCTTTTTTTACTTTGGTGCATGATACGTGTCACACCAGTTATATTATAGAGTGTAGGTATACTTGTATTTAGTTTTTAAGTACATACCTATCTTTCAATGTATCAATTTTTTGGTTGTCCTAATAAATAATTAAAAATTATTACCTGAAGAACCTGGTCCCCACGTAGCCGTGTCCCAGCCCGTCTCCATCGAGCAGCTCGAGGAAGAGGCGGCACGTTTCAGGGCACACGTCCGTGAACAGCTCGGCCTCCAGCGTTCCCAAACGGGACGCGTTGCGCATGCGCAGCTTCATGTACACCCTACGTAATATACATATTATTATTATAAAGAGGTAAAGTTTGTGAGGTTGCAGGGAGTAATCTCTGGTTTCTCTGGTAAATTCTGGTACCAATAGAAAGCCACATTATTTGTGAGTGTCATAGGCTATAGTATATATGTCACTGTAAGATAGTAAAAACCGTTATATTGTAATCTAACGTTTTTTATCTCGATAGATTGTAAACTGTCGACAGATTGTGAACCGTAACATACTGATTACAATTTAACGCAT
Source organism: Erebia aethiops (assembly GCA_923060345.2). Taxonomy (NCBI): domain Eukaryota; kingdom Metazoa; phylum Arthropoda; class Insecta; order Lepidoptera; family Nymphalidae; genus Erebia; species Erebia aethiops. Next base: position 6,419,722 of record OV281084.1, on the reverse strand, counting down.
TAAGTATTTTTCGGTAAACTGTAATCTATTAGGTATTTTATTAACCCGATAGAACCTAAGTACTACCTGAATATTCATGTTAAACCCTAACCTAACATATAGTTCGCGCGCGAGTTGAATGCAGAGTAAATGTTTGGTGACAAATACATTAATTACTCGCGCGCCAACTGTACAAGAAAGAGACAAGAAAACGTAAATACAATAAATCTAGGTATATATATAAAAATGAAACCCGTTTTCCTTGGTCACGGCATCACGCGTGAATGGCTGGACCGATTTCACTAATTCTTTTTTTGTTGTATTTGTTATTATTAGGAGAAGGTTCTTACGGAAAAAAATATTAAGAAAATCTCTCAGAAATATTGAAAAATATACATTTAATTTTGCATACTAAGGCGGTACGAAGTTCGCCGGGTCAGCTAGTATTTCATAAATTAATACTCAGAACATTGAACGGTTCACAATTTATATATATATAATAATATAATCTAACGGTTTTTACAATCTTACGGTGACCCGAAAATTAGAGAGTTCCCGTGGGAATTTAAAAAACTTATTTCACGCAGATGAATTCGCTGGCATTTCAGCTAGTACGGTACAGATACAGAACATAATGCCTGAAAGTTTTCCATTATGTTCTCCATAATGGAAAACTGTCTGTCCATAATGGAGAACCATACCATAATGGAGACTTGACACAGTTCTCCATAATGGAGAACTGTGTCAAGTCTGCCGATACCCACTTGGCCAGCGCGGCGTGGTAACTTAACTAATGGCCATAATATCTTACATAATGAACAAGTTAATGTTTCATATTCACCACTGCTTCGTTTATTTGAAGGGGGTAGGAGTCTGGGGGGTTATGGGCGGGGCAATAGTAGTGGGGATTCAAAAACAGTACCTACCTATATAGCATTTGACACGAACGTCACTAGACAATCTTGCATTCTAGGTAAAGTCGACATCTCCTGAAGATGCTCCGGTATACGAAGTGCGTTGAGGGTAGTTTTGGGGTGAATATCGCGGGATACACACTATACCACATAGATTTATTTCGTATTGTCGCGGATTATACTTCTAGTTCCTTCATTTAAGTTTGTTTGATTCCCGAATCGTTAATTTTTATTTTCAGATTATTTATATATTTATAAATCAGAAATTGTACGCGGATGAAGTCGCTAGTTGTACGTATAATTTACCGAGGCCGTGTGACTCCGCGTGGGCAAGCGAACGCCTGGTCTTCCATGAGCTCTGTTCCAGAAACTGGGAACAGTAGGAATGATTTGCCCGCTCTCCGTACTATTTCCTGCTTGTTGCGTCGCCAGTCCTTTTCTAGGCACGCTGTTGGCACCACACGGGGGATCTGGGAAATGCATATACTTAGGTACTTACTACCAAGTACGCATTTTAATTTAAATAAACAAATATTTTATATTAAGTATATAATAATAACATTAATAACAAGTAATAAAATTAAAATTTTTAAAAAACCCACGACCATCCTAGGTACAAAGTGCTTGTTAAGACAAATCAAAAGAGTCCAAACACGATGGGAATTTAAGGAGTTCCCATGATCGCCTCCTGACTCCATCATGAGACCCTGGACAGCATCTAGGTACAAAGCGCTTGTCAAGACAAATCAATAGAAATCAAATACGACGGGTTTACTATGAGAACTTAAGGAGTTTCCATGACCACCTCCTGGCTCCATCATGAGACCCTGGGCAGCATCTAGGTACAAAGTGCTAGTCAAGACAAATGAAAAGAGTCCAAACACGACGGGTTTACGATGCGAACTTAAGGAGTTCCTATGACCACCTCCTGGCTCCATCATGAGACCCTGGGCAGTATCTAGGTACAAGCTAAATATATCTAATGCAAAAAACCGCATCTCAATCAGCCCAGTACTTTTTGTGAAAAATGGTGACATATTGAAAAATTAAAATCATAGACTACAGCTCAGGTTGGTTGTCTATGGTCGTAAAATATATCTAAGAACCTTCTTACAAGCTAAACCGTTAGCTAAACATATCTAATGCTAAAAACCGCATCTCAATCGGCCCAGTAGGTACTTTTTGTGAAAAATGGTAACATATTGAAAAATTAAAATCATAGACTACAGCTCAGCTCAGTTGTCTATGGTCCTAAAATATATCTAAGAACCTTCTCACAAGCTATACACATCTAATGCAAAAAACCGCATCTCAATCGGCCCAGTACTTTTTGAGAAAAATGGTAACAAAAAACTGCACAAACAAACATACAAACAAACAAACAAACAAACACACAACCTCTAAGGGCAAACACATATACCGTCTCCGTTTCGTCGAGGGTAAAAATCTAAGCCGCTGCAATGAGGCAATGCAGGCCGGCTGCGTTACCCCGCCGAATAGACAATAATTAATTTTTTTATTTGGTATTAATTATGATTTTAATAAATATTTGTTATTAATTAGGCCTTAAAAAGTATCTAATTAAATAATAGGTATCTACTAATATCATTAATGTTACTTTCAATAACATTTCAGTCTCAATACCTATTTCTGATAGAAACGTCACGTCGCGTCGTTCGCAAGAGGTTATGACGACCTCCGTGGCGCAGTGTGTAGCGCTGTTGCCTTAACATGCGGAGGTCCTAGGTTCGATCCCCAGCAGGGTCAATTTGGAAATTAATAATTTCTAAATTTTCCCTGGTCTGGCCTGGTGGGAGCGTTTGGCCGTGGCTAGTTACCACCCTACCGGCAAAGATGTGTCGCCAAGCGATTTAGCGTTCCGGTGCAATGCCGTGTAGAAACCGAAGGGTTTTGTATGGGTTTAATATAACTACCATGCCCCTAACAGGTTAGCCCGCTGGCCGCTACCATCTTAGGACTGCATCATCACTTACCACCACTTGAGATCGTAGTCAAGGGCTAGCTTGTAGTGGATAAAAAAAAGAGGTTTTTGATCTTTTAATCTAGACTTTATATCAGAAAAACTTTATATAAGAAATGTATCCATTCTTATACGTTTAAGTATGTACGATACCCTAAACGTATAAGAATGGATACACGAAATTGAGCTCTAATTCAATGATGTTATGGTTTTTTTTACTTTGAAGTCGAGCTTTATCGATTTGATCGGCGATCCTTACTATGATTGCACCTCTGCAATCCTTACATGATTGCACCTTCTTCGGACGAATCCTCGTATAATTATCATCGAACTTTACTTACAGGTAAGTTCGTTTAAATCAATAAAATTCAAAGTCCAGACTGACTGACTTGTATTGGTATCAACGCACAGCCTAAACCGCTGGTCATAGAGACATAAAATTTGTAGGGTGTGTTCTTTGCGAAGAGTTGTATCCACTAACTAAGAATGGGTTTTTCAAAATTCCACCCCCAAAGGGCTAAAATAGGGTTTGAAAGTTTGGTATATCCATGAAACTTGGTATTTGAACTACCGGTTTAAAATGAAGAAATACGTGTTTCGCCATTTTTTTGAAATTCTCCCCCTCAAAGGACTGAACCCATGCCTTCCTATCATTCAAATAATCCTTTGTAATAGTTAGGACTTTTCAATTAGTTTACTTACAGTTTTCAGAATTCGTTTGTAAATGAGTTTGTTCTGTCGTTTCATTAACTTGCACATATTTCTTCTATTTTCATAACACTGTCTGTTACCTTCTGGCTTGGTTGTCCAGTGACTGTCCACTTTACCCTACGAGATATTTAAGCGCTTATTATTCTTTTCCGACCTCCCAGAGACATTGTGGGCAGCTGATGGCCACTGAGGGGTTTTTAGGGTTCCGTGCCTCGAGAGGAAAAAATCACTTCGTTGTCCGTCTGTCTGTCTGTCTGTCAACCTCCTTTTTCTCGGGAACGCTTTGTTGAAGTTGAAATCAATATTAAATACATAGGTCTACGGTCCCTTGGAGCTGTAAAATGTCTTCGGAGTCTTCTGAGTCAATGCAATCAAAAGATACTCACAGCCGTATACCGTAGACTGCATATTTTGACACAGGGTTAATAATTACTACTTAAATATTGCGTTCTTTGACGACCTCCCTGGTGCAGGGACGAGCGCTGTGGCCTTATGCGGGTTTGATCCCCGGCAGGCTCAATTCGGGAATTAAAAATTTCAGAATTTTCTCTGGTGGCCTGGTGGGAGACTTTGTCCGTGGCTAGTTACCACCCTACAGGCAAAAAACCGCCAATAGATATTATCTACGACAAAGTTTTAGTATATAATCTAGTTCTAGAGCAAACGAAATAGATTCTAGAAACCGGCAAGCGGCGAAAGTATGCTACTCTGATAGAGAGTTACATATTTGTTCCGTTTGCCGTGGAGACCCTGGGGCCGTGGAGACCCTGGGGCCGTGGAATCTTAGTGGCAAATTTTTTTGCGAGATATTTCACCGCGGTTAATTGCCTCATCTGGTGACAGAAGGGCTGGCTCATTTTTCGCGCAAAGGATCAGCCTGGCTGTCCAGCGCGGAAATGCAGCCAGCATTCTGGCCACCATTCCACGCGGGCTTGACATATATACATATAGTAGTTAGTTTAGGATAGCTAGCTTTAAGTTCTATTGTATTATTTTCAAGTTCTTGAGTAGGTTTATTGACTTACTCCACATATATGAGCTTTGGCAATAGCGCAGAGCAGTTGGACGTTGTCTAAGTATAACTGGTTGGTGCGATGCGTCCACTCGGGCAAATCGCGGAACAACCTTCCAGCGTCGTACAGCGGCGGTGAAGTATCCACGATCGGTCTCACGTGGACAAACTGAACACACAACAGTATCAATTTGAAAGAAAGATTAAAACATTTTTCATATAACCTGCATCGAAAATGCGAGTTTCAATGCTTGTTGAGCCACCTGAAACTAATCAATTTCAGACGACTACGTCATTCAGAAAGTAACGGTTTTCTACCCGCAGAATGAAGTAGCAGCTCTCCTTTCAATCCTGTCAGAGTATCATAGTCAGAGATCCGGATATAATGCACGACCTTCGCCCTGTGCCTTCGCCGATCTGTTTAATAGATGAAACCTACATTTCAATTTTATTTAATAATAGATAAATACGCCTAAAATAGGTTGCCTATCAAAATCCGGTCCAGGCTATTTTTAAATTAATTAATTTTAATACTTTTTTTTGACAAGTTTATTGTATCGGGTTTGTTATAAAATTACCTATATTTTCTTTGAACTCAAACGGAACCGCTTGAGTATGTGACCTACCTGTGAACTATTATTTCCATACTGTGCCAATACAAGTTTTTATCGTCCGCCATATTGAAATGAGTGTGACGTCATTTTAGTTTTCGTATTCTAAATTGGATTGTACTTTACGGAAGGTATTTAATCCGCCACTGAGGTGGATTACAGTTTTACGTCTTTCATTTTCGTCGTATTCTTTTCAGCAAACCCTTTTAGTTTTAATTTATACTCATATATAGGTATATATTTTTTTAAATTAATTTCTTTTTTATCCAACAGGTTACAAAACAAAATCAGAAAAAATATAGCTAGCTAGAGTATATTACTGCATTATATGTTGTAAACCCACTTATAGGGTGCCACAACTTGCAATTTAAGTAAAATTAAATCACACAAGAAAAAAGTAATATAAGAGAAAAAGTAAAACAGCTATATTGAGATCTAAAGTGATCCATTAATTCTTTCTAAACTTAGGGAGGTTTTTTTAAAAAAAAATAATACTAAACTCGGAATTTTAATTCGATTCCAGATTTGACAATTTCAGTGTTGCAACGTTATGACAAGTACTAAATTGTGACGTTGCGAAATTAAACGATACGGATATAGAATATTTCCGGTTCGATTCCTCTCGTTTATAGCAGTATATCTAAACAACTACTACTATAATAGCTCAGGCTACTTGTGCAAATAAATGTGCAATCAAATGAATTTTGCAACCATCTTTTTTTTACTAAATGTTAATAATTGACCGAGCGAAGCGAAGTTCTGAGTCTACTTGAGTGAATTTGCACTTGTCCGTCCGTCCGTCCGTCTGTCAGAGCCTTATAACTTCTGAATTACTTCAAATTGAAATATTATATATATAAACCGACGGCCTCCCGCCGAATATGGCTTAAAAAGTTATAAAAATCTTTATTTCAGGGGGGCCCTCATAGAAGCGAATGCGAAGTAAAATATTTTTATAGCGTTACATAGGGTCATTTTAAAGATAATTAGGAATAGAGTCCAAAAATATATTTTTTTATATTTCCCCTTAAATTGACGAAATGGGGGGCTTTCAAAGTGGAGATTTTCTAACGTCCAAAGTTGACCTCAGAACTATCAATTTTCTGAAAGGCTGAGCCTGAAACTTGATCAATTATTTGAATTATATCCTGTACTTGAACAAAATTAGATAAATATTGGAATATTTATTATATTATAATGGAAACTTAATTAATTTTTAATGAGCTTCAGTATTTTTAACAGAACTTCACAATGGTGTCATTAGATGGCGCCGCGAGGTCTCCGTTCGGGGCGAACCACTAGTATGTTTAAATTTTCAAATAATTCTTAAAAACTAATTGCACTATTCAATTGTACGGAAAAAAATACAAAAGATCCTTAGTTTTATTATTTGATTAGATATTTCAATTTTTAACAGTATTACTATGAACATATAAGTCGAATAATGATTTTTTATTTAAATCTCCCGCTGCCCGTGTTTAGTATACTAGATTCCATACAGGAACCGCTGTCATCTCCTCCTAGTCCCCCGTCTCTCTTTCAGCTATATAGAACAGCTGGCCCGGTCTCAGGGTACCCAAGGAGACGACGAGAGGTGTTAGTTGTTGTGATACTTTATATACTTTATATATACTTGATATACTCATGTTCAGAAATTGTAAAGTATTGTATTTACTAGCTACTTCGCGCGTTCTTGTCATGATTTCTCAAATTTTACTTTTGTAGGTTAGGAATTCATAAATGTAAAGCTTTTGCGCGAAAAGAAACAGTCATTTGCAGTGCAGTATATTCAGTTAACCTACAAAAGTAAAATTTGAGAATACATGACAAGAACGTTCTGTCTTAATACTGTTAAAAATTGAAATATCTAATCAAATAATATAACTAAGGATCTTTTGTATTTTTTTCCGTACAATTGAATAGTGCAATTGGTTTTTAAGAATTATTTGAAAATTTAAACATATTATTAACATTAATAAAAAAAACATGGTTGCAAAATTCATTTGATTGCACATTTATTTGCACAAGTAGCCTGAGCTATTATAGTAGTAGTTGTTTAGATATACTGCTATAAACGAGAGGAATCGAACCGGAAATATTCTATATCCGTATCGTTTAATTTCGCAACGTCACTACCGTACGTGATTTTTCCAATTTTTGAGCATGTTTCTAAATGGTGACTGTATTTTTTTATTTTTTCACAAGAAAGTATAACTAAAAACGAAAAGATTGAGACCTGTAAGGAGGCTTTACGACAATTTTCCTAAGGAGAATTTTAATTTTAAAAATATTTTTTTGGGCCGATAAACGTGATTATCTCGGATGTCTCTTAATATTTTTATCTGAAAAAAATTGCGGATATTTGAGACACAAAAAGATATACTTTCACCAAGTTTTGTCAAAATAAAATTATTTTTGTGTGAATGAAAAATAAAAAACGAAAAAAGCGGTTTTTCGCATTTTACTCAGAGATTTTGAGGTTATGTGAAAAAATTGTGTATACTAAAGTAGTAGATCTTTTTATGATCTACATTGTAGATCTTTTTATGATCTACAACTTTTCCATGGTACACTTTTCTCTCCGACGTCAACTTTCGCCGGAAATCGCAATAACCCAAAATTCCCCCCCTTTTCATCCCCCAAATACATCTGGAAACACCACTGCTCACGCATTTATTTTTTTTACGTTTATTATACGTCACTTTACCATTTCCAACTGTTCCCGTCCTGTTAACAATTTTTTTTTTCGTGTCAATTTAAGCTAATTTGCCTGGTCTATATTATATAAATCACGTGTCACGTTGTTTGTCCGATTTTAAATTAAATTTGCACACCGTGTGCAGTTTGATCCAACTTGAAAGATAGGATAGCTTACATCTTAATTTATAGCCGCAATATTATTTTATGTCGGATTTGCAATGTAAGACGGAGAAAAAACGGTCGAACGAAAAGGTTTGTTATGATCCACGCGGACGAAGTCGTTGGAATCAGCTAGTTTGAATTATATTCACTTGTTACTGTTTTAGTTTATTTTGAATATGATATATAGTTTATTTATTTTGAAATAATATCTTGTACTTGAATTATTCTTTACATGCCGTACATTGCATTATATATAAATGTCACCGTAAGATTGTAAAAACCGTTAGATTATAATTAGGCTGAGTGGTCTGTGGATTATAATATAACGTTTTTTATCTCGATAGATTATAAACTTTCGACAGATTGTGAACCGTAACATACTGCTTACAATTTAACGCGTTATTTTTCGGTAAATTGTAATATATTAGGTAGGTATATTAACCCGATAGAACCTAAGTGCCCGGCCTGCGGCCGGGCACTACCTGAAAATTCATGTCAAACCCTAACCTAACCTATAGTTCGCGCGCGAGTTGAATGCAGAGTAAATATGTATGGTGACACTTACATTTACTCTGCATTCAACTCGCGCGCGAACTGTACAAGAAAGAGACAAGAAAACGTAAAAACAATAAATCTTACTAATATTATAAATGCGAAAGTTTGGATGTATGGATGTCGGTATGGATGTATGGATGTATGGATGGATGTTCGTTACTCAATCAGGCCCCAACGGCTGAACAGATCTGGATGAAATTTGGCACAGAGATAGATTATAGTCTGGAATAACACATATAGGCTACTTTTTATCCCGGAAAATTAAAGAGTTCCCGCGGGAACCACAAAACCTCGACCCACGCGTACGAAGTCGCGGGCATTAGCTAGTATTTCATAAATTAATATTCAGAACATTGAACGGTTCACAATCTTTCGACAGTTTATAATCTAGCGGGATAGAAACCGTTAGATTATAATCTAACGAATTTTACAATCTTACGGTGACATATACATAGATTTGCATTCGTGCCTTACAATACAAACTACCTACCTTATAAATAATAACTAACCTATGTCCACTAACTAAATAACTATAATGCTAAATAATACTAAAGGGGGATAGCACCATTTACCTTAGCTGCTATTTTTAGTGCTTTTTCAGCAAACCCAAGTGAATTCGGCAGTTTTCGCAGTGCGTAGACCATTAAATGGTCGATGGCGTAGACTGTCTTTGGTCAGCTGGAAGCCCAGCTTGAACTCAGTCCAAGCGATGGGCACCGAAACGAGGGCAATATATTAAAAAATGAAATATTGTTTCTTCACTTGTATCATCGCTAGGGCAAGCTGGACTTCCACTGAGCCTAAATCAAACTTAGGGAGGTTATCGCCAAAGATTTAGGTATATAAATATATAGTGTCTAAACTCCATGCAAGCATAGTACAAAGACAACTTCCGCATGGGTAATTTATAATATTAAAAGTAATTTATGGATTTGTACCTTATCAACGCGTTTGTTCCCCTTCTTTTTCAATATAGTTTCATCAATTTCTGGCGGTGGCGATGGGTATTTCTTAACTTCACCGTTGTTTTGTACTTTCTTTAAAATAGCGTCCATTAGAGTCATAGTACGTTGGTTTAAGTGGGTTTCAAAATAGGGAATTTAATTTTTAATTAATAATAGAGACTCGAAATTTTGATTTGCTACACCCATGAAAACAATTAAAATCTATGTGGCTTTTCTATGAATTATATTGCTTGAATTTGAGACTTGAAACTTATACTGCATATTATTTAAAACATTTTGAAATATTACAAAGAAAATCCCTCTATGAAAAAATATGTAGGTAGGTACGTTTAGCTCATAGATTTAGTATTGGGTTCGCGCGGTCGTAAAGACCAATGCTAAATCTATGGTTTAGCTCCGCAAAATCTGAATTATTTATACTTTATTTTATGGAAACTATACAGGAAAAAAAAGGAATCTCTAGCCTACAAGTATACCTTCAGGTCACTCGACCAAGTCTTGAGGTAAGATCTCATCATAACTAACAAAACGAGCCCAAATTCGATACAATTAGCTCTACGCGTCTAGGAGTTCCAGTAGTGTTCGTCGAAGTATACCTTCAGGTCACTCCACCAAGTCTTCAGGTAAGATCTCATCATAACTAACAAAACGAGCCCAAATTCGATACAATTTATTTTTTATTTTTTTATTTATTAATCGATGATTCCTGTTGGTATTGATTATCCAACAACCTTAAAAAGCTATGTGGAAATAATTATCTATTAAGTAAGTACTAAAACAATTAGGTTACTATACTACTACTAACTAGGTAACTAAAGCTCCTAAGTCTACCTTATCACTAATAAGTAATCATTACTTACGAGTACTAACCTCTAACTTGCTATTTTACTACTAACCTATACTATACTAATAACCAGGCAAACTATTACGAAAAACATTCGATACAATTAGCTCTACGCTTCTAGGAGTTCCAGTAGTGTTCGTCGAAGTATACCTTCAGGTCACTCCACCAAGTCTTCAGGTAAGATCTCATCATAACTAACAAAACGAGCCCAAATTCGATACACCTACCTCTATGCGTCTAGGAGTTCCAGTAGAAGTCATCGAAGTATACCTTCAGGTCTCTCCACCAAATCTTCAGGTAAGATCTCATCATAACTAACAAAACGAGCCCAAATTCGATACACCTAGCTCTACGCGTCTAGGAGTTCCAGTAGAAGTCTTCGAAGTATACCTTCAGGTCACTCCACCAAGTCTTCAGGTAAGATCTCATCATAATTAACAAAACGAGCCCAAATTCGATACACCTAGCTCTACGCGTCTAGGAGTTCCAGTGGTGGTCATCGAAGTATACCTTCAGGTCACTACCACGCTCGGGGAATAGAGACTGCAATAAATTTCTAAATTTTAGCAAATAATAAAATTGTACTATGTTGGTAGTAGCGTGTGGTAGTAGGTACCATATCTTAACTTTTCAAAATATCAGCACAGTAGGTAACGTAAAATATAAATTTGGTTCGCTCAACTAGGTAGGTATGTAGGTATTTTGTGTTTGTACAGCGATCTTTTCGATACCAGCGACTGCTTGCAACCGACACAGGGTCCACTCTCGACGGCGGTCAAACGCGGACTAATTGATATTTGAATTTTGATTTTTGAAATGAAATCAAACCAGGGTCCGGAGGGGATCAAAATAACCCTTATTTTCACTGTTTTAAGATTTACGCGTCTAAGCAAAATGTGCGAAAAAAATACACGCGATTTTTATTTTATTTTATGTACTATTTGTACTATTTTAAATATTTTTCTTACCAAAATTTTGAGGTGAACATATTATCTACTAACAGATGGTATTTTTTAATGGCAAAAAATCGGCGTATTTACAGTAAAAAATGTACCTAAAGTCGCCCCTAAATCGTCAATTTTGACTGAAGAGGTGAGGGAAAATCATTTTTATAGTATTATTAAAAATAAAGATTTTTAACAATGTTAATTATTTATGTTATTACCAAAAATTGGAGGTATAGGATCAATCTATGTATAGTAATTTTTAGTTCCATCTTATTTTGCTTGACTTAGTCACAAAATGTACTGATAACTCCAATATTTTAAGGGATTTGCAAATACGCCCTCTTCCGTCAACATATCATAATAACTATTTATAGCTCGCTAAATACTAAAAATACACGAAGAAAACTAAAACTAAACTACCTACAATTTACTTAAAAAATACGATTTTAACTTATATTTTAAATTATTTTTCGTTAATTCTATTTTCAATTTATTGTCGATACTATCATGTATGCGCTAGTGCGCTCACCATATTTGTTCTTAGCTGGCACGGTTATTAGCTTTTGTTGAGATACTTTACGAGTATTAATTTTGTGAGAAACTATATTTTGTATGTCTAAGTTAGAGAATTGTTCTTTTAGAAGCTGATATTTGACCTTATCAAGAATATTGATTACCTTGCAGTGCTTAAATAGAAAATTTTCATTCGTTTTGGCTTGAATTTTAATATTTAATGGTACAATATCCTAAGTTTTAGTTGATATATGTACTGTAAGTGCGTTTTATCTGTACGACCGTAACTGCTTAGTCTATAAGTTATAATAGAATCGGCAAGAGCATTATAAAGCATAATTTTGACTTTGAAATTTAAGCGTTTTCGAATTATAAACATATTTGCCAAAAAAGCTCTGAGCTTGTCACATACATGCTTTATGTGCTCGTGCCAGTTGAAATTATTATACGGCGAACTTCGTACAGCCTTAGTAAGCAAAATTAAATGTATATTTTTCAATATTTCTGAGAGATTTTCTTAATATTTTTTTCCGTAAGAACCATCTCCTAATAATAACAAATACAACAAAAAAAGAATTAGTGAAATCGGTCCAGCCATTCACGCGTGATGCCGTGACCAAGGAAAACGGGTTTCATTTTTATATATATAGATAGATAGACTAGCGGTCGCCCGCGACTTCGTCTGCGTACAATTTCTGATTTCCTATGAGATTATGAAATTTTCCCGCTGCAAAAAGTCTATCTAAGAAGGCTTTATATAGCATAGCTTATGCAGGTTTTTATTATTTATAACTTATAACCTAAATCCCGATTTTCAAGTATCTAACTTCAAAAACATAGAACTTTCATACAAACTTCCAACCCCCATTTCACCCTCTTTGGGGTTGTTGGCACAACGAGCCCTTCCCCCCGTTGGAGCAACGCCGGGGCATGAGCGGGGGCTGCGCGGACGCGCGGGCTGCGGGGCTTCAGCGGGCTGCGCAGGCGCCCGGCAGAACGAAACTCGCGATCCAACACATCATTTGTGTCCAATGTTGTATTTTCATGTTATTTACATTCAATTATATTTTTAACAACCGAACCAGTGTTCCTATTCACATTCAGTACCTATCCACGCTCAATCAGGGGTAGATTTTCGAAAAAGTACTTGTACAGGTTATTATAATTTAAAACTGATAACCTAAATCCCGATTTTCTAGTCTGTAACTTCAAAAACAGAACCATCATGCAAACTTCCAACCCCCCTTTAACCCTCTTTGGGGTAGATTTTCGGAAAAAAAATTATACAGATTTTTATTATTTTAAACTTATAACTTAAATGCTAATTTTCATGTGTCTAACTTCAAAAACAAAGGACTTTCATACAAACTTCCAACCCCCATTTCAACCCCTTAGGGGTGAATTTTCCCAAAATCGTTTCTTAGCTGACGTTTACACTATAGAAGGAACCTACCTTCCAAATTTCAAGTCTGTAAGTTTTATAGTTCCTGAGATATCGTGATGATCAGTCAGTGACCTTTCGCTTTTATATATGTCACCGTAAGATTGTAAAATCCGTTAGATTATAATCTAACGGTTTCGATCCCGCTATATTATAAACTTTCGAAAGATTATGAACCGTTCAATGTTCTGAGTATTAATTTATGAAATATTTATTGTTTTTACGTTTTCTTGTCTCTTTCTTGTACAGTTCGCGCGCGAGTTGAATGCAGAGTAAATGTAAGTGTCACCATACATTTACTCTGCATTCAACTCGCGCGCGCACTATAGGTTAGGTTAGGGTTTTTGCGGCCGGGCACTTAGGTTCTATCGGGTTAATATACCTAATATATTACAATTTACCGAAAAATAACGCGTTAAATTGTAAGCAGCATGTTACGGTTCACAATCTGTCGAAAGTTTATAATCTATCGAGATAAAAAACGTTATATTATAATCTAACGGATTTTACAATCTTACGGTGACATATATATAGATTACCTACTAAGCCTAAATATTTATGTGATATAACTACTTCAATAGTGGAGCAGTTACAATTATTAAATTGAGGTTGATGTAAGGAGTAATAAGTGTTCTGTGCCTAGCCCATGGAGGTAACAAATACAGTATTTGTTACCTCCATGAATGGAACTAATCACTAATAAGTATGTACTTACGTACAGACAGATACAGACAGATAACATAATGACAGAGTACTTTCATCTTTATTCATTGACTTTCAGAGACAAGATATGGAGTACTTTAATAATTTACCAAGCTGTTACAGACTCGAGGCCTGCCAAAGTTTGTGTTTTTTTTTTTTTTTTAAAACCTTTATTGAAAATAATACAATAGAACTAGAATGCTAGCTAGCCTAACCTAATCACAATATAAATCATGCCCGCGTGGAATGGTTTTGACTTGGTTTTGACCAATGGTTTTGACGTACGTTACAGAGACAGTGGACAGCACCTGTATGTTACTTGTCTCTGGTGGACAGGTGGAGACAGTGAGCCAACAGATGAGCCCTCAGATTAAAAACCTAATAGATATAGCAATGGTCTGCTCGGTCGTGAGACAGCCATATTCAAGTAAATTATATACTGTCTTTGACAGGTATATAATAAGATGTTGCCATATTCATAATTTACTCCCAAAGTGGTGAGTCCTGGCAGATAGGATACGAATAATAGCAAATAAATAAAGTTGACCAACACAACTACAAATATAATATTATATTATATTATAATAAAATATTATCAATAATTAATAGTATCACGCGAATGTTTAAATAAATACCGATTTATGTAGTTTCATTTATTATTTTATCATAAAATATTAGTAACATACCTACATAATAATTTACCCTAAACTTTTCTTGATATTATTTCGTACCTTTCATTGCTATTTGTATAATGCCAGATGACATAAAACATATTTTCACAGTATTACAGAATCAGAAATAATGATTTATTGCATAATACACATAATATTACAAAGGTGGTAAAAGATAAAAATACAAGTGTATTACCATCGTCATGGCGTGCAATACTTAAATACACTCGATGTAGCAAATCACGGTATTAATTAGATAAATAGGTGACCAATTAAGAAAATTCTTGCAATATGGACAATACCTACATATTATTATGTCAACTGAACCTGAAATTGAAAATGTCATACATTTAGATTAAGTATTATCGATAAATTAATATAAAGCACACAGAGTCAAAGAATTAGTCCATTGTAATTACAGTTAACCATGTCAATGTATTTGCATAAACCATGCATATAATTTAGCTAGCCGTCATTGAAAAATTCATCTAGGCTGTAGTAGGCTTTGCTTATTAACCAATTGTTTATCACTCTCTTGAATTTAGGTAAAGAAAGTACTTTGATGCTCATCGGTCAAACTATTATAAACTCGTATGACCATAATGAACTTACTTTTACGGAAAATATTAGAATTACGCTAACTATAATACACTTATTCTCCTTGAATTTAACTTTTGACAAACAAAAACAGAACGATAATTTTTTTATGTAAAATAAGGCGTCATAATTCATTTAACGGCGCCATAGACTACGCACAAACTAAAAAACATCTTTTTTCAAAATAGGTACCTACAAAGTAGGTACACATTCTGAACGTCATGCTTACAAAGTATAAGATGTGATGGTGTAATTACGGTATCATAATAGAGTATCGGTACGTTAAGAGAGAAAAAATCGGCCATGCGCGCTTGCCCGAATGGAAGGATTTGAATTTGGGTCCTGGCAACACTTCAAATATACTCGTTTTCAAAACAAACTTTTCTTATCAGTTTTACTATGAAAATTGGAAAAATAGGCTCTATTTCTTTCATTTACCTGAATAAACATTAGTTAAACATGATTATAATTACTTTAATATAAAGATTCAAAGATTAATATGTCACTAAATCAAGATTTTGACCACTTACTTGTGAAATTTGATTCCTTCGATTTTCCTTTCGCTGCGGCTTTTGCAGCCTAATATACTGCAACTCACCATTGCGCAATAGCTTATAGAACACTAAATTTCACTTACGATTTCACCTACATATGTTTTAATAATAATAATTAATCAAAAACTTTAACTGCTTATCTAACTTCCAATCTCAGGTAAATAACCTCCAATGTACATAAGTTTGTGTGCCAAAGATGTACGTCAAAATAAACTTTGGCAGGCAAAAAAATTGAGCACGCTGACGGTGACAAAAAACAAGTATTCACTTACCTTTCTTACAAAGGCAATACGCCATAAAGTTATCTCGTTTTTGCATTGACAGTTTGGAATATGGCGATATCTTTAGGTTTTTAATCTGAGAGATGAGCCAATATAAAAAGTACTCTGTGAGGTGAGCCAAGAGCTGGTCGGTGGCCAAGAGCTTCTTTTTCTGGTCGGTGGCCAGCAGAGACAAGTTCACCAGAGAGCTAAGAGTGTACCAATCAAGGAAGTAGGAACATATTTACTATGGTACCAATCAGCCAATCACGTCTCTGGTTAACTTGTCTCTGCAATCACGTACCAACTACCAACCGCCAACGAATTAATTTATATATATATAGGCACAGGATGGCTCTCGTCGGTATCCATTGTTAATTATTCAATCCACTAAACCCAAACTATTAAATTAAACCACGAGTTATAAAATTACTATTATTATTATTACAATTTAATAAAGAATTTGAATTGCGCCAGATAAAAACGATTCGTCGTGAAAGCGGTGCGCCGGCGGCAAAATGTTGGTTTTCCCGCCACGCTACAGCTAATGCGACGCTCCGTCAGAGTGACAACCTTTTTTAAAAAAACATCACTCTTGTCCGACGTCTTTTAATTGTCTATGTTATTACGAATGTCATGTAATCATGTTTCACTCCATTTGCGCCGTCACGGCCGGACTGACATTCGACCGTCCTCGGGCGCTCCTTAATGTTGTCCTAAAACAAAAGATTACGAAAGTCTCAGTCTCCAATTATCTGCTCGTCCAACCTGACAAAGAGGCTGCTCTCTAGCGGGTAATAGGTAATTTCACTCGACTTGGACCGGACGAGTATGTCCCTTCGACCATTTGTAGGACACAGAATTACAGACTTGGACCGGACGAGTGTGTCCCTTCGACCAGCCGTAAAAGCGGCGTGGACCGGACGGCACTGTCCCTTCGACCATTTGTAGGACACAGAATTACAGGCATGGACCGGACGAGTGTGTCCCTTCGACCAGCCGTAAAAGCGGCGTGGACCGGACGGCACTGTCCCTTCGACCATTTGTACGACACAGAATTACAGACATGGACCGGACGAGTGTGTCCCTTCGACCAGCCGTAAAAGCGGCGTGGACCGGACGGCACTGTCCCTTCGACCATCTGTAGGACAGATAATTACAAACATGGACCGGACGAGTGTGTCCCTTCGACCAGCCGTAAAAGCGGCGTGGACCGGACGGCACTGTCCCTTCGACCAGTTGTACGACAGAATTCAAAACCTGGACCTGACGAGTGTGTCCCTTCAACCACCCACACGGGGCTGGCTCGGACGACACTGTCCTTCTTATCAACTCTAACATATTCAACGCTACATATTGTACTTTACTGTAAATTATAAGCATGACACATACCAAATACCAATTATTTACGGACAATCTTGCTCAGTATAAACTTCAACTTCATATTGTACATCTAATGTGTCGAGGTCAGAGTAAACGCAGAATTTATCTGACCCAGCGGTAAAGGTTTCAGAATTAGCTGAGGTGGTATCTGATTCTACGCGCAATATGTTATCTTTGGTACTTAGATCACCGCCCGAATTATTTTGGCCATGCATCACATCCTCCGGCGCCGTCTCGGCCTCCTCTTCATTCAACAGACTAGCGGTAATTTCGAGTAAGCCGGTAAGTCCCTGAGGTACTGAACGCAAATTCTCGTGTGCATATTTGTAAACGCGATGCGAACCATTGAGGTTTTTCAGTTCGTAGCGATCATTTTCTAATATTGAAGTTATAATAAATGGTCCTCTAAATTTTCGGTCTAACTTGGTCTGGTTCCGTTCACTATTTTTAATGAAAACGAAATCACCCTTAGAAAATGGTTTGATAGTAGCGCGCCCACGGTTAAACCTTTGAGTATCTGCTGCTGCTGATTTTTTAATATTATCTGAGGCACTTTCTCTTATGGAATCTAAATCTAACCGATTATTCTGCTCGTAAGTATGTGTTGGTGAAATTTTGGACATACCTAAAGATTGTGCACGGATACCGAACATCAGTTCCGTTGGAGTATAATTTGTAACCGTGGATTTCGTACTGTTAAGTGCTAATTGTATGTTGCCCAACTCATCACGCCATGTTTTATTGCGGTCATTTTCAACTATTGTGAGCAAGCTTTTTAATGTACGCATAACCCGCTCAACCTGTCCGTTCGCCCTACTTGAACCAGTTGCTATGAGATGTAGATCAATTTTATGATCACTACAGAAGTTCTTGAATTCGGTACTAATATAGCATCGGCCCTGGTCAGCAATAACGCGCTTAGGTGCACCAAAAAGACAAACAGCTTTCTCTATAGCTTTTACTGCAGTTGTAGCATCAAGTGATAGTGTATGTTCTAGCAAGACATATTTCGTGAACGCATCTATGATTACCGAACAATATTCCTTACGATCGCTCTTACCACTCAATTTCCCTGTAAAATCTATATGGATTGTGTGCCACGGCACTGATACTTTTGGAATCGAGTGTAATTGAATCGGTTGAGCTCCCGATGGTCCTTTAGATGATTTACAAACTATACAAGAATCAATGAATTTTCGCACGCATTTGGACATTTGGGGAAACCAATATTGTTCATAAAGCTTGTCTAATGTTTTGTCAGTACCGAGGTG
The DNA here is from genome assembly GCA_923060345.2 of Erebia aethiops. Taxonomy (NCBI): domain Eukaryota; kingdom Metazoa; phylum Arthropoda; class Insecta; order Lepidoptera; family Nymphalidae; genus Erebia; species Erebia aethiops. Next base: position 6,400,949 of record OV281084.1, on the reverse strand, counting down.
TTGTATTTCAGTATGGACGTGACTGATGAGTGTCCAAATCAACGATCGGGGAACGACCGGTAGCCAAGAAATAGTTTTATTGCGTCCGACTTTTCTATATAAAATACCGTCCCTAACATCGTAAGTTTATTTATTTAATCGTATGGCGTTTGGTACATAATAAGCGTTTTATAAAAAAACGCTTATTTCGCCTGCAAGTTCGTCGCTCGTTTAGCACCACCCAGGGGACACGTGCAGGGAGGTAGAAGGTAGCTCCTGCGGACGTGAGCGACGGGACATCGTAAGTGTGCGCTACTGAGTCTGGAAAGTCATTGTTATTGTGCTTAGTTATTAAGTCTTGGATTTCACTATCCCGTTTTTGTTCAACAGAGAGCCAATCGTGATGTAACTCGACAAACTGAACATGCTTTGTAGTAGGAATCTCGCACGAGGAAGCGCCTACGTTAGGCTGAAAATTACGGGAGAAATAATCAGCATGCTCCATTCCGCGACCTTCGCGATATATAATTTCAAAATCATAGGCCTGTAGAAAAGCCCACCAACGATGGACACGCGGGGTAAGGTCTACTTTAGATTTTGAGGCCTTAAGTGAATTGCAATCTGTATAAACTGTGAAACGTCGGCCGTACAAATAATGTCGGAAATGTTCTACCGCTCGTACGACAGCCAACGTCTCCAGTTCATACGAATGGTAACGAGATTCTACCTCAGATGTGCGCCTGCTAAAATACTCTACAACGTGAGGTAAGTTATTTTTCTTTTGAATCAAGATTGCCCCGTATCCCTCGGCACTTGCGTCGGTGTGTAACTCGATGGGCAATTCTGGGTCAAAGATAGTTAGGACTGGTTCTGAAGTCAGTATCGCAATTATCCTTTTACGGATATCTTCATGCTTTTCAGTCCATTTAATTGGTCCTTTTAATTTAGTTAACGGATATAAAGGCCCAACAATATTCGTAAATCCGGGTATGAACTTCCTGAAGTAGGAAGCAAGTCCAATAAATTGGCGAACCTGCGTGCCTGTTTTTGGGGAGGGTGCGTCAACTAATGCCTGAATTTTACGAGAATTCGGTCTTACTTCTCCTGATTGTAGTGAATAGCCTAGATAATCTATTTTTAGTTTCATAAATTTACATTTTCGTGGGTTAAATGAAAATCCAGCTATGGTAAGAGCATTAAGTGCTTCATCTAAACGTTGTAGACCTTGTGAAATGTCAGAAGAATAGCACAGAACATCGTCCATGTAGATTAAAGGTTTGTAATTTAGGTCCTGTAGCGCCTTTGTGATGCATCGCTGGTAAACGGAAGGAGCGTTGCGCAAACCGAAGGGCATAGCAAGATACTCATACTGCCCTTCCGGAGTTACAAATGCTGTCATCTCAATTGAGTCTGGGTTAATCGGGATCTGGTGAAATCCACTAGCCATATCTAAAGATGAGAAAAAGTTAGCACCACTAAGCTGATCTATTTGTTCCTCAATGCGAGGCAACGGATAGTGTTCTGGTCGAGTATTCGAATTAAGTTCTCGATAGTCTACGCACATTCTGTCCGTATTATCTTTTTTTTTTACTAAAAGTATCGGGCTAGCAAAGGGTGAAGAGCTCTCACGAACTATTCCTGCTTCTAAAAGTTCTTGCACCTTTTCGCGAACTATCTTTTTCTCTACTGGTGCTAATCTATAGGGCGACCTATGCACTATTTTATGAGGATCTATTAATTGAATCTTTAATTCCCCTGTATTAACGCGCCTAATAGGTACACCGTCTATGAAATAATCAGAATACTTGCCTAAAATTTTTAGAAGTGTACACGATGGTACATTAACTGTCGCTGGATTGGTTGGGGACTGGAGTTCTTCCAAAGAAAACACTTCTTGCTGTTTGCTTCCACTTTATTCTTCTTGTTCCTCACTGGAGGACTGTTGCCGGCGAACTGTGTCAGACCACAATTTCGCTCGGTCTTTATACAAATTTGGCCCGAAAAATGTAGGCCCTCTGATTGGTTATTAAAACTGAACCAATCAGAGCGCGTATTAAAATCCAACCAGGATAGAGGGGGTGAAAGCGCGGGAGGCGCGGGTGGCGCGGGTGTGACGGCGCGGGGAGCGCTGTTCGCTATCCCTCTCTACCCTGTACTACTCTAACATTTAATGTACAACTATTTAACGCTATTTTATTAAACTTATTCTATTACAGTTCGCTTATAACTATTTACTTAACTGTTACGAACTATATAAACTATCTATACTATGAACTATTTATTCTCTTATTTACATGTCTTAACACTATGTTGTAACTAACTGTTTATTTATCATTGTCCCGCACATCTCTCCCGCCGTGCGACTGCGTCGCATCTTCTGTCGGTGCGGGCACGTCGTCTGTCAGGGGCAGCACCACCAGTTTTCTCACGGGCCGCCGCAGCACTCCTCCCTTGGTCTTGATGTCTACTGCACGCACGACGTTGTCTGGTCCCGGGTATGTCGCGATGACTCTGCCTCGGATCCACACGTTGCGTGGCAGGTTGGCGTCGACCACTTGTACCAAATCGTCGTTTTTGATGGCTGGCCCTCGTCCTCGCGGCTCCCGCCGGTGTTGAAGTTCGGGAAGGTACTCCTTCACCCAGCGCGTCCAGAAGACGTCCGCTAGCCGTTGTGCCGCTCGCCAACTTGATCGTGAAACTGTGTCTTGCTCGTCGAAGGTACCCGGTTGTGGTACCCGGCCTGGTCCGCCCAACAGGAAATGGTTCGGAGTCAATGCTTCTGGGTCGTCGGCACTGACTGAGACGTGTGTCAGTGGCCGGCTGTTTACTGTATACTCCACTTCGGCTAGAAGGGTGGAGAGAACCTCTTCCGTCGGGTGGCGTTCGTGAAGAGTTGCAGCGAGGGCTGTTTTCACTGAGCGGACCATCCGCTCCCAGGCCCCGCCCATGAAAGGGGCTCCGGGTGGTATGTACCGCCAAGAGACCGTCTTTTTCGCTGCTTCTTCTGATGCGGCGCTGTCCATCGCCTGTCGAAGTTCTTTGTCCGCTGCCTTTCTGGGTTCTTCTGTGGTTCACCTTCTGTGTCGCGGTTCTACAGAGCTGAATGAATTGTAGAACCCGCGCTGTCGTATATCGCAATCTGTCCCAACTGGAGAAGCGAGAGACCTCCGGAAGCGCTTCCGAGAGCTTCGGTCTCTGTCTGTCTGTAATGTGGTTCGTCTTTTCTTCCCCCGTGGGTTCCTGCTTTTCTGTTGGAGAGACTTCTACTGGCCATTGGTCCTCTGTTTCGTACAGGAAGTCGGGTCCTTTGTACCAGCGGTGATGCTTTTCGAAGGCTGCTGGCACATCTCGCGTTGCGTCATCTGCAACGTTCAACTTCGTCGGGACCCACCGCCATTCGGAGACTGTAGAAGTTTCTTCGATCGCGGCCAGGCGATGCGCCACGTACGGTTTGAACGAGCGCGACCCTGTCCGTATCCAAGCGAGCGTTGTCTTGCTATCTGTCCAAAATATTTTGCAGTCGGGCTTCTTTTCATGTTCTTCGACAACTGTTTCGGCGAGCCTTGTTCCCATGACTGCCGCTTGTAGCTCCAACCTCGGGATGGACGTCAACTTCAACGGCGTAACCTTCGCTTTGGCCATGATGAGAGATAGGCCTATTTCGCCGTTCGGTGCCACTGCTCTCCAGAAGAGGACTGCTGAATAGGCTGCTTCGCTGGCGTCGGTAAACACGTGCAGCTGCAAGGACGTGGCGTCGCTATAATGGAGATATCGCCTTGAGATCGTCACGTTGCTGAGATTCTTCAGATGGGTCATCCATTCTTGCCATTGCTCAGCCAGATCTTGGTCGAGTTCGTCGTCCCATGACGTACCTCTTCGCCATACTTCTTGCAGCAGCTGTTTCGCCCTTATGGTTACAGGCGATGCGAAGCCAAGTGGATCGAATAGCGACATGACTATTCGCAGCGCTTCTCTCTTCGTCGGTGTTTTTCCGTTGGTGATCGTTGGTGCAATTCGCGCTAGGTTGAGGTTGAAGGTGAGTTCGTCTGTGTTGAGCTTCCAGATCACGCCCAGTACTCGTTCTGTTTTCTCTTCTGATTTATAGAGTTCCAGGTCTTCTATTTGTTCGTTTTCACCTAATGCTTCCAGTAGAGATGGTGAATTCGACTTCCACTGTTTCAGTTCAAAATGGGCATGTGAGTGCACTTCACGCACGCTTTTCGTGATGCGCACCGCGTCTTCTAAAGTTCTGAAACTGTCTAAGTAGTCATCAACGTAGTGCTTCTGTACGATGGCAGCTGCGGCTTCAGGTTCCATATCTTCATGTTGTTTGGCGTTCAGGTTCTTTATGTAGATCGCTGTTGACGGAGAGCTCGACGCGCCGAAGATCAATGATGTCATTCTGTATTCTTCGGGCGGTCGCCCATCTCGTCGTTCCCCGCGCCACAGATATCGGAGTGCGTCTCTGTCTTCGGATCGCAGTTTGACTTGCATGAACATTTCCTTGATGTCTGCTGTGACTGCAATCTCGTGCTGCCGGAATCGCATGACGACGCCAGGTAGAGACTGCAGAAGATCAGGTCCCTTGAGTAGCATGTCGTTGAGAGCTACACCCTTCGTTTTGGCTGCTGCATCGTGTACCACTCTTAGCTTGTCGGGCTTCATTGGGTTGATGACTGCGAAATGTGGCAAGTACCACGTCTTGCCCGTAGTCTTCTGTTTCGGGGCGAGTTCAGCATATCCTTTTTCTATTAGGGCTTCCATCTGTTCAGTATACTTCAGCTTCAGTTTGGGGTCTCGGTCAATCTTCTTCTCGATGTTGAAGAGCCGTTTCAGCGAGTTATCGTAGTTGTCAGGAAATGTGACGTCTTCCTTGCGCCAGAGTAGACCGGTCTCGTATCTTCCTTCTTCGGTTTTCGTGGTGGTTTTTTCGAGGATGCGTAGGGCTCGTTCTTCTGGATCTGTCTTCGGTTTCTTAGGCTGTATGCAAAGTGCGTCCATCTCGAAGTACTGCTTGACTAGACTGTCCAAGTTATCTTCGGTCTCTTCTGTGACATGTGATACGAAGTCGATGCTGCGCCCAATATTGCGACTTTCTGTTCCATGCAGCACCCACCCCAGTGGTGTGAGAGAGGCTATTGGTTGATTTCTGTCTCCTCTTCTCACTTCTGTAGTCAGCAGAAGATGCCAGTTGTCTTGACCGATCAGTACTCGTGGCTTCACGTTTGCATATATGAGGTAATCCCGGATGTCTGTCAGGTGTTTGCACCCATCCACCATTTCTTTCGAGACTCGTTGCGACGATACTTGCAGGTTCTTCACTGTGCGCGCTTGTACTTGCTCTTCATGATCGTTGAGACCTCTCAACCTGATGTTCACTCTTCTTGAGGCTGATTCTGAAGTCTTCATGTCGTTGATGGTTTCTATCTTTAGTGGATCGACGGGTCCTGTTGCTCCGACGTGTTCGGCCACGCCGTCGTCGACTAACGTTACTGTTGATCCGTCATCCAGCAAAGCGAAGGTGTTGATTGCACCTTTGGGACCTTCAACTTTTATTGGAATAATCTTCAAATAGGATTGCTTCTTCTTAATAGTCCACGTGGAATTAATTACTTCTGTAGCTTCCTTGTTTTCTTTCTTCTCTGTTGCCTTGGTGTAGTGCAGCATCTTGTTGTGATAATTTTTGCAGCTGTCGATGCCGCACACCTTGGCTCTGCAGCTATGTGTTCTGTTTCTGTAGCGAAGACATCGGAAGCATAGACGTTTGGATTTCGCTGTATCCCATCTTCCATTTGAATCCAAACTCTTGAACTGTTCACAATCCACGGAACTATGTCCTTCTTCGTCACACACCGGGCACCTGGGTGTGTACGTCTTCTCTGTTACGTTGTGGATCTTCTGTGGTTTTTTCTGTTGAGTGGTTGATGTATGTGACGCCACCTGTTCAGGTAGTGCGTACGGTCCGCATAGCTCCGCTTCTCTCTTGAGGAACTTCTCCATCTTCAATAGATCTGGATCTTCCTTTGGCTGTGTCGCTGTGAAGTCGTAGTATCTGTAACGCAGCGTAGGTGTGAGCTTGTCCACGACGGTCTTCGAAACTTCAGGGTTGTACATGTAGTTCATGCAGCTGAGAGTCTTCAATGTTGCTACTACGTTGGAGACCTTTGTTGCGAAAATGCAGATGTCACGCGCTGAATCGGTGAGGCGCGGCAGTGCTCGAAGCGTTTCCATTTCCATCATGGCGATGGATTCTGGTCTTCCAAATCTTGATTCCAGGGCCTTCATAATTTCTGTAGGGTGCGCACTGGTGATTAGTAGCCCCTCCACTGCTTCTTTTGCTTTTCCCTTGAGGTTTCTTCTTAGACGGTTCGTGTTTTCTATTGCCGTGAACATGCTTTCTGTTTCAAAGAAAGCGGCGCGGAAAGGTAACCACTCTTGATGTGATCCACCAAAGTTGGGTAGCTCGATGAACTTCGGACGTTGAGCTGCTTTGACTGCGAGTGTGATGGCTGTGGCTAGCTTCGATATCTCTGTTTGCTCTCCCGCCGGTGTTTGAAGCTGAGACTTGGGGTGTTCCTCTGGCTGCTTCTGTTGCTCCGTGTTGTTAACCACCGGGTCTTCTATAGGGTAATGCGGTGCCTCGGTGATCGCCAACAAAGGAGGCGGCGGTTGACTGTTGAACCAGTTGTCCATGTGCTCGTTGGCTTCTTGGACGGGAACACCTTCTTCTGTTAGTTCTTCTATTAATTCGTCTTCTGTGTCTTCAGCTTCTAAGGCGGCGATGCGTGCGGCAGCTAGCTCGACTTGAAGTCGCAGTAATTCTTCCTTAGCTTTCAATATTCTGTGAGCTTTGGCCTTGCTGTAGGTTGATCCACCCCCTCCCCCCCTCTTGCTAGGGGGGCGGAGGTCCTGTGGTAGCTTCAGCTCTTGTGGGTTGACAGTTCGCTTCGTCTTGACTGTTGAAGTTTCTGTGTCCTGACTACGCCCCTGTACTGTAGCTGTTACCCCCTTCGCTGCGGGGGGCTTCATCTGTCTCGCGTCGGCTGGCAGTGTCGTCGCGATGGAGGGTGTAGTCGAGGCAGCGGCGACCGAAATTTTCGTTTTCGCTGTTGCAACGGATGGCACTGTAGAGGGCGCTGATGTCGCGGAGGTATCTGTAGTCAGTTCTGTAGTCTCCGTGGTGACAGTTCCCGTGGCTGTAGAGGTTGTGCCGGTTTCCGTGCTTGTTTCGGTCGTGCTCGGTGAGGTGGTTGCGGTGCCTTCCGATGTGGTCGGCGTCTGTTCGGAGGATGTCTTGCGGCTCTTCACTTCTTGACGTGTGACTGGCATTCTTGCTGTGTTCGGGTTTCTTTTTTTTAAAGATTTTCTGAAGCTGCCTCAATGCTGGCTGAAGCTGGCTCTATGCTGGCTGAAGCTGGCTCGATGCTGGCTGAAGCTGGCACGATGCTGGCTGAAGCTGGCTCGATGCTGTCTCAAGCTGGCCGAAGCTGGCTTGAGCTGGGTGAAGCTGGCTCGAAGCTGGCTCGATGCTGTCCCAAGCTGGCCGAAGCTGGCCGAAGCTGGGTCGAAGCTGGCTCGATGCTGTCCCAAGCTGGCCGAAGCTGGCTTGAGCTGGGTCGAAGCTGGCTCGATGCTGTCCCAAGCTGGCCGAAGCTGGCTTGAGCTGGGTGAAGCTGGGTCGAAGCTGGCTCGATGCTGTCCCAAGCTGGCCGAAGCTGGCTTGAGCTGTCCCGAAGCTGGCGCGGCGCTGTCTTGAAGCTGGCTCGGTGTTCTTCCCGACGAGTCGCGAAGAATTTTCTCGAAGAACCACGAAGTTTTCCTGACGAATTTTCTTCAGAATTTCCCAACGAATCCGGCTCGAAGGACCATGCAATGTACACGATGGTACATTAACTGTCGCTGGATTGGTTGGGGACTGGAGTTCTTCCAAAGAAAACACTTCTTGCTGTTTGCTTCCACTTTATTCTTCTTGTTCCTCACTGGAGGACTGTTGCCGGCGAACTGTGTCAGACCACAATTTCGCTCGGTCTTTATACAAATTTGGCCCGAAAAATGTAGGCCCTCTGATTGGTTATTAAAACTGAACCAATCAGAGCGCGTATTAAAATCCAACCAGGATAGAGGGGGTGAAAGCGCGGGAGGCGCGGGTGGCGCGGGTGTGACGGCGCGGGGAGCGCTGTTCGCTATCCCTCTCTACCCTGTACTACTCTAACATTTAATGTACAACTATTTAACGCTATTTTATTAAACTTATTCTATTACAGTTCGCTTATAACTATTTACTTAACTGTTACGAACTATATAAACTATCTATACTATGAACTATTTATTCTCTTATTTACATGTCTTAACACTATGTTGTAACTAACTGTTTATTTATCATTGTCCCGCACAAGAAGTGTTTCTTTATCTTCACCTACTAGGTCAGTGTCAATCCGCGAAAAATCGGGTACACTCGCTATAGTTTCGCAATAGTTAGCCTGCTTTTTACAGCTAAATACGAGTTTATCGTCATCGATTGTCACGCAAAAACCTTTATCCAAAATATCTCTACCTATAATTAGCGGGACAGAAATGATAGAATCAGGAACGATGTGAAAAGTTATATCAACTAAAGCTTCACCGATTTTTACTGTGCTTAAAATTTGAGTAGAGCACTTTATATCATTACCACCTATACCCTTAAGATAAACAAGATTATTGCGTACAGTACCCGGAAACTTTTTGCAAAGGCTTTCAGTTAGTAGTGAGCAAGACGATCCGCTATCGAATAGAAAAGGAAACTGCTCACCGGATGATGTCTCTAAGGAGGATCTCGAGACGCGATGGTCGCAGAGGTGGACATCCTTGTTCAAATTTCCACCACCGTTTTTCTTTTCTGGACAAGATGTGGACAAGTGGTCAGCTTTCCCACAAGTATAGCAGGTTACAGATGCCTTGACTTGGTTGCGTGCAGAACTTGAATGGTATTGTGGCTTCGATGAACCAGAATCTTCTTTTCTTTTTCTGCAGTCGATCTGTCGATGCCCTGCTACGCCACACCAATGACATTTTCCTGAAAACCTAGTGTCCGTTGTTCGGGGTCGCTTCGAATCAGGTTCTTGAATTCCATCAGAAATGTCTATCCGACGTTTAAGTGAGATGCTACTAAGAATGCGAAATAATTGAGCGCGAGTTGTAATCACATGAGCAGTCAACTCTCTACGTATCAAACTATCCTTTTGACATAGCACCGACACGACGAATCCGGTGATCACTTCTTCAGATAAGTCAGTATTTGGTATGCGCTCGATCAAGTTCCACAGTCTCATTGCAGATTCTGACGCGGTTTCTTTAGCTCCAATTTGAAACTTTAGGATGTCATCAAAGTAATCTTGAATTAATTTGGGTTTAGAAAATCTAGCTAATAATGCCTGTTTAACGGTACTCCAGGTTAATTCTTTAAGATTTAATTTGGTAAGAATAGTAGAGGCACGACCCTTAAGTGCTTTAGTAAGTGCCATCAGTAAGTCAACACCTTCAAGGCATTTTTTTCTGCACTATAATTTCTGTGACGTCACACCAACCTTCAATGTCAGCCTCTGTATCATCTGGATCAAATTGTATGAGTTTTGGTGTAATAGTACTCACGGTAGATATGGGTTGCGACATCGCTAACATTCGAGATAACAGCGCCTCCAAATTCGATATTAATCCTGTCGCAGAGTCCTTGTTCGAGGGTCGTGTCTCTTCCTCATGGCGTTCGTTCGATCCCACGCCTGATATAGGCACAGGATGGCTCTCGTCGGTATCCATTGTTAATTATTCAATCCACTAAACCCAAACTATTAAATTAAACCACGAGTTATAAAATTACTATTATTATTATTACAATTTAATAAAGAATTTGAATTGCGCCAGATAAAAACGATTCGTCGTGAAAGCGGTGCGCCGGCGGCAAAATGTTGGTTTTCCCGCCACGCTACAGCTAATGCGACGCTCCGTCAGAGTGACAACCTTTTTTAAAAAAACATCACTCTTGTCCGACGTCTTTTAATTGTCTATGTTATTACGAATGTCATGTAATCATGTTTCACTCCATTTGCGCCGTCATATAATTTTTATTTTATTTATATTGATTGCTAATTGCTGGTCAATTCGTGGTTAAATTATAAAAGCTTTGAAAATGCGGTGCTGTGTGCCTCTTTGCAAAACCACTGCGGAGATCGTCTCCGAAACCAAGGAGATTACGTTTCACGAGTAAGACACATTTCACAAACCCTTTTTTTTATACTGCATTATAGCTTGGGCCCTTCAATAACGTAAGAATAATTTCAGGTTCCCTATAGAAGTGCATCTCCGTGCTGCTTGGCTCACAGCCCTCGGCAAACAAGACGCTCTCCTGCCAGCCGGTGCTGTGGTCTGCTCGCAGCATTTTCTAAATGATGAGATTCTAGAAACAGAAAACGGCTCAAGGCAGATCCGCACGGGCGCCGTCCCCGCAACAGTGGTGGTAAGCGGTAACTCCTTCATAATGATGCAGGCTCTGATATGCTATATTTTGAATGAGCAATTTATATTATCACTATATATTATAAAACAAAGTCCCCTGATGCATCTGTCGGTCTGTCTCAATTTTTGAGTTTATCAAATTAAACATGTTAGTTACCTTATGTATTTCATGCACATAATAATATTCCCTTTACACAATAAATCTTAGGAGTTATCGCAATTAATACTATCCCAGGACCAAATAAATTCAAGCAATACTCTTTCAAATTTGTATGAAAATCAAACCTAATGCAAGTGAAGCCGAAGGCAAAAGCTAGCTCAGTACATAAAATACAAAGTAGGTATATTTTGTAAATTTTTATTATTTTCCATTTTAATGCAGTCTTTATGTAAGATAGAAGCAGGTTAGTCTGGGCAGCACCTGTGTGTATCTACTTTCTGGTAAATATGGTTATACTTATGTAAGAAATCCCGCCATATCATGGCTCCATAATGAAAACACCGGTGCTGATTTCCTCCATATTTTATTTGTCTTCATTCTACAATTATCCATCCCTTGATATAGGAAACGTCCGTCCCTGTTGCGTGCTTTAGACTTACCCTCGTCTATTAATCATAAATGACAAACCGAAAATCTATTCATTTCTTCAATGCTCTCCCATACTATTCCATTACTTAATTCACTCCCGCCATCTTAAATCTGTCAGCCTCGACCCCACATCCTACCATAGAGTCCAGCCTATCTTTTTTTTTAAAACAAAAACCATGACCTGGGTTCCAAGTTGTTAATTTTATATTCAATCAATAATCAAACGAATAGCAAATAACTCTAAACCTAACACTTAAAACACTTTGCACAGATCTGCCTGGTATGCCTGGAGTCCCGCAACAAGCTGCTTCTGATGAGTGAACACAAGTTGGAACAAGCATATCAACATTTAGTGGGCCAACCCGTAAGTTGTATTTTCTTTTTCTCTAATATTTAAATGTGTGTGAACTGAACATGAAGTGGTTTTTGTTGACCGAGCGAAGCGAAGGTCTCTGATGCCCGTTTGCACTAAACTTAGGAATCGCCTAATTTCCTGCCCAACTTGTTTAGGCTTATCCTAGCGAAAAAAGAGCTTGCACTAACCTTAGGCCATTCCTAAATCCACTTAGGAGATGCCTAACTTTATGAGCCCGATTAGTAAGCGCCCAAGCGTAGGCGATACTTAAGTTGTATTTTTTGTAGTCTGTGGACCATTTTGTTGTCATTAATTATTGGTCTCACGGTTGATATGTACTCTGTGGTTGATAGGTATCACCAGGGTATCACAACCACAGAGTACCTACATTGTTATTGTGATTGTTATTTAGGTAGAACACTACACTGATCACAAGCAAAATGGCACAAGATTTATTACTTACCCAACTGGTTCCAAAATTATGATGAAATGGACTTTTTCAAAAGATATAGGATGTGTAAAATTGGCAGTTCTTTTTCGTTTATTTATTTGTCTTTCCATTTTAATTGCTGATTTATAAAATCCCCTAAAATATATAACCTTCAACTCCACGTACTTAATGTAACGTATGCAATATATAAACCAATAAAATAAAATACACCAATGTTTTAGCTTTTGTCTCTATTCAACTCATGCCTGAGGTTATGACAAGATAAGGTCAAAAAATATTCTAGAGTTTACATTACTTTGCAAGATATATTTTAAAAAAAACATAAACAATCATCATGGAACTAATAAGTACTTGTACGTAGTACTTACTAGTTCCATGACTATCATTCATTCCATTCGTTCCTAGAGATGCCTAACTAGGCAATGCTTATGTTACGACACAGCAAGGACAAGACTGTCAGTGCAAACGAATTTTTTTGCTAGGCCGTTCTTAAGCCTAGGTGTATCTTAACTAGGACAAGCCTAACTGGAGTTTAGTGCAAACGGGCATGAGTCTACTTAAGTGAATTTGCACTTGTCCGTCCGTCCGTCCGTCTGTCAGAGCCTTATAACTTCTGAATTACTGAATGTAATTACTTCAAGTTTAAATATAAAAATCTTTATTTCAGGGGGGATCTCATAGAAGCGAATGCGAAGTAAAATATTTTTTATAGCGTTACATAGGGTTGTGGTATATCATTTTAAAGATAATTAGGAATAGAGTCCAAAAATATTTTTATTTTTATTTTTCCCCTTAAATTGACAAAATGGGGGGCTTTCAAAGTGGAGATTTTCTAACGTCCAAAGTTGCCCTCAGAACTCAATTTTCTGAAAGGCTGAGCCTGAAACCTGATCAATTATTTCAATTATATCCTGTGCTTGAACAACAAATACTAAAATTAGATAAATATTATAAGGAAACGAAATTATTAAATTTTTAATGAGCCTCACTATTTTAACAGAACTTCACAATGATGTCAATAGATGTTAAAAGTTAAATATTACAAAATATAGTAAAAACTATAATATGGATACAGCGAGGTCTCAGTTCGGGGCAAACCACTAGTATTTTTAAATCTGTACTAATGACAGTGTGTATGTGGGTCTGCTGTGCTTTCTCGGGCCGTCTGTTAAACAGATTTTGACAGAGTTTAGTACAGAGAGGGTTGATTTCTGGGGAAGTACATAAGTTCGTCTTTTCATCCCAGAAAATCAAATAGTTTAACACGAGATTTTTCAAGCATCAGTTCATACTATTGCAACCACTATCGTTCTTTAAATCTAATATTTGGTATTTATGTATGTATATGTATGAATCCATTATTTTTATAAAATAAAAAACAAAATCAAATGAGTACCAATAACAATAATAATTATATTGTTATGGTATTTATTGTTGTAAAACAATAAAGTTAATCCGCACAGAGGATGTTGCGGGCGTCAGCTAGCTTGAATATCTTACTAATGTTATTTAACATTTAAATAAATTTAATTTAATTAAGTTTGGATGTTTGTTACTGCTTTACACCACAATGACTTAATCGAATAAACAAATATACATCTGTTCTATTGTATGGAGGAGATAATTAATAGTTGTTAGTATGAATATCATTTTCAATTGTTAATAAAATAAATTTTCAAAAGTAAATTTTGGAGACCGGCCAAAGCGTCAGGCTATTGAATAGTTTCCTTGTGGTTGCAGCCGTGCGTTGGAGGCGGGCTCAAGCAGGCGCTTTGTGTGCAATGCGCGCAGAGCGTGGTGGACTTTAGCACATTCAGAGAGGAGAGCTTGCGAGCGCGCTGCGTGATGACGCAGCTGCTTCACACGCACGAAGTGGTGAGGAATGCTTCAACATCAACCTTCAACTTTTAGACCTTCAACACCAGCCCAGAGGAAGATCTTCCAGTTATTGTGGCGAGCACATCTCACCCGCTCGTCCCACAGAATGCTTCTAGCTTCGTCCGGTCCTTCCTAGCTGTAACCCACTGATTCATATTTTATTTTATTAAAACACCCCAACACCCACCACACGTTAGACCAATAAATGGACCTGCCTTATGTTTTGCCTTAATTTTTGCGAGTGCCGAAACACCCTTGATTTAATGTGTCAGTACCTCAACCCCCTATTCTCTAACTTTTATCCATTGAAGGTTTGCTATGAAACCTATATTTCATAGCACACATTCAATGGATAAAAAATAATGTGAGTGTTCATTGTTTGCTAGCCACGAGTTAGAGAATAGGGCTGCAGATGTTAATTTGGCGTTGTTTGCGCTCGGAGCGCTGGCAGTGGGTGTACATAGGAACTTGAGCTCTACAACGAGGCGTCTAAGGTGCATGTTAGTTTAACGCCTGTGTGTTTCGACGCTCGAATGGTTTGGCATGTTGTGGCAAGGGTAATGAACTCGTTTCAGATAACAAGACGACATGTGGCATTGCTAAGCCGCTACAAGCGACCGCTGCCGTCTGACATCGAGCCCGACACAGCACCAGACGCGACTGCGACTGACGCAACTGATGTCGCAGTCGCGGTGAAACAGGAAGTCGAACACCGGGAAGATGTCGACACTGCAGCCTGCGCATATAATGCAGACAGCATAGCGACGGCGCCGCGAGCGTTGCGCGAACACTGCAAGGCTCGAGAGGACGCGCCAGCCGCGGCCGAAGCGGCGACCGAAACGATCAAACGAGAGTACGTACATGCCACAAGAGTTAGCCCTCGACTGCGGTCACTGATGATGCAGTCTAACAGGGTAGCGGGCTAGCCTGCTATCCTCTGGCTAATGGCAGATGGCTAATCTCTGTGGAGATTGGCCGCCGTGGCCGAAATTCGCTCAAGAGAACATTATCATTAATCATCTACTAAAACATTTCGTTCGAACTTAACAAACATTTGGCTGTTTTGAAACCCTCGCCCCGCGGCTCGATTGGTATGAGTGCCCGACTTCAATGTGCTACTTTACGCACGTGTTACATGTGTTCTAATCATACTAATATTATGTATTATAAATGTGGAAGTGTTTGTTTGTTGGTTTGTCCTTAGTCATGCGCAACAGAACGTTGGAGCGACGTGATTTTTTGCATGGATGTATAGTTGAGGACCTGGAGACTGAAATAGGAATACTTTTATCTTGCAAAATCAAAGAGTTCCGTAGGGATTTTAAAATTTAAATCATTAAGTTATGTATAAAGTGATATCTTTTCAGGCAAAGTTGCGAGCCGGAGTCTTTGGAGGAGCGCAATCAAGCTTTAGGTGAGACCACTTTACAGAATTTTGTTGTAAGTATGGATACATGCACAATTATCCATACTTACAACAAAATTCTGAGTTCATAAATATGAATAAAGTACAATTTTACTATATACCAACAACAATTTGTTCAAACAAGTTGGTTCAAACTTATTAAATCATTTCATCTTGCCATTTAATGGATTTGTTTTAACTTGTCTTGAGGCAAGACTAAAATAGATTGTGAAATTTTATTACACAACAGTAATGTCCATTCCCATTTGGACTTTTTGACTTTTTATTTTATTTCATTACTAGCTGATGCCCGCGACTTCGTACGCGTGGATTGAGGTTATGTAGCCAATGTGCTATTCCAGACTATTATCTATCTCTGTGCCAAATTTCAGCCAGATCCGTTCAGCCGTTGGGGCGTGATTGAGTAACAAAAATCCATACATCCATCCAAACTTTTGCATTTATAATATTAGTAAGATACACTTATTGAATGGCAAATATATTGGTACAATCAACTGCTATAGTTTTCAGCAACTTTAATGTGTATCTGTCACCGTAAGATTGTAAAATCCGTTAGATTATAATCTAACGGTTTCTATCCCGCTAGATTATAAACTGTCGAAAGATTGTGAACCGTTCAATGTTCTGAGTATTAATTTATGAAATATTTATTGTTTTTACATTTTCTTGTCTCTTTCTTGTACAGTTCGCGCGCGAGTTGAATGCAGAGTAAATGTAAGTGTCACCATACATTTACTCTGCATTCAACTCGCGCGCGAACTATAGGTTAGGTTAGGGTTTGACATGAATATTCAGGTACCTAGTGCCCACCCGCAGGTAGGGCACTTAGGTTCTATCGGGTTAATATACCTAATATATTACAATTTACCGAAAAATAACCCGTTAAATTGTAAGCAGTATGTGACAGTTCACAATCTGTCGAAAGTTTATAATCTATCGAGATAAAAAACGTTATATTCTAACGGTTCTTACAATCTTACGGTGACATATCTACAGCTACCCCTGTTTGTTTAGTGTCTGTTTGCGATAACCTGTTATTAGCCATAAGTTACCTAATTGTAAGACTATGTAGAATAATAAGGTGTCGGCTTTCCTCGATGAATAAAATAAAATAGTGTAGTAGTGATTATGATAATACGGACAGCTCTCTTGTTCCAGTCGCTCCCGTGGTACTGGCGACCAATCCCGGAAACGAAGAACGTCCGACCGAGTCGAGCGATGACTGGGATATATCGTCTTTCGAAAATAATGCAAACGTTCTCGAAGATGCAAGGAAGTCCCAGGACGCTGAACTTATACCAAAGGAGTCGTTGGCAAAAATAAGTGACAGTATCGACTATCGCACGGAGAGGGATGATCGTTTGAAAAACGAACACAGAAAACAGTCCCAGGGTATATCCAGTACACTGTTGGGAAACCATACTGACCGGACACAGTATATCTGTGACGTTTGCCAAAAAATATTTCAGAGAAAAGTTTCCTTAGTTTCCCACATACGGGCGCACGCTTTCGCAAAAACTTTATCATGTAAGTTAACAGAGGGCAAATTGAATCAAAATCATACATTAAAGAGACACAAGACAACGCGCACTGAAGAGCCTTTCGCTTGTGAGTTGTGCAAGTACAAATGCAGATATAACAGTATATTAGTGAGGCACGTGAAGACTCACACTGGCGAAAAGCCGTTTGCTTGTGAGTTATGCAAGTACAAATGTACAGAAAACAGTAAGTTAGTGAGGCACATGAGGACTCACACTGGCGAAAAGCCTTTTGCTTGTGAGTTATGCAAGTACAAATGTACAGAAAACAGTAAGTTAGTGAGGCACATGAGGACTCACACTGGCGAAAAGCCTTTTGGTTGTGAGTTATGCAAGTACAAATGTGCACAAAAAAGTCATTTAGTAAATCACATGAGGACTCACACTGGCGAAAAGCGTTTTGCTTGTGAATTGTGCAAATACAAATTTACGTTAAAAAGTTCTTTAGTGATGCACATGAGGACTCACACTGGCGAAAAGCCTTTTGCTTGTGAGTTATGCAAGTACAAATGTACAGTAAAAAGTATGTTAGTGAATCACATTAGGACTCACACAGGCGAAAAGCCTTTTGCTTGTGAGTTATGCAAGTACAAATGTGCACAAAAAAGTCATTTAGTAAATCACATGAGGACTCACACTGGCGAAAAGCCTTTTGCTTGTGAATTGTGCAAATACAAATGTACGTTAAAAAGTTCTTTAGTGATGCACATGAGGACTCACACTGGCGAAAAGCCTTTTATTTGTGAGTTATGCAAGTACAAATGTACAGGAAGCAGTAGTTTAGTGAAGCACATGAGAACTCACACTGGCGAAAAGCCTTTTAGTTCTAAGCCGCGATCAAAATTTTTGATCGCAGGTTCTAAGATGAGCAAGACAAATGTACAGTAAACAGTAAACTAGTGACGCACATGAGGACTAACATTGGTGAAAAGCCTTTGCTCATTGATATATGGTCACAGTTACACGTCTTGTAAGTTTTTATGTAAGTAAAGCATGTGAGTAACTTTCTATCTAAGATTTGCATACGATACGCAACTTACAAAACTGTGTACATTCCGCCAGTTACTCATATAGGCGACTTACGTGAGTAAAACTTACAAGTGTGATCGTAGATTATAATTTAGTACTAGATTTCCGATTAGCACTTCGAGTACGGCCCAAATAATAAGAGCACAAAATACGAGTGCGCTCTTATTTGAAATTACTATGGTCCAATCAAAGCCAAAGTGTCAAAATGTGTCCATTTTAAAATTGTGGTATTAACAACCGCAACACCAAAACTAGTTAGCAATAAAAAAAATTGTTAGCAACACTTGATTTGCAACTTTTTTTTTTTTTAATTATATTTCTTTTGTAATTGACATTGTGATGTATGACATTGTTTTAAGCATTGATTTATTGTATTTTTGTCCATTGAAATGATTAAATTGTTAAATTGTAGATTAATTAATTATTTTTTAACTTTTGACGACCTCCGTGGCGCAGTGTGTAGCACTGTTGCCTTAACGTGCGGAGGTCCTGGGTTCGATCCCCGGCAGGGTCAGAATCAGAATCAGAAATCATTTATTGCATATTGCATATTATACACAAATATTATAAAGGTGGTATTTAAAAGATAAAAAATTCAAGTGTATTACCATTAATTGGCGTGCAATACTTTAACATAATCCATATCCATACTAATATTATAAATGCGAAAGTGTGTCTGTCTGTCTGTCTGTCTGTCTGTCTGCTACGCTTTCCCGGCCTATCTTTTCAACCGATTTTGCTGAAATTTAGTACAGGGGTAGATGGTATCCCGGGGAAGGACATAGGCTACTTTTCATCCCGGAAAATTAAAGAGTTCCCGCGGGAATTAAAAAAACTGTCTCTTCACCCGATTTTGATGAAATTTGGTACAGGGGTAGATGGCATCTCGGGGAAGGGTATAGGCTACTTTTTATCCCGGAAAATTAAAGAGTTCCCGCGGGAATCAAAAATCTTAATCCACGCGGACGAAGTCGCGGGAATCATCTAGTCTTAATTAAAGTTAATAGTATTCAGTAAATTATTGTAAAAATATTTAATATAATATGTCAATTTTTTAAAATAAAATAACCAAAAAAAAAAATTTAGATTTTTCCCTATACGCAGCCAACCGTCATTCAAAAAATTCTTCTAAGCTGTAGTAGGCTTTGCTTATCAACCAATTCTTTAAAACTCTCTTGAATTTGGGTAGGGGCAGTTTGATGTTACCAGGCAAATTGTTATACACTCGTATGGCCATAACGTATGCACTTTTACGGAAAATATTACAATTAATCAGAGGCAGATGGAGTCCATCTTTTTGTCTACTTGGTCTGGTGCGCAATTCCGATTTCTTTGTAAAATAATGGCTATTGTTTTTCACCAGAAGACATAGTTCGAGTATGTAAATACCTGTAAGAGTGAGAAACCTTTCTTTCATAAATACTGGACGTACGGATTCCTCTCTTTTTTTGTTAAATAAAATTCTCAGGCAACGTTTTTGTAGTTTCCCCAGAATATGACTCCATACAGTAAAATTGAGTAGACACTACTATAATAAAAAGCAGTAGCCACTGATATAGAGGATACATCCATAAGCATCGATAGAGCATACGTGCAACTGGACAATTTGGTCAATTTGGGAATTGATAATTTCTGAATTTTCCCTGGTCTGGCCTGGTGGGAGGCTTCGGCCGTGGCTAGTTACCACCCTACCGGCAAAGACGTTCCGCCATGCGATTTAGCGTTCCGGTACGATGCCGTGTAGAAACCGAACGGGTATGGGTTTAATATAACTGCCATGTCCCTAACAGGTTAGCCCGCTGCCATCTTAGACTGCATCATCACTTACCATCAGATGAGATCGTAGTCAAGGGCTAGCTTGTAGTGGATAAAAAAAAAACTTGACTTCAGTAACTAAGCAACTACATCCTCACGACATAATATTATGTAGATTAATTTATTCGACAAGAAATTATTGAAGTACCTACAGAGGAATAATTATAGACATAAAAATAATAATTTCGAAGCACCCCTGTCACTCAAACTGCATTATGCCCTAACGGGGTGACATGTCAATTATTGTAATGTTCATGTTAGATGCAAATAAATGAATCTGAATCTGAATCTGATCACCTAAAAATTTTTTGCAGGTAAAGAAATATTTTGTCTGCTTGATAATTAGCCCAGGCTACTTATGCAAGCCATGTATGGGAACCCTAAAATAAAAAATGTAAAGCTGATTTTTGGCACAAGCGTTCCTTGGGTCTGAGAAGTACTTCTTAAAATTTCCCCCCCTCTAGGCCGCGGGCTTAACCCCCCACCCCCCCAAACGTCTCCCCAACCGCAGTTTTTTGTAATTTTCTCAAAATATATTAGTGCTAGAAAAAAACCATCTATGGCGAAAATAATTAACATTAAATAATCTACCATATGGCACTTAAATCATTATGATCGGATAAATAGTTTTGCAAATATGCCGGCTTATTTGACGCATTTGTTTTTTTTTTAAATCGTGTAAGTTTCTTGTGATTTGCACAAAATGTATAAGAGCTAGGAAAAAAACGACAAGAACAAAATGAAAGTTCATAAAATCTTCTACTACAAAATGCTTTTTATTTCATTTCAATCGACCGAATACTTTCGGAAATATGACGATCGAAAACGTGCATGACAGAAAAATATTTTGCAATAATTTTGACTTTGTACCTACACATTCTATTTGATAATGATCGATGCTATATTACACTAAATTAATAGTAGGTAATAATCATGATATATTTATCTACAAAACAACACCACACTCAGTAAATAATATATTAAATATTATTATTTATATTCGTTCAAAGTTCTAACAAAGACAATGCGTCGCGTCGGCCGAAGAATAACGAATAGGATTGCAAAGGAAATGCGGGTGGAATGACAATATGGTTCGTGTGCAAATGTTACCATTGATGGGGAAGAAGGTGATGATGACGACTATGATGATGTGCTTTAATAATACCTACTTAT
The DNA here is from genome assembly GCA_923060345.2 of Erebia aethiops. Classification (NCBI taxonomy): domain Eukaryota; kingdom Metazoa; phylum Arthropoda; class Insecta; order Lepidoptera; family Nymphalidae; genus Erebia; species Erebia aethiops. The sequence goes on along the minus strand of OV281084.1, from coordinate 6,380,225 downwards.
ATAATAATAATAAATACCTACGTCTCGAAGTCCTTTCAACTATATGTAGGTATGCAATATGCATTTATCTAAAAACAATGTAAATGAACCACCAACATCCAACAGCTATCTTGCAGATAATTTTATCAGATTAACTTTTAACTGTTAACGGCATTCCGAACCAATGGTAGATTCACTGGACGATTCAAAAGCACTTGTGAAAGTTTACTTGAGTAAAAACATTTGATTTGATACTTGAATTGTAATACGATTACAAAAAAGCACAATCGGCTAGATATTTGAGAGGGGGAGGGGGGTCGTAGTAGGGGGGAGGTGAGAGGGGGGTTGTGGGAGGTGCGAGGGGTGTTGTGGGAGGTGCGAGTGGAGTTGTGGGAGGGGGGAGATGGGAGGTGGGAGGGGGGTTGTGGGAGTGGGGAGAAAAGAGGACATCATTTGCGCCTAAAATCAAAAATACGTTATTTATTTAGAGGTTAATTTCTATTTATTCCATAGTACTATGCTAAGTCTACATGACTACCACCGGCTCTTACACAACAGCAAGGTATATTTCGAAAACTATTTGTCCTATCAAAATAAACTAAACACTATTTTATAGGTAAATTAATAATCTTCGTACTAAGTCCTGACAGCTTTTTTCCTAACTCTAATACTTTTTCTTGAAATTACAATAAACATTTACGGATTTTACAAAGGTTTAGTTTTTTATTCCAGCTAGGCAGCCATATTTCCGAAACTATTAGTTCTATAAAAATAAACTAAAAATTATTTTGAAGATAATTTAATGAAGTTCATTTTTGCTCCTTTTGTTTTTTTCCTAGTTCTAGTAGTTTCTGCGAAAATTCAAAAATATACCAACGGTTGTTGGAAAAAAAAAAACTTGGAATATAGGTTGCCATATTTCTCGAACTATTGGTCCTATCTAAATTCACCATAAGAATTTTTTGTGGGTAATTTAGTGAAATTAATTACTCTTTCGAGGATTTTTTCCAGCTCTAATAGTTTTTGTGAAAATTGCAAATAACATAGGATTCTAGCAATTTTTTTATTTTTTTTCGTACATGGATATATATTCGAAATTATTAGTCCTATCTTTATGAACTAATTTTTTTTAAATAAGTGGTTAAATGGTGTTTATTTTTACTACTGGGAGTTTTTTGCCTAGCTCTAATAGTTTTCTAGAAATTACAGAAAACATATAAAATTTTTAAAAATATTGCTTTTATGTTAACTATGACAGGTATATTTTCGAAATTATTAGTGCTATCAAAATTAACTAAATACTATTTTGTAGGTAATTTAACTATGTTTCTTAGTGCTTCAATGAGTTTTTCCTAACTCTGTTATTTTTTTTTCGAAAATTAAAAACAACGTACACGATATTTGCATATTATTTTCTTTATCTTACACAATAGGTAATCAAAATATCTCCAAAACTATTACTCTTATCAAAATAAACTAAATATCATTTTATAGCTAATTTAATAGCCTTTCATTTTGCTTCAGACAATATTTTTGTAGCTCTATTAGTTTTTATGGAAATTACAAGAAACTACATTACAAAAAGCCATACATGCAAAATATTTTCTTTTCATGCACAAAGGGTTAACATATCTCCGAAACTATTAGTCTTATGGAAATGAACTGAAATATTATTTTGTAGATAATTTAATGAAGATAATTTTCATAGAAAGTTTTTTTCTAGCACTAATATTTTTTGAGAAAATTACAAAAAACTGCGGTTGGGGAGACGTTTGGGGGGGTGGGGGGTTGAGCCCGCGGCCTAGGGGGGGGGGGGATTTTTAAGAGGTACTTCTCAGACCCCAAGGAACACTTGTGCCAAAAATCAGCTTTACATTTTTTATTTTAGGGTCAATGTTTATTAGTCCCGTACTATATGTATCAGCAAGATAATACAATTGGTCAGCAGAAAAATCATATCGATAAGCATTTTTACCCTCGACGAAACGGAGACGGTATATGTGTTTGCCCTAAGAGGTTGTGTGTTTGTTTGTTTGTTAGTGCACTTTTTTGTATCCGTTTTCCTGGAAAACTACTGGACAGATTAATATGCGGTTTTTTGCATAAGATATGTATAGCTTGTGAGAAGGTTCTTAGCAACTACTCGTATCTTCCCAATAGTTTCCAAAGTTCCTCGCAAATTACTAATTTTATGTTTACGTTTCTTATTCCTAACAATCGTAAAGTCGTCATCACATACAGGTAGTTGTTGCTTAGTCACATCACTCGATTTCAGCTTTAACCCGTTATCACAATTCACAACTATTCTCACCCGTCGGAGTCTTTGGTATACGGGTGGTTTTCGCATGCCTAGATCGTGGCGCTTGGTGTCCCTAAGTGGGTGTGCGTTTGTTTGTATCTAATGTGTTTATTTGTAACATAAATTGAATGTTTGCAGGCCATTGCATGGTTGATTGTGACCTATATTTGTTTTCATGCAACCCCTCTTTTGTTTCTCCTAATATACGAATTAAAGGAATTATTTATTTATGGATTTTTTATTTATTTTATTTAATTCACAAACAACTATTAAAGATTGATTGATCAACATACCATGATCCCATCATATTTTTTTAAAAAATTAATTGGATTTAAAGATTAAGGTTTAAAATTGATACTTACTAAATTGATACGTACACTTGTACCAGTAGTGAAAATAAAGAAAATAAAATATTAAACCAGCTTTGATTGTTTAAATCTAACTGCCTCGTTGGTCTAGACTCTAGTGGCCATAATTAAGTGTTGGGTTTTTCTAACTAGAAATTCTCGGTAAGTACTGGCCCGGAGTCAGGAAGTTGGCTGAACAAAGCTGTATACCAAACATTAACTGCTGACTAAAATGGCGACTTAACAAAGTGCGGCCCTGATGACTATCGACAATATTTATCGATGTGGTTTATTATCTGAGTATGTACTCAGAATAGTTTGTTCTGTTTTCTGAGGCTATGGGATGCGTTTTGATGCTGGCATAAAGTCCGGATTCTGTACGATAATGCTAACTTTGGTAGGGTTAGCAATTAGCATTAAGACGTAAGACACAGCACCAACAAAACCTATGCTAATATTATGAAGAAGTAAAGTTTGTGAGGTTGTAGGGGGTAATCTCTGGATTTACTGAACCGATTTTGAAAATTCTGTTTCTAATAAAAAGCCACATTATTTATGAGTGTCATCTTATCTTACTAATATTATAAATGCGAAAGTTTGGATGTATGGATGTCGGTATGGATGTATGGATGGATGTTTGTTACTCAATCACGCCCCAACGGCTGAACGGATCTGGATGAAATTTGGCACAGAGTTAGATTATAGTCTGGAATATCACATAGGCTACTTTTTATCCCGGAAAATTAAAGAGTTCCCGCGGGAACCACAAAACCTCGATCCACGCGTACGAAGTCGCGGGCGTCAGCTAGTAGGCTATATATTAATCCGAAAAATGAAAAGACTTTTTCGTGGTAGTCGGATTTGCAAAGTCGGAGAAAAAACGGTCGAACGAAAACGTTTCTTACGAAAGCTGCCTTAAGTCTTAACAATGATAAGATTGAGTTCTAGAGAAAAGTTGTAGAGTTTGATGTCTAAAAAAAAGTCAGCGACAGCATAGGTATATATGTTTGTCTAACTTTCATATTTAAGTCACAAAAAGATGAAAATACTTTTTCGTGGTAGTCGGAACCAAAAAACCTCTTGTAGGACACATTGGTAGGAATATGGACTCAACAAGGGGTAAGACTATTGGAAACAAATATACTGTTGTGTTGAAATAAGGAGCAATGAAATAAAACTTACAAATCGCTGAACAAAACATTTTTATCTCATTTTTTTTAACAATATTTAAAAGTATGTAGTAAATGTTAAAACATGTTTATGAATATTAAAAATCATCGCAGGCTTTTGAATTATATTACAACTTTTTTTAAACATTTACTAATCACTAGTTGACCCGGTTCTGACCCCTGCTTCGCACGGTGGGACATGGACAAAAAATCACCTAAGTGCCGAACTCAATGCACATTGGTCTTCTTTAAGCAGCTGTTGTTGTTAGCAGGAAGATGGCTGTAAGAAGTAAATCTTATGTACAAAACAAAAACTAAACATAACATTTAAAAATTAATTAACCGAGATCACTGAGTCTTCTTGAGTAAATTTGCACTTGTTTGTTTGATTGCCCGTCCATCAGACTGTCAGAGCCTTATAACTTCTAAATTAGTGAACATCATTACTTAAAATTTATAATTATAACATAATACGTTTAGACCGATGGTCTCGAGCTGAACATTGCTTAAAAAGTTGATTAAATAATTATTTTGATCATAAAATATCAAAATTATTATTCAAGCAAATATCGATATCGATGAAAATTTCCTCTTATGTAATGTCTAGTAGGTACTTATCAAATGCTTATCAACAGGTAAAATAAAATATGTTTCGGGTTGGATTTAGTATCGTTTGGCAGGAGTTTAAGGGTGAAAGGTGTTGTATTCGGTAGAGGTTTGGTCCCTGATTAAAACAATACCACTCGCGTTAAAAGGTAATGCACCGTTTTCGAGAAATTTAAAATAAGATATTATAACCTCTAAATGGATGAAACATAGTAAAATGAATGCAATATGACTGTGAGAGCAAGATAGCATATATACTTTTGTTTAGGTGTGATAAGGACATAAGAAGATGTCAAACACAAGTGTCATAATTTATTTGTCAAAGACTAGAACCCAGAGCCGTAAAACTATTAAAAAAAGTGATTTCTATTCATAGAGTAAGGTAGTGTTATAGCGTTGGTACTCTTTCCTCCTCTGCTCCCACTATCAAGAGCGAGCGAAGCGAGCTCGGGACTTGGGGGCACTCCGACTCGGATAGGTTAGGTTAAGAAGAGGATGGCGGGGTCTGTAAGACCCCGCCATCCTCTTCGTGGTTATTTACTTTGTTTACGTCCCAGAATAAGGAGGAGAAGCGGGGCTCCGTCGACCGGCCTTGGAGGGGGTGAGAGGGAGAGGGTGAAGTCTAACTCCCCCTCCCCCTCTAAAGTACTTTTTCCTTTGGAGGGGGGGTTCACCCCCTCCATCCCTACCCCTCCCCCCCTACCCCTCTCCCCTCCTCCATAAATGAGGTTCATGGTATCAAAAAAATATACGAAAACATAACCTCAAAATGAGATTTTTAAAAATTCATAGAAAAAAAACGGTGCATTACCTTGAAATGGGAGTAGTGTCGGGGGGTAGGGGGCACACCCCCCCCCCCCCACCACCACCCCCCTCCTCCTGCCAAACGATACAAAATTTTACCCTATGTTTCTTCGTAGTGTAAAAACTACTATAAAGAATCAATATACGAGAAAAATTGTTTACATACCGGTGAAATGTAAAATTTGACACATTTTTCTTTTTGCGCCATATCCCACAATATTACAACTAGGCATTGTTGCAAATCGTTTTTGACTCCATACACGAAAATAACACTTATTTATTCTCCGTAACAAATAAATACACCATTTTTCAACAAAACACAGTTACCTACACTAGTACTAGTTATTATTCTGTGCCTACACGTTAACAGGCGACGACATTTGAAGTACTCAAGCAGAGCTCAAGAAAATAGTGACTAAAATGGCGGATATGGCAAGTCAAGTCAAATTGGTTGACTAGATCCAAACTAGATCTAACGTGAAAGCGTAGAAGACAGACAGACCACGGAACACTTATACTCCTAGAGTAACATAAAAGTCTATTTGTGGAGGCAAAGTAATATATGTAAACAAAACATACCAGCCACGACATTGCAACTTTGCTTACAATATTTTCACTGTTGTTTATCACAAATCACTCACAAACGTCTTATTTCCTCAAGTCAAACATTTAAAGTTCATAATATACTCAAAAGTAATTTAATTCAAGCACTTTGCAGCTAATAATTTATCAATTAACTAGCAAGAATCACGAAATAAAAACAAAGACTAATGACCTAATGGGCGTTTGACATATAGAAATAGAATGATTCCATAGAGATGTGACATGAAAAGTGAACCATAGACTGAATGATAGGAGCGGGTTTAATCGATTATAATAATCGAAAATCGATTACCACATTCTGTGATTATGAAATTACCTTGCGATGTTGAGGACGATATTATAATTAAACCTTTCACTAACATCTTATCACTAACTTGATAATAGACGTTAAAGCCGTCCAACCCGCATTGGAGCAGCGTGGTGGGTCTAAGTTCTAATTCCGTCTCTCCTATAAGAGTGGAGGCCTGTGCCCAGCTGTGAGACGTTAATGGGCTGTAGTGATCAGTTATCATTATGAAAAAATTGTGTGTGTGATAGCTTCGACGTACGACTGGAGTTTACTCTTTACGAACGATTATAAAATATAACAGATTAGTAAATGAGGGTAAATGACATGTAACTGAAAGCATGCTTGATTAATTTATTTATATTAATTATATAATCAAAATACATCAAAATACATTACATAGTCATGGAAACATAATCAAGTATTACCATGGAAACATGTATATAACGTCATGGAGAAAGTTTGATTTTTCTCCCCATAAATTTAAATCGATTCGATAATTGCGTGGTTAACTAAGTTTATTGCATTATGGTACACTCAAAAAGACTAACAAAAGTCTAAATCCTGCACGAACTTAGGCATGATATAAGGGTCCGTATTATTGAATCGACATAAGCTAAGAACAGGTTCTCAAGTATCGGTCAATCTATGGTTAAAACCAGTCCTAAGCATAAATTGACCGATACTTGAGTACGTGTTCTTAACTGATGTCGGTTTGTTAATCGGTCGGATGTATTCATTCAATCGTTCAGTCACAACTAATCTGTCAATGTTCCCATCACTATATGTCTAATGACAATTATAATCACGTGATCTGACGCCATATTTGTTTACATATATTACTTTGCCTCTACAAATAGACTTGTATATGATTGCATTTATGTTACTTGTGGTTACTTGTCTCTGTTAAAAAAAAGGATACCAACTCAAGCTTCAAGCACCATTACCAACGGTTAACTTGTCTCTGATACCAACTCAAGTTTCTTTTCCAGGTTGTACATATTTGTCTATGCACATCCTACTCTATGTATCTATGCTCATTGCTCAAGCGGAGTCAAGTAACTTGTCTCTGGAGTCAAGCTTGCACCACCGACCACCAAGAAATTATTTTCAGAATTTTCTACTGTTTCTAATTTCTGCTATATGATTATCTTGATGGTCAATTCATGTTTAAATTTTAAAACCTGTGAAAATGCGGTGCTGTGTGCCTCTTTGCAAAACCACTGCGGAGATCATCTCCGAAACCAAGGATCCGAAACCAATTACGTTTCACGAGTAAGACGCATTTCATATAAAACCCTTTTTTAAACTTTATGCATTATAGCTTGGGCCCTTCAATAACGTAAGAATAATTTCAGGTTCCCCAGAGATGTGCATCTCCGTGCTGTTTGGCTCAGAGCCCTCGGCAAACAAGACGCTCTCCTGCCAGCCGGTGCTGTGGTCTGCTCACAGCATTTTCTAAATGATGAGATTCTTGAAACAGAAAACGGCTCAAGGCAGATCCGCACGGGCGCCGTCCCCGCAACAGTGCTGGTAAGCGGTAACTCCGACATAATGATGAATGCACTGATATCCTATACTTTGATGAGCAATTATTATATTATCACTATATATATTATAAGACAAATTCCAGCTCAGCTATAGTAGGTATACTCCCCGCGGAGTTGGACGTTCATATTTTTTTTACAGAAAGACCTTGATGTGGTAAGCCTTGCACTAAAATATTTGACTCAGTTTTTCACCAATTTTCACTATTTCTTACGACATTTGCCATAGATTACAGACTCATTGATGTTTAGTTGGCGTACTAAAGTTTCGTTTTATGTATTATAATCCATTCGAAACATAAAAAGTATTAAAAAATGTTAATGATCGAGTAATAATCATATTCAAACCATAAAAACTGTCTATATTAGTATATATTTTATGTACATGGACGTTTTTTATAATCATTCGAATAAAACATTGAGTTTTATGTGTACCAATTATAGGAAAATCGGAACGTGTGCCAAAGTGTTCAAATGATATTATTGAATTCAAATCTATATTTCCCTTAATCTGTATCTATTTTCTGGTAAATATGGTTATACTTACAACACTGCACAGCTCTGCCTCATATGCCTGGACACCCGCAGCGAGCTGCTTCTGATGAGTGAACACAAGTTGGAACAAGCATATCAACATTTAGTGGGCCAACCCGTAAGTTGTATATATTTATAGCTCAAATACTTAACATTAATGTGTGTGAACTGAGCATGAAGTGGTTTTTGTATTTTTAAATCTGTACTAATATTATTTATATGACAGTGTGTATGTCGGTCTCTGCTATGCTTTCTCGGGCCGTCTGTTAAACAGATTTTGACAAAGTTTAGTACAGGGATGGTTCATTTCCGGGAAAGTACATAAGTTACATCTTTTCATCCCAGAAAATCAAAGAGTTTAACATGAGATTTTTCAATAAACTTAACTTATTCAAAACGTGAATGTTTGTAAGTTTGGATGTTTGTTACTGCTTCACACCACAATGACTTAATCGAATAAACAAATATACATCTGTTCTATTGTATGGCGGAGATAATTAATAGTTGTTGGTATGAACTTATAATTTTGATAAAATAAATTTTCAAAAGTAAATTTTGGAGACCGGCCAAAGCGTCAGGCTAATGTTTCCTTGTGGTTGCAGCCGTGCGTTGGAGGCGGGCTCAAGCAGGCGCTTTGTGTTCAATGCGCGCAGAGCGTGGTGGACTTTAGTACATTCAGAGAGGAGAGCTTGCGAGCGCGCTGCGTGATGACGGAGCTGCTTCACACGCACGAAGTGGTGAGGAATGCTTCAACATCAACCTTCAACTTTTAGACCTTCAACACCAGCCCAGAGGAAGATCTTCCAGTTATTGTGGCGAGCACATCTCACCCGCTCATCCCACAGAATGCTTCTAGCTTCGTCCGGTCCTTCCTAGCTGTAACCCACTGATTCATATTTTATTTTATTAAAACACCCCAACACCCACCACACGTTAGAGTTTAGACCAATAAATGGACCTGCCTTATGTTTTGCCTTAATTTTTGCGAGTGCCGAAACACCCTTGATTTAATGTGTCAGTACCTCAACCCCCTATTCTCTAACTATCCATTGAAGGTTTGCTATGAAACCTATATTTCATAGCACACCTTCAATGGATATAAATAATGTGAGTGTTCATTGTTTGCTCGCCACGAGTTAGAGAATAGGGCTGCAGATGTTAATTTGGCGTTGTTTGCGCTCGGAGCGCTGGCAGTGGGTGTACATAGGAACTTGAGCTCTACAACGAGGCGTCTAAGGTGCATGTTAGTTTAACGCCTGTGTGTTTCGACGCTCGAATGGTTTGGCATGTTGTGGCAAGGGTAATGAACTCGTTTCAGATAACAAGACGACATGTGGCATTGCTAAGCCGCTACAAGCGACCGCTGCCGTCTGACATCGAGCCCGACACAGCACCAGACGCGACTGCGACTGACGCAACTGATGTCGCAGTCGCGGTGAAACAGGAAGTCGAACACCGGGAAGATGTCGACACTGCAGCCTGCGCATATAATGCAGACAGCATAGCGACGGCGCCGCGAGCGTTGCGCGAACACTGCAAGGCTCGAGAGGACGCGCTAGCCGCGGCCGAAGCGGCGACCGAAACGATCAAACGAGAGTACGTACATGCCACAAGAGTTAGCCCTCGACTGCGGTCACTGATGATGCAGTCTAACAGGGTAGCGGGCTAGCCTGCTATCCTCTGGCTAATGGCAGATGGCTAATCTCTGTGGAGATTGGCCGCCGTGGCCGAAATTCGCTTAAGAGAACATTATCATTAATCATCTACTTAAACATTTCGTTCGAACTTAACAAACATTTGGCTGTTTCGAAACCCTCGCCCCGCGGCTCGATTGGTATGAGTGCCCGACTTCAATGTGCTACTTTACGCACGTGTTACATGTGTTCTAATCATACTAATATTATGTATTATAAATGTGGAACTGTTTGTTTGTTGGTTTGTCCTTAGTCATGCGCAACAGAACGATGGAGCGACGTGATTTTTTGCATGGATGTATAGTTGAGGACCTGGAGACTGAAATAGGAATACTTTTATCTTGCAAAATCAAAGAGTTCCGTAGGGATTTTAAAATTAAAATCATTAAGTTATGTATAAAGTGATATCTTTTCAGGCAAAGTTGCGAGCCGCAGTCTTCGGAGGAGCGCAATCAAGCTTTAGGTGAGACAACTTCAGATCCCCTTATAATAATACTTTAAAAACTACTTCTTTTTGCATAAGTATCCATACTTACAACAAAATTCTGAGTTCATAAATATGAATAAATTACAGATTTAAAATATGCCAACAACAATTTTACATATTATTTACATAGTTAGTTTAAACTTCGAACTTTGGACTTTTTTATACACTTATTGAATGGCAAATATATTGGTACAGTCAAGTGCAACTTAGTACTACTGCTATAGTTTTCAGCAATTTTAATGTGTATCTACAGCTACCCCTGTTTGTTTAGTGTCTGTTTGCGATAACCTGTTATTAGCCATAAGTTACCTAATTGTAAGACTATGTAGAATAATAAGGTGTCGGCTTTCCTCGATGAATAAAATAAAATAGTGTAAAAGTGATTATGATAATACGGACAGCTCTCTTGTTCCAGTCGCTCCCGTGGTACTGGCGACCAATCCCGGAAACGAAGAACATCCGACCGAGTCGAGCGATCACTGGGATATATCGTCTTTCGAAAATAATGCAAAAGTTCTCGAAGATGCAAGGAAGTCCCAGGACGCTGAACTTATACCAAAGGAGTCGTTGGCAAAAATAAGTGATAGTATCGACTATCGCACGGAGAGGGATGATCGTTTGAAAAACGAACACAGAAAACACTCCCAGGGTATATCCAGTACACTGTTGGGAAACCATACTGACCGGACACAGTATATCTGTGACGTTTGCCAAAAAATATTTCAGAGAAAAGTTTCCTTAGTTTCCCACATACGGGCGCACGCTTTCGCAAAAACTTTATCATGTAAGTTAACAGAGGGCAAATTGAATCAAAATCATACATTATCGAGTCACAAGACAACGCGCACTGAAGAGCGATTCGCTTGTGAGTTGTGCAAGTACAAATGTACGTTAAAAAGTTCTTTAGTGAGGCACATAAGGACTCACACTGGCGAAAAGCCTTTTATTTGTGAGTTATGCAAGTACAAATTTACAGAACATATTAGCTTAGTGAGACACATGAGGACACACACTGGCGAAAAGCCTTTTGCTTGTGAGTTATGCAAGTACAAATGTGCACAAAAAAGTCATTTAGTAAATCACATGAGGACTCACACTGGCGAAAAGCCGTTTGCTTGTGAGTTATGCAAGTACAAATGTGCACGAAAAAGTCTTCTAGTAAATCACATGAGGACTCACACTGGCGAAAAGCCTTTTACTTGCAAGCTATGTAAGTACAAATGTACTCAAAAATTCAATTTAGTGATTCACATGAGGACTCACACTGGCGAAAAGCCTTTTGCTTGTGAGTTATGCAAGTACAAATGTGCACAAAAAAGTCATTTAGTAAATCACATGAAGACTCACACTGGCGAAAAGCCTTTTACTTGCAAGTTATGTAAGTACAAATGTACTCACAAATTCAGTTTAGTGAGGCACATGAGAACTCACACTGGCGAAAAGCCTTTTAGTTCTAAGATAAACAAGACAAATGTACAGTAAACAGTAAACTAGTGACGCACATGAGGACTCACATTGGTGAAAAGCCTTTGCTCATTGATATATGGTCACAGTTACACGTCTTGTAAGTTTTTATGTAAGTAGAGCGTGTGAGTAACTTTCTTATTAAGATTTGCATACGATACGCAACTTACAAAACTGTGTACATTCCGTCAGTTACTCATATAGGCGACTTACGTAAGTAAAACTTACAAGTGTGATCGTAGATTATAATAGCAGCTAGCTTGCCAAAGAAAGTCGCACCCTTGCGGTTTCGCTTGGCTCGTAACATTGCGGGCGCGATTTGAAGTTCCGGTTTTTCACACAGGTTGCCCACCCCTAACTCTTCAAAATGTCAATTTAAAAATAATACTGCTTTATTATGCGATGGTAGTAAGTCCTCAGGTCAGCCGACAGTAATAGAAGAAAAACAAGAATGTGTATAAAAACGTGTATTTGAAAAAAATTAAATAAATATCACAAATCACAATAAATAATCGACTTTGTGTTACACGAAAAATAAATTAAATATAGAGTTTTATACAACAAGAATACCTTACCGTGACCTGCATTTAAAATTTACAAAGGTAAATACCTACTTAGCTGCAATGAAAAAGTCTTAATAATTTTCAATTGATTACTTTTGTTTTACATAATACTGAGAGTAAAGTGACTTACAAATAAAATACATCACTGGAATGTGACTAGCATAGGTTATATTAAATTAATTATAATTAGGTAATACAATTCATCTGAACGCACACATTATCTATGCTAAATAATTAAATACGAAATTGTCTGTACGTTTGCACGGCCCATCCTGCAATTGGGATGTTGCCTACATTGATGTAGAATTTTAGTTTCGATGGTTGCCCATTTCAGTTTTTTTTTAGTGACTACTTACTATGGAAGGTAGAGGTAAGGACTGTCATCCCATAAGGGAGAAAAGTGTCCAGTGGTTGCAATAAATAACAGTTAAAAAGTTGTCGACTAAAGTAGATAATAATTATTGAAAATTTCAACAACTTACTTTGTATAAAATAATGATGAATGTTTTCTTTCCTTGTTTATTTCTCAAACCTACACTGATAATATTTGGCGCTTCCTTAAAGGAAATTGACCAGCGCCCATACAAAGTTCGCCTAAGAACCAACAGTCATAAAACATACATTATCGGACTCAAAATCCATATCCATACTAATATTATAAATGCGAAAGTGTTTCTGTCTGTCTGTCTGTCTGTCTGTCTGCTACGTTTTCCCGGCCCATCTTTTCAACCGATTTTGCTGAAATTTGGTACAGGGGTAGATGGTATCCCGGGGAAGGACATAGGCTACTTTTTATCCCGGAAAATTAAGGAGTTCCTGCGGGAACCAAAAACCTTAATCCACGCGGACGGAGTCGCGGGAATCATCTAGTAACACATAAATACTATTGATAAATAGATTTGAACAACGGACACTTCAGAGAATTTGTTTATCAGCAAAAATTTTTTCAATTTTGAGGTTATTTCGACTCAATCTGCTTGAAAAATAAATATTATCGTCAACAAGTTTCGTCGTAGTTCACCAAAAACTTTACAGATGGCGTTATACATATTAATTCATTGTACTTTCAATAGATGGCGTTGCGAGATTCGGAACACTAGCGCACTCAGCGCTTCAAGCTGCTTTTATGTTATTTCTTAAGATACGGAACCAGCGCTCAAGCGGTGGTATTGTTTATTATTTTAACCTGTAAGTTATAAGACGGAAAAGAACTGTAATCAATTTAATACCCATTTATTTATTTTTTAATTAATTTGAAGTGTCTGTTGAAATCTAATATTTGGAATAAATGTTAAAAAATAAGCTAAGAATTACTGTATATTTCAAAAGTATTTTGATGCTTAGGCGTATTTGGACAATGTCCTTTACCCTGATGCTAATGTGGCGCCCCCAATTTAATGCATTTCGATGCACACTTTTCATACTATACAGAGATTTTCCTCCTTAATTCTACCCTCCATAGTGACTACCATGACGACCTTCCAAAAGACGTATAAAAATTCTTTCCAAAAAACCGACTTCCAAAGCCACTGTAAAGTAAAAAATAATTTTGATTTCTACAGACTATGTTGAAGTCAGGCAAGCCTGACACGTCAAGTTTAAATTGTATAAAAACGTGTATTTGAATTTTTTTTAATAAATATCACAAATCACAAAAATAATCGACTTTGTGTTAGGTACACGAAAAATAAATTAAATATAGAGTTTTATACAACAAGAATACCTTACCGTGACCTGCATTTAAAAGTTACAAAGGTAAATACCTACTTGGCTGCAATGAAAAAGTCTTAATAATTTTCAATTGATTCCTTTTGTTTTACATAATACTGAGAGTAAAGTGACTTACAAATAAAATACATCACTGGAATGTGACTAGCATAGGTTATATTAAATTAATCTGAACGCACACATTATCTATGCTATATAATTAAATACGAAATTGTCTGTACGTTTGCACGGCCCATCCTGCAATTGGGATGTTGCCTACATTGATGTAGAATTTTAGTTTCGATGGTTGCCAATTTCAGATTCTTTCCAAAAAACCGACTTCCAAAGCCACTGTAAAGTAAAAAATAATTTTGATTTCTACACACTATGTTTTTTGGAAAGAATTTTTATTTTTAACTTTTTAGTGTACTCTAAATCCCCACAGCTTAAGAATGCAGTACCCTGCAGCATCAGAGTTGCGGAGTTGGGACTTCAGTTTAAGTATGAAGTCGTTGCCTGACACCTATAATATGACTTCACCACAAAAAATCCTAAAGCGCTATTTTAAAGGAGTTCTGTACCCCGCAACATCAGGGTTGAGACTCAGAGTTGAATCGTATATACGTGACTTGATACCTACTATATGAATTCACCATCAAAATTTCTTAACTCCCTAGTTTTGAGGATTTCATGTAGTAGGTACGGTACACCTACAGCATCAAGATTGAGGATTTGGAGTCAGATTTTTTTATGGGACCACCTCGGGAGCTTACTCTCTTCTTCTTCTTCTCCTTTTCCCACGCTATGTGGGGTCGGCACAACATGTTTTCTTCTTCCACTCACTTCTGTTATCCGTCAACCTCTCATTCACCCCTTTTATACTCATATCCTCTTTCACACAATCCATCCATCTTTTCTTTGGTCTCCCTCTACTCTTTTTTCCTTCCACATGCACATCTATCATTCTTCTCGTAATATGCCTTTCTTCCCTCCGCATTAGATGCCCATACCATGCTAACCTATTACTCCTCATCTTTTCTATCACTGGCGCTACTTTCAGACTTCCCCTTATATATTCATTCCTAATCTTATCCATTCTAGTCACACCACACATCCATCTCAACATTCGCATTTCGGTCGCATGTACTTTTCTTTCATCCGTCCCTTTCACCGCCCAACATTCTGAACCATATAATGCTACAGGTCTAACGACTGTCTTATATATTTTCCCTTTTAGTTTAAGGGACATTCGTGGGTCGCATATAATACCTGAGACCTGTCGCCATTTCATCCATCCCGCATTCATTCTTTTGTTCACATCTCGGTCAATATTGCCGTCGTTTTGAAAGAGCGAACCAAGGTACCGGAAATCGGAACAGACCGGTAGGGATACACCATCTAAGACAATTTCATAGAAACGGGAGGGGCCACCGAAGCACAGAATAATATAATAGTACTGACGTACAGAAGTCTCACTCCTTTGATGTTGACTACTTGCCGACGTTTTAATAGCCTACATAATTATTATTAAAAAGATAAATCACGCACGCAAGCTAAATTAAACTTTATCGCCGCGCGCGAGTGTCCGTATTGCTTTGCATCTTTTCCCTTTCCTACGTCACGGACGACATTGCGAGCTTGTCTAGGGCTGTCAGCAAACAGTACAACAATACAGTAGGTTTTTCGAATTGGTAAGTAAGGTACCTACTCTGACTATGATCGACTGTGTTTACTGTGTGTCGCTACACAGTGAGTTCTTCACTACGCACGCAACTTGCAAGGTCATTCGTCGCCATCCGTCGTCATTTTATGTACCTAGCTAACAAAATTTTAATCATGAAATAAACTCACCTTTCACTATCCTTTGGTAACGTAAAAAATGATAAATTTGAATCCTTTTGTGTGCTCATTAAGCATCCTTCCACGCAACAATAATTATGGTTGCAGCGACTTTTTGCCATTATGATTGTAAAGATCGATAGACCATATATACATGAGTTTAAATGTCTACAACTATTTATCCTACAAATAATTAATATGCTAAACACTTAACTTAAACTATTAAACAAATATTTTCAAAAAACTATTTACGAAAACAGCGTTAAATTCACTAGCACGTCGCTCGCTTATAACGCGCCAGCCCCGACTGCGTAAGCATTCCGGGAATGAGCACGATCGTCGGTATTTTCGTCGCGCAAGTACCAAGAGTGACACAGGCCTGACCGAAGTCACAGAACAGAATATGTTCTGTCTTCGATCGGCTGATCCTCAGGCCAACACTCTCCAATCTCTCTTGCCATTTTCCCAGTCTGCTCTGGACCTCGGTCGCCTCTTCCCCGACAAGCACAATGTCGTCAGCGAACATCATGCACCAGGGTGCTTGCTCCTGTATGTCTGATGTTAGCCCTAACATCAGACATACAGGAGCAAGCAACCTGTTTTATAATACAAATACTACTGAGTAAAAAAAACATTTAAAACATTTAGTCGCGCAACGTGTCGCTAGTGTGATCAAGCACTAAGATCTATCGACTTATTGTCGCTGTCGCAAGTCGGTGTGCGGTCTTGGTACAGACGAAGTGTGCGGTCGAGCGAGGTGACTGGTCGCGCGACCACTCACCGCCGAATAGGACAGGTAGCGCTCCGACAGGTCTGGAGGCTCCACCTGTGTGGAAAACACTGTATTAATATTGATCTTGATCGCCATTCAATTACTGCACTAGCGAAATAAAATTAAATTACTTCACTAGTGCGGTAATGGCTGTGTTTGCCTTATTGCCAGTGTAGCGAATAACTAATAAAATATTGTGTACCTACCGTTAACGGAAATATACATTTTATTTTAATAAAAAGTATTATTACAATGCAATAATCGTTATCTAAGTTGCACATAGTTACCTATAGCAGAGGAAATAAATTCGATACTCGAGCTGCATGCAAATGTGAATGCATAATATTAAGTGTTGGGTTTTTCTGACTAGAAATCCTCAGTACTAGCCCGGAGTTAGAAAGTTGGCGGTGTTTCACCCCCGGCTTAACGTGCTCTCCGAGGAGAGCACGTTAAGCCGTCGGTACCGGTTATTATCACTAACATTATAATAGTCGTTAAAGCCCGCCAACTCGCATTGGAGCAGCGTGGTAGGTCTAAGCTCTAATTCCCTCTCTCCTATGAGAGTGGAGGCCTGTGCCCTGCAGTGGGACGTTAATGGACTGTATCTCAATGTTACTGGTCAACGACCTCAATTTACATAGGCGGGCCCTGTTAAACAAAGAATGTGGATTTATTTTCTAACGCCATCTAGTCCGAAAAGCGGGACAGCGCTATAGCGTGGGCAAGGACAGGGCTATACAGGTGAGGAGCATGCACCACAAATCGGACACCCAACTTTTTTCTATGAAAGGGCTCACCTACATAAACATCGATGGCTGTATCGCTCCGCCTCATGAAAGTCCGAAGTATTGTCGGAGATTATATAAATTGTAACGAGCGAGGAGCGGGGAGCGAGAGAGAGGGGTAGCAGTGAGTAGTAAAGGTGGAGAGAGGAGAGCAGAGATTCGGAGAGGTGGGCTGGCTGGTAGAAAGTGGCTTTGTTCCTTTAACTTTAAATAGTAACATTACTCTATGGTAATGGCCATACATCTAAGAACAAATTGAAAAAGGTATATAATAAAGCTTCTTCTGAGCTTCTTTTTCTGGTCGGTGGTGCCGAGAGTTGCGTGTTGCGTATATGTAACATAGATTTTATATGTAACTTGTCTTTGGCCGAGACGAGAGTGTGCCTCTGGAGCAATGACTCAGGTAGCGATGTGTCGAGTTGTATTTTTTTTGACTCGAGTTCGTAAGGCCACTAACTCGAGTCGCGACCCGAGTTGACTCGACTCGTTGATTGTCTCCCGTCGGGCGTCGCGACTCGAGTCCAAGCCTCAAGGCAAGGCGCGGCAAGCGTGTGCCGTGTGCGGTGTGGCATGAATGGGAGCGACGAGTCGACTCGGTACGCCGTCTTTATAGCCGCTACGCCGCGGCTATAAAGACACGTCGACTCGTTACAACAACAACCAATGTTGCGTAGCGGCGTAATTAAGATTTATGATTCAGGCTCCCCGGGTTACAGGTCGATAGGTAAGTATGTTATAAACGAAATTTAGCAGGTATTTGTTACTAAAATATTTAATTATTGAAGTAGGTAGTACACTTAGAGGTATTAATGGCACCATTTTTCAATCTTTAAATAATAATTACCTATTTAGTTTAACTAGAACGTGTACAAATCTTAAAACTAATCAATATTATTCTTGGGTTTTATAATTAAAATTTTTTTAAATGATCAAATTAACTTAATACTTATTCCATATGGGAAACTTTGATACTTTTAATAGGAAGGTTGTGTTAAAATTGATAAGCTCTATGTGCTTGTGAATCAAAACAAAACTAAAATTAAATTACGAATTAATCCGAACACTGCAAAGCGAACTCCGAGTTAACAAGGCGCGCGCGGGAACGCGACTCGGTTATCGGAGATGCTCGGCAACTCGGCGCAGGCCGCAGCTCGACTCGAGACTATCGAGGTGATGCGTCATGCAACGCAAGTCGCGACCCGACTACGCGAGCTGCGAATTCACGACGTGAGTACGAGTTGACTCGGGTTGTTAAAAACTGGACTCGAGTTGACTCGTTTACGATTTGACTCGAGTTACTCGAGTCAAGTAACTCGAGTCACACATCGCTAGACTCAGGATAAGAATAAGAATAAGAATAAGAATATTTATTTGCATAATACACGTTATATAACTAGGTGGTTTACAAAAAATTTACGTCACAGTGTATTGCCATGCCAGGCGTGCAAATTTGGTTATTTTAAGAATTACATTTTTTTTTTTTTTTTTTAAATAAAGATAATGTCACGTAGTATAGCATATTAATAAATATCACATAATTTATAATCATTATTATATTAATTTAACACACAATTATATAAAAAGAAAAAAAAGACACAAAAATGAAATAAACAAAAAGACACAATAATAAAAAGTCACAGTATTTTAGGTCATCTAAAGGGGTCTAAGTAGTCATTAATCGAGTAGTAGCACTTCTCTAAAAGCAACTTGTTTAGGTATGTTTTGAGTGCTGGCAGTGACATAGTTTTCACGTGAGGAGGAAGCTGATTAAATATGCGTATCGCCATGCAGTAGGAATTATTTTGGAATAGGCATAATTTCATGTTGGGCAATAATAATCTGTCCCTATGTCTAGTTACTTTCCCAAGTTTATCTCCATGTTTAGTGAAGAGATCAGGATTCTTTTTTACAAATATGCACATTTCTTTTATATAAATACAAGGCAAAGGGAGTAAATTAAGCGACTTAAATAGAGGTTTGCAACTGTCTAAATAATGCGCACCACATATTGCCCGTATACATTTCTTTTGCACTTTGAATGCTCTGTCTATGTCAATTGAGTTGCCCCAAATTATCAAGCCGTAGGTAAGTACAGACGATACATAACCGTGATATGCACTCAAAACAGCGTCTCTAGTAGCTATCTTCTTTAATTTTTTCAAAGCAAACACAAACTTATTAATTTTACTACAGACATTGTCAATGTGGTTTTTCCAATTGCAGTGTTTATCAAGTTCTATACCTAAAAATTTGGTTGATTCCGCTTCAGTAATGATACTGTGATTATATTGTACATGAAGAGAAATATCTTTAGCTTTAGGGCTTTTAAATGCCACCATTTTTGTTTTATCTACATTAAGTTTTAAATTATTTTTATCTAGCCAGTCTATAATATGAGTGATAGTTACGTTAATATCTTTATTAAATGTCTTTTCATTAGTACACTTGATTAATACGGTGGTATCGTCAGCAAACAGTATGGTCTTATGCTGAGTTACGTCAGGGAGATCGTTTATATATAGTAAGAATAAGATTGGTCCTAGAATGCTTCCTTGAGGTACGCCACTTTTGTTTGATTTAAAGGTGGATTGGTATGTCTTTTTTTCACCATCTACAACTTTAGTTATGTGAGTGCACTGCACCCTTTCAGTCAGATAACTTTTAAACCAATCATTTGCAATTCCGCGAATTCCGTATCGTTCCAATTTAGACAGAAGTATATCGTGGCATACAAAGTCAAATGCTTTGCTCATGTCAAAGAAAATGGCTACTATAGGGATACGATGGTTAATACTCTCAGTTATCAATTTGATTAAATTAAAACATGCTTTCGCAGTTGAACTATTTTTTCGAAAGCCAAATTGTTCGTCTTTGAGAATATTAGTTTTAGTTATAAAGCTATTTAGCCTAGAGTACATGGCCTTTTCAAAAATTTTCGAAAATATAGTTATAAGGGTAATAGGTCTATAGTTAGACATTTCGGTTTTATCACCTTTCTTGAAAATGGGATTCACAACAGATATCTTTAATTGTTTTGGAAATTTACCTGTTTCAAAAGACAAGTTAATTAGATAGCTGAGCGGGTGACAAATGTATTTCGCTACGTCCTTAACAATATCGGTTCTTATGAGATCATATCCCACAGATTTAGAATTATTGAGTGACATGATTAGCTTGTATGCTTCATACGGATCACTTGGTGAGATAAATAAACTTTCGCTTTTATGTTCAATCTGGGTATAGGTTTTAGGTTTAATAATATGTTGCGTATTGTTAGTAATTTCAATGAAATATTTGTTAAACTCTTCAGCAATTTGTTGTGGATCGGACATTTTAATGTTATCTTTTTTAATACACTCTATGCTAGATTTCTCGATGGCGTTGTTAGTTGTATTTTTAATAACCATCCAAGTTGATTTGCATTTATTATGCCCATGACAGATCTGGTTTGTGTTTTGTATTTTTTGAGATGTGTTTATGCATTTTCTCAATAGTTTGTTATAACCGAAATATCGTTGTTTATTCTGCGCTTTATCAGAAGCAGATTTTAAGTAATTCAGATAAAGTCGCCTCTTTGTTACGCTAGACCTTTTTAAGCCTTTGGCTCAGAATACAGAACAAACCAGAAACCTCGGACGCGCCTATTCTTGAAGCGCAAAAACCTACTCTTAAATTGAGTAGGTTCACGAACAGGCGATTAGTCACTCTGTGGACGTCGTGACGCTTAACGTGTGCTACAAGTGTCAAATTAAATTAAATTATGCCGTGTTGTGCCGTTCCTACATGTAAAAATGCTGCTGGTCCCAAAAAGAAACAGGATGGGATCACATTTCATGTGTAAGTAGCTAATTCAAACATTGTTTTATTTAATTAATGAATAAATTATTTTGTTTTCAATTGTCAAGGGCAATGATGCGTCCATTTCGTTAGTGTTGCCAATATAACATTTTTGATTTTCCCTACTTCTGATTACTAAGGGATTTATTATTTGTAGTATTTCAATAACTTACTAAATGTTTTACCAACTTTAAAAAGAATGTTATGATATTGAAATGTATACTTGGAAATTCGAAATATTCAAATAGATTGTGAACAAATACTATTAAAATTAAAACTATGCTATTAAAATTAAAACTATGCAATACATTAAAATGCTAAAATCTATATATTAAACTAACTATAAAATAAAGGACTTGTCCAAGAACATGAACCAAGACGATTTTAATACACGTGAATTGAGATCCTTAAATATGGCTTATATAGAATAATTTGCACATTTTTAAAGGACCCCAATATGGAGAAAAATACATTTTTATTTTTTAGATTTTTGTCTGAATCTTATCAACAGTAAAGAAAAACTTGACTGTCTTTGTCACGTATGGCATAGGGTGATTGTCAAATGTCACTGTCAGTTTTGTTTATCTTTAACTATTGGTGATTTATTGTTGTATAATATTATTATTATTTTACAAATGACTCAACTACTCAAATTAATATTTATTAATCTTATAATGTTGTATGCACTATGTAGTGGAAAACGGGAAGTTTATCGAAACGGAATATTAATAATCACAACTAATCACTTATCCCAAGTTTTAGTGTTGCCATTAAAAACGGGGTTTTCTAAAATTATTATTTATAAGGTGTTTAATGTTATATTTTTTTTTCTTTGACGTGATGGCAGTTTGGTTCTGGTTCATTGACACTCAGAATAAAAAACTACCCTCCATACTGAACTGGGACATGTCCTTTAGAAAAAACCTTATATTTTTTATTTATTTACTAGCTGATGCCCGCCACTTCGTCCGCGTGGATCGAGGTTTTTCGGTTCCCGTGGGAACTCCTTAATTTTCCGGGATAAAAAGTAGCCTATGTGTTATTCCATTCTATATCATTATTCCAGACTATAATCTATCTCTGTACCAAATTTCATCCAGATCCGCTCAGCCGTTGGGGCGTGATTGAGTCAACATCCATACATACATCCATCCAAACTTTCGCATTTATAATATTTATCTGATAATATGAATATTTAATATTATAAAAATACCTTTTATAAATATTATAAATACTTTTATTACAATAATACAGATATTTGTTAAATTTTAGATTCCCTGCTGACGAAGAAAGGAAAATCAAGTGGACAAAAATCATTCAAAGAGCAAGGTTAGACCAGCTTTGGAAACCATCAAAGCGAAGCGTAGTTTGCTCAATGCATTTTGAGGAGAAATATTTTTATAAGACAAAATGTGGTTTAAAATGGCTGAGGAAAGGAGCTTTTCCAGATCAGGTAGATTATAGAATTTTTCATCAAATCATTATCAATCATCATCATTAGTATATTTATTTTACCTTACTTCGTAGATGAAGAATATATGACTCATAACTTATGATAAAATATTTTAGAATCTGGCCATGGCAGCAGAAGAGTCCGAGTCATGCATGGAAAAATCTAAAGATGTACGTATTAATTATAACTTATTTATAGTATAAATAGCAATATATCTGCGCTATAAACTTTTCACTTTTAACAATCTTATTAAGAGACAATCTTTATTCTACAGTTTTGTAATTAAGTATCCCACTTACGTTTATCCACATTGCTTTTTTTATTTTTGTTTTAAGAATTATAGTATAATTATAAGATTATATTATATGACTTAAAGACTAAATTTTTTTTATTTCAGACTAAACCACCTTACCTTTCACCACTTGAAACAAACTCGGAGATTGGTGATGTAAACGTTTCGGATTTGGACTCTGTATTCGACACGCCGAAAAAAGCAAAATTAAGATCCCAATTGCGCCGCACACAAATACTTTCTAAAAAACATATCCGACGCATAAAAACATTGCAGCAAAAAAATAGACGTCTTGTAAAAAAGAACGAATCCTTAAAAAGCATTCTTAGGAATTTAAAAAACAATCGTTACGTCAATGATGATATTTATGACTTGCTATCAAACGATATTGTAGCAGCTGATATTTTTAATAATATGTACAATAAATGCGTCCTAAAAAAGAAAAAACCAAAATATATATATAATATAGGCATAGCTATTCCGCTATTAAAAACAGAAAAAAAAACGATACGTCTCAAAGGTTGCTACAGTTGGTAAGAATATCTATGGACGCAGTATGATTAACTACCTCATAAATTCTAATAACAAAAATATGAAATTAAAACACTTATTTTATATTTTTAATTGAAATGACACCGTCTTTTATTTATTCAACTTGTGTTTTATACTTATTCCATTCATTCATTTCATTAAGAAATGGAAGGAATTGACAGTTATTATTTTCCCTCAAATATGAACTTTTACCCTAAAATAGGGAAATAGTTTGTGAGCTAGCAACATTACGCGGGTGGGAAGAGCGACGGGCGCGGGGTGTTTCTACAGTTTTTGGACACAACGCGCGGCTTGCAATTACGGCTGGATGAGGTTTCTGGTTTGTTCTGTATTCTGAGGCCTTTGGTTAGCCAATTAAGTTTAGACTTTTTTCTAGAATTTTTAATGCGTATCTGTGGGACAAAAGCTGTTTCAAGTCGAGATTCTGAAAAAACCTCCGCAAAAGATAATGCTGATATGGCGTCTAAAAACTTACGCCTATTGTCCTTAGAGTAATCTCTTTTAAGGAGAGTCAGGAGGAGGAGAGTCAGGAGTCAGTCAGTCAGTCAGTCATCAGGAGAGTGCTGCCAAGCACCAGAGACAAGTAACATATAATATATATGATTGCATTTATGTTACTTGTGGTTACTTGTCTCTGTTAAAAAAAAGGATACCAACGGTTAACTTGTCTCTGATACCAACTCAAGCTTCAAGCTTCATGCTTCAAGCACCATCCTCTATGTTACTTGTCTCTGCCACCGACCACCAAGAAATTATTTTCAGAATTTTCTACTGTTTCTAATTTCTGTTATATGATTAACTTGATGGTCAATTCATGTTTAAATTTTAAAACCTGTGAAAATGCGGTGCTGTGTGCCTCTTTGCAAAACCACTGCGGAGATCATCTCCGAAACCATGGATCCGAAACCAATTACGTTTCACGAGTAAGACGCATTTCATTTAAAACCCTTTTTTAAACTTATGCATTATAGCTTGGGCCCTTCAATAACGTAAGAATAATTTCAGGTTCCCCAGAGATGTGCATCTCCGTGCTGTTTGGCTCAGAGCCCTCGGCAAACAAGACGCTCTCCTGCCAGCCGGTGCTGTGGTCTGCTCACAGCATTTTCTAAATGATGAGATTCTTGAAACAGAAAACGGCTCAAGGCAGATCCGCACGGGCGCCGTCCCCGCAACAGTGCTGGTAAGCGGTAACTCCGTCATAATGATGCATGCTCTGATATCCTATACTTTGATGAGCAATTATTATATTATCACTATATATATTATAAGACAAATTCCAGCTCAGCTTTAGTAGGTATATTTCACCAATTTTCACTATTTCTTACGACATTTGCCATAGATTACAGACTCATTGATGTTTAGTTGGCGTACTAAAGTTTCGTTTTATGTATTATAATCCATTCGAAACATAAAAAGTATTAAAAAATGTTAATGATCGAGTAATAATCATATTCAAACCATAAAAACTGTCTATATTAGTATATATTTTATGTACATGGACGTTTTTTATAATCATTCGAATAAAACATTGAGTTTTATGTGTACCAATTATAGGAAAATCGGAACGTGTGCCAAAGTGTTCAAATGATATTATTGAATTCAAATCTATATTTCCCTTAATCTGTATCTATTTTCTGGTAAATATGGTTATACTTACAACACTGCACAGCTCTGCCTCATATGCCTGGACACCCGCAGCGAGCTGCTTCTGATGAGTGAACACAAGTTGGAACAAGCATATCAACATTTAGTGGGCCAACCCGTAAGTTGTATATATTTATAGCTCAAATACTTAACATTAATGTGTGTGAACTGAGCATGAAGTGGTTTTTGTATTTTTAAATCTGTACTAATATTATTTATATGACAGTGTGTATGTGGGTCTCTGCTATGCTTTCTCGGGCCGTCTGTTAAACAGATTTTGACAAAGTTTAGTACAGAGATGGTTCATTTCCGGGAAAGTACATAAGTTACATCTTTTCATCCCAGAAAATCAAAGAGTTTAACATGAAATTTTTCAATACACTTAACTTATTTAAAACGTGAATGTTTGTAAGTTTCGATGTTTGTTACTGCTTCACACCACAATGACTTAATCGAATAAACAAATATACATCTGTTCTATTGTATGGCGGAGATAATTAATAGTTGTTGGTATGAACTTATAATTTTGATAAAATAAATTTTCAAAAGTAAATTTTGGAGACCGGCCAAGCGTCAGGCTAATGAATAGTTTCCTTGTGGTTGCAGCCGTGCGTTGGAGGCGGGCTCAAGCAGGCGCTTTGTGTGCAATGCGCGCAGAGCGTGGTGGACTTTAGCACATTCAGAGAGGAGAGCTTGCGAGCGCGCTGCGTGATGACGGAGCTGCTTCACACGCACGAAGTGGTGAGGAATGCTTCAACATCAACCTTCAACTTTTAGACCTTCAACACCAGCCCAGAGGAAGATCTTCCAGTTATTGTGGCGAGCACATCTCACCCTCTCGTCCCACAGAATGCTTCTAGCTTCGTCCGGTCCTTCCTAGCTGTAACCCACTGATTCATATTTTATTTTATTAAAACACCCCAACACCCACCACACGTTAGACCAATAAATGGACCTGCCTAGGCTGCCTTATGTTTTGCCTTAATTTTTGCGAGTGCCGAAACACCCTTGATTTAATGTGTCAGTACCTCAACCCCCTATTCTCTAACTTTTATCCATTGAAGGTTTGCTATGAAACCTATATTTCATAGCACACATTCAATGTATAAAAAATAATGTGAGTGTTCATTGTTAGCCACGAGTTAGAGAATAGGGCTGCAGATGTTAATTTGGCGTTGTTTGCGCTCGGAGCGCTGGCAGTGGGTGTACATAGGAACTTGAGCTCTACAACGAGGCGTCTAAGGTGCATGTTAGTTTAACGCCTGTGTGTTTCGACGCTCGAATGGTTTGGCATGTTGTGGCAGAGGGTAATGAACTCGTTTCAGATAACAAGACGACATGTGGCATTGCTAAGCCGCTACAAGCGACCGCTGCCGTCTGACATCGAGCCCGACACAGCACCGGACGCGACTGCGACTGTCGCGGCTGCGACTGCGACTGACGCAACTGATGTCGCAGTCGCGGTGAAACAGGAAGTCGAACACCGGGAAGATGTCGACACTGCAGCCTGCGCATATAATGCAGACAGCATAGCGACGGCGCCGCGAGCGTTGCGCGAACACTGCAAGGCTCGAGAGGACGCGCCAGCCGCGGCCGAAGCGGCGACCGAAACGATCAAACGAGAGTACGTACATGCCACAAGAGTTAGCCCTCGACTGCGGTCACTGATGATGCAGTCTATCAGGGTAGCGGGCTAGCCTGCTATCCTCTGGCTAATGGCAGATGGCTAATCTCTGTGGAGATTGGCCGCCGTGGCCGAAATTCGCTCAAGAGAACATTATCATTAATCATCTACTTAAACATTTCGTTCGAACTTAACAAACATTTGGCTGTTTCGAAACCCTCGCCCCGCGGCTCGATTGGTATAAAGAGTGCCCGACTTCAATGTGCTACTTTACGCACGTGTTACATGTGTTCTAATCATACTAATATTATGTATTATAAATGTGGAAGTGTTTGTTTGTTGGTTTGTCCTTAGTCATGCGCAACAGAACGATGGAGCGACGTGATTTTTTGCATGGATGTATAGTTGAGGACCTGGAGACTGAAATAGGAATACTTTTATCTTGCAAAATCAAAGAGTTCCGTAGGGATTTTAAAATTAAAATCATTAAGTTATGTATAAAGTGATATCTTTTCAGGCAAAGTTGCGAGCCAGAGTCTTCGGAGGAACGCAATCAAGCTTTAGGTGAGACAACTTCAGATCCCCTTATAATAATACTTTAAAAACTACTTCTTTTTGCATAAGTATCCATACTTACAACAAAATTCTGAGTTCATAAATATGAATAAATTACAGATTTAAAATATGCCAACAACAATTTTACATATTATTTACATAGTTAGTTTAAACTTCGAACTTTGGACTTTTTTATACACTTATTGAATGGCAAATATATTGGTACAGTCAAGTGCAACTTAGTACTACTGCTATAGTTTTCAGCAATTTTAATGTGTATCTACAGCTACCCCTGTTTGTTTAGTGTCTATTTGCGATAACCTGTTATTAGCCATAAGTTACCTAATTGTAAGACTATGTAGAATAATAAGGTGTCGGCTTTCCTCGATGAATAAAATAAAATAGTGTAGTAGTGATTATGATAATACGGACAGCTCTCTTGTTCCAGTCGCTCCCGTGGTACTGGCGACCAATCCCGGGAACGAAGAACATCCGACCGAGTCGAGCGATGACTGGGATATATCGTCTTTCGAAAATAATGCAAACGTTCTCGAAGATGCAAGGAAGTCCCAGGACGCTGAACTTATACCAAAGGAGTCGTTGGCAAAAATAAGTGACAGTATCGACTATCGCACGGAGAGGGATGATCGTTTGAAAAACGAACACAGAAAACATTCCCAGGGTATATCCAGTACACTGTTGGGAAACCATACTGACCGGACACAGTATATCTGTGACGTTTGCCAAAAAATATTTCAGAGAAAAGTTTCCTTAGTTTCCCACATAAGGGCGCACGCTTTCGCAAATACTTTATCATGTAAGTTAACAGAGGGCAAATTGAATCAAAATCATACATTATCGAGTCACAAGACAACGCGCACTGAAGAGCCTTTCGCTTGTGAGTTGTGCAAGTACAAATGCAGATATAACAGTATGTTAGTGAGTCACGTGAAGACTCACACTGGCGAAAAGCCGTTTGCTTGTGAGTTATGCAAGTACAAATGTGCCCGAAAAGGTCATTTAGTAAATCACATGAGGACTCACACTGGCGAAAAGCCTTTTGGTTGTGAGTTATGCAAGTACAAATGTGCACGAAAATGTCATTTAGTAAATCACATGAGGACTCACACTGGCGAAAAGCCTTTTGCTTGTGAGTTATGCAAGTACAAATGTGCACGAAAAGGTCATTTAGTAAATCACATGAGGACTCACACTGGCGAAAAGCCTTTTGGTTGTGAGTTATGCAAGTACAAATGTGCTCAAAAACGTGATTTAGTGAAGCACATGAGGACTCACACTGGCGAAAAGCCGTTTGCTTGTGAGTTATGCAAGTACAAATGTGCACGAAAAAGTCATTTAGTAAATCACATGAGGACTCACACTGGCGAAAAGCCTTTTGGTTGTGAGTTATGCAAGTACAAATACAGATATAACATTGATTTAGTGAGGCACGTGAAGACTCACACTGGCGAAAAGCCGTTTGCTTGTGAGTTATGCAAGTACAAATGTGTACGAAAAAGTCATTTAGTAAATCACATGAGGACTCACACTGGCGAAAAGCCTTTTGCTTGTGAGTTATGCAAGTACAAATGTGCACAAAAAAGTCATTTAGTAAATCACATGAGAACTCACACTGGCGACAAGCTTTTTAGTTCTAAGATAAGCAAGACAAATGTACAGTAAACAGTAAACTAGTGACGCACATGAGGACTCACATTGGTGAAAAGCCTTTGCTCATTGATATATGGTCACAGTTACACGTCTTGTAAGTTTTTATGTAAGTAGAGCATGTGAGTAACTTTCTTATTAAGATTTGCATACGATACGCAACTTACAAAACTGTGTACATTCCGTCAGTTACTCATATAGGCGACTTACGTAAGTAAAACTTACAAGTGTGATCGTAGATTATAATAGCAGCTAGCTTGCCAAAGAAAGTCGCACCCTTGCGGTTTCGCTTGGCTCGTAACATTGCGGGCGCGATTTGAAGTTCCGGTTTTTCACACAGGTTGCCCACCCCTAACTCTTCAAAATGTCAATTTAAAAATAATACTGCTTTATTATGCGATGGTAGTAAGTCCTCAGGTCAGCCGACAGTAATAGAAGAAAAACAAGAATGTGTATAAAAACGTGTATTTGAAAAAATTTAAATAAATATCACAAATCACAATAAATAATCGACTTTGTGTTACACGAAAAATAAATTAAGGCGCTGTGTGTGGTCAGGGGGGGGGTCTCCAAAGCAGTGTATCCATTAAATGGTGGCATATGGAAGATTGAAAAAAATATATGATGTTTTCAAGACCTTAACTCAGATATTGTTTTATCCCAAAACACGATTTAAACAACTTCGCTGCATAAAAAATAAATTCAAACATACCTCTTATTTCAGTTTTCAAATCAACACATCTCCAAATTGAAAACCTCAATTTACTTGAAAAATATATCATTAAATTCCAAATTCTAAATGACATCCATTGATTTATTAATATTTATTAAAATGTACACATATTTTCTGTTTTCCATTGTATTCCGGTTTTTCGAGAAGCGCTAGCTCATTTTCACCTCCGCCAGTGTTCGAAAGAACTTCACAGACGATGGATCTGTGCTCCTTTGCTCCAGCGTTTAAATCGATATTCTAAAATGGTTTTCAAACATAACATGAATAAGACTAATGTTTATTCAACATGAATTGACAGAAGACGTGGATATTACAACTTTCGTGAGCTATCTTCTTTTATATAACTAAAAATACATAATCAAATAAAGTATGAATATGTGTTCTCTGACCAAACTTTTGACAGCTCGAAATAATGATGCCGTAATGCGCTATCCATTCGATTTTTGACAACAATCGACTCCATTTACGAAGAAGTTTTAATCGATTTGACACATTGATATTACAACTTTTTGTATTGTTTTATAAACATACCCAGGCGTCTAAATGTCTTTTTTATGTATTAAAATAAATATTTTTGGTGAAGCAATGCTGTAAATGTATATTTTATTATTTGGCAACATCAATAAGGCAGGTCATAGAAACCATCCAACGCCAAAGATGACGCTACTTAAATGACAATCAAGTGAGCTTGTGTTGCAGCTTCGTAATTATTTTGAAAACTATTTTCAAAATTAAAATCGTACTAGTAATTACTAGATTGACATACGAGTTGCGAAATATCGCATAAAAAGGCACGTCGCTTCACTATTTAAAAAAAAAACTCCTGCTGGTTGTAACAATGACGTCTTTTAATATTTCCAAGAAGTAGGGAAGTTGTCAAACATCCAATTACTGTCAGAGGGTTCACTGCCATCGCTTAAAGCAGTATTACTTAAAAATGTCAGTTTTATGTCACGTACCTTGAAGGTCCTAAAATAAGGATTATAATTCTAAAAACACGAACGTCAACAATATTAAAACAATACGGATTTAAGCGATAGTAGTATGCCTCCAGTGCAATTTTTGATATGAATGGAAAATAACAAAACAGTGGTAAGACAGAAAGGAAAACTGAAAATCAAGCATTGCCACTTCAGCTTGCTACTGCCTATACTCGTCCGCTCTCATTGGACCAGACCGACCAGATAATATTATTATATCGAAAGCTTGCTGAGTAAGGACCTAGTAGTGTCTCAAATACTTCAAATAAGTGCCTATTGCAAGTTTTATTACTAATTGATTGGATATTAGATACCCTTAGGGTTTCGTTTCTGGGACCCGGGAGTTAGAAATTTCCGGGAAATACGTCGTTGGTTTTTTTTGTGATTTCCCGTTTTTGTGTACAGAGTATTTTTTTAACTTATCTCTTGAGAAATATTTGAGAACAAGTTGATATCTTAAACTTGTTTATTATAATTCTCCCTGACTACTAGGGCATGCATTCGGTGCTGTGTTTGAGTACCGGGAAATTTTGGACCTATATTGGCACGGAACCGGGAATTCCCGGGACTTTCGATACTTTCGATACTACCTTAAATTATCACAAAAACACGGCTAAGACATTACAGAAAGTATGAAATAGACCAAATATTACTGTTCATTAGGCGTTATACAAAAATTTATCGCATAATATTTCACACAGGAATATACTGAATATTACTATTCATTAGGCATTATACAAAAATTTATCGCATAATATTTCACACAGGACTGTAAATTCATGATTTTTTCATGTACTTGTACCATAACTCGCTTCGTTACAAATTTCAAAGTTTTATTGTAGTTCATAGGTTTTACAGAGATTGCGTCTTGTATGAAAATACACTTTGAAAAGTTGAAATTTTTTTTATCGTGATACGCTCATATGTAACTACTTTTATAGCAATTAGAAGCCAGTGCAAATATAAATTTACTACATCAAGCAGTTTATGAGAAACAAGCCTTGAGGCTTGGATACACGGACAACAAAGTGATCCTTTACGGGTCTTTTTTTATAGACAGGCGTACGTAGTAACCTCACCTCAAAGAATTACAAATGTTAATCTAAATCAACAATATTTTCCAACCCATACTCAGTATTCCCAAGAGAATCTCGTGAAGATGTTACTCTCTCCTATTCTGTGCCGTTTTTTGGTTTTGCCGCACGCTGATTTGGTCTCTACAATTATATTGGATATGGTACCTCTTAGTATTTTTGGTATCCATTCACCGTCCTCCCCGTACGTATGGAGGATCCAAGGATCGAGGACCCTAGGATTTTCTAAAGACGTTTCCTATCAGCCATAAAGAGCCTCGTTACTGCTGCGTTACTGTCCAGGATTCACATCCATACATAAAGATTGGACTGTTCACAGTCTTGGTTTTTACATAACATTGTATGGAGAACTCCTGAGCATCTTAGGGAATTATGGATACGGATATCCATATTTTCTTTCCCTCTGCTATTGGTATAATTGACAGTGGAGTCAAAAATCAAAATTTAGTAGCCTCTGGCTTATGAGGTATATTTTATATTACAGTCTATCAATATTTTCCTGTCAATCTTCATGTGAAATTTATGAAAGTAACGATACAATTAACAGAATATAGCATAATCTACTGTAATTTATTATGGCTGAACAAATTTTATTCCAGTGACAGATACATCAATTCATTGATCTACAAAAAAGCTCTTCTCTGCTGGTAAATAATACTTACCAGAAAGACTAACATACGAAAATGTACGAAGTGGCAGTAAAATAATCGTTATAGCCAAAGTAAAAATAGGGGTTTTTAAACTAATACCTCGAATTTGTGAGCATAAAATACAGTATAGTGAATTAAATTATTGTTACATGCAGAAATATCCACACTTTAGAGAAGAATCGACAGAATGTATGTACTTCGAGTCTCAAAAGTATCAAAAGTAGGTACCGGTTTTATGGTGTGGAGAACCGGGACTGAAAATTATTCAGAAGTACCAGGAATTTTTGGTACCAGGAATTATCGAGAGCATGCCCTATTGACTAGGTACCTCACTCGCGCAGTGCTGAGCACTATTGTCTTAACGTGGGATGTACCGGGTTTAATCCCCAGCAGAGTGAATTTGGGAATTGGGCGTATTTTTGTAAAATTGTACATTAAAAAATTCGATGTTTTTTTTTATCATGTTTTGTTATTTTATTGATAAATTTGTGTTTCTTAGTTATTTATCTTTATGAGCAGTAGCACTGTTTACAAATATTATGTTAAATTATAGTAAAAACAATCATTTTAAAATTAAGTGACGGAGAATTATTCCATTGAGCAACTAAACTTTATCTCACAAAAGGCACTTAAAAAAACAACTTTAGATAAGATTCACAGAAGTGTTTTACTAGTCTTACCAATCATGCCAATCACAAAAATAAGACAGCAAACATAAAATAACAGAAACACTATCAAAATTTGATAATTTTAGTTCTTTTGACTAACGTAAAGGCAAATTTATGTCATAATTTATTATATAACTTCTGAAATAGACAATGCTTTTTATTTTTGTTTTTGCAAGTAAGTTAGTTTACGATAAAAAATATACATTTAAATATAACATAACAATAACTTATATTAATGATAAATTGTCAATATTATATGTATTTATGCAATACTAGCCGATGCCCGCGACTTCGTACGCGTGGATCGAAGTTTTGTGGTTCCCGCGAGAACTCTTTAATTTTTCGGGATAAAAAGTAGCCTATGTGCTATTCCAGACTACAATCTATATCTGTGCCAAATTTCGGCCAGATCCGTTCAGCCGTTGGGGCGTGATTGAGTAACAAACATCCATACATCCATTCATACATCCATACATCCATCTGTCCAAACTTTTTGGAGGATTTTTTGAGAGGACAATTTGTCAGTGGAACCTTGACAATTACTCAAAGGAAAAGTAAGGGCACTGATCACAATGTTAAGAATTATTGTACTTTCTTACCATAAAACTATAATAGTCGTAGTAGGTACTTTTGAGTATTTTAAACTCTTTATTCTTTATTTTGTACTTAAATTATGTAAAATGTCGTCTATAAAATATAAGTAGAACTTCCAACCAATGTATAGTATGTTAAATCACATTGTAAGAATGATTATAAGTAACAATTGTTTTTTGCGTTTTGTCTTCTTCGATTCTCCCTTTCTGATATTTTATCTCACCTCGGATATTTTTCTTGTTCTAGATTTTACGAGCTCCAAGTGTTATTTTCTTATATATTATTGTTTGAACTTTTAAGAGTCCCTCTTTAATTTCTCTATATGCCGCCTTGTTATTTCACCAGATGTCAGCGCCATTGTTACACCTGAATAATTTAATATATACAATACTCGTTTCCAATGCAAAACTCGGGGCCGTAAAAGCTTAACCGTGTACAAACCTTTAGAAATCCATTGAGTACCAATTTGTTCAATTGACTGACAATTTCGAAAGAGTTACTTAAAGGACCGTAATGAATTCACGGCAACAATATTTTCTTGCATTGTATTTCAAGAATTTAAATATTCTGAATTTTCTCTGGTCTGGCCTGGTAGGAGGCTTCAGCCGTGGCTAGTTTTTTTTTTTTTTTTATCGATTTCTTCCAAAATTCCTCTGACTTGGTGGTCAGAGCCTTTGTTATTAATTTTGTTTTGTATTGACTTAGTATATTTGTTATTCCGCATTATTTTTCAATGTTTTATTTAAGTTATTTTGTTTATGTGTAATTGCTTTTATTTATTTTCACACGTTCTTCATTTCTTATATTATTTTCTACCTGTATCATTGTTTTGCAATTTTAGTGTGATATGTTGAGGCTCATACAACATGAGCGTCAACATTCACTGCCATTTTGGGTTCTTTTGGTTCCGTGTTTTTATAACACGAAATTAAGAGCCATTTTTATTCAATAAATTTGTGTTCTGTTTTTGTATTGTATATTTTAATTGCCACAATACCATTATTGTGGCTGTATTGTTTAATTTGTGTGTACTGTTTTTATTTTTTTGTAAAATGTATATTCAATTTGAATATAAATTTTATGCTTTACATTTTCTTACTTATTTATTTATTTGTATTTACTGTCTATTATAATATGTTTAGCTATGTTTTATTTTCTTTTATTATTTGTTGAGCTACTTTGTTACAAAATTTTAAAAAGATTTTCCTCTTCTCTTTACTTTCTATCAATTTACTTATTGTTTCTATATTTATTACATCATCCAGAATTATCTCAGTCTCAAATCTTTTTCTGGCGAATCTAGGGCAATCCAGCAGCAAATGCAGAATGTCTTCTGTCGCTGCTGG
This sequence comes from Erebia aethiops, assembly GCA_923060345.2. Lineage (NCBI taxonomy): Eukaryota > Metazoa > Arthropoda > Insecta > Lepidoptera > Nymphalidae > Erebia > Erebia aethiops. The sequence goes on along the minus strand of OV281084.1, from coordinate 6,345,050 downwards.
ATCGCACTGACACGAAGGGCTGGATTTACACTTATATTTGTGGAGGTAATATCCGAACCCTCCGTGTCCCGTCAAAATTTGAGTTGTGACTGAGTTTATTTTAATTTCTCGCATAATTTTATGTGCTTTTCTCACATCTGGCAGAAAAGCTTTAGTGGTATTAGCGGTTTCGCCCCCACTATATCTTTTCTGCCAGATGTCGAGAGTGGCTTGTCTGATGTGTCTTTTGACGAATGAACTTGGACAAGCGTCATAGTCGGGTCTGGTCTTTTTGGTTAAAGCGGCTTGTTTTGCCAGTTCGTCGGCACGTTCGTTTCCTTCGATGCCGACGTGAGCCTTAATCCAGAACAGTCTTATTTTCCTCCCTTCTAGGTACAGTTTTGTAAGCTTATTTCTAATTTCGAATGCCAGCGGGTGGTATGATCTGTGGCTTCTCAGCAAATCCAGGGATGATCTAGAGTCACTAAGGATACACACATCATCCTCTCTTCCCTTAGCTGCTTCCTCTATAGCCTTTTTGAGCGCGAACATCTCCGCCTGAAATACGGTACAGAATGGTTCCAGTCGTAGCTTCCTGGACGCCGTCTCAACACCATCCTTCCATGCTCGGCCTCCAAGAAGCTAATTCTGTCTTCCAGTTTTCTGTCTTCAGGTAGGCATCGAAGGGGGCGACCACGCTTGGCTTCGTAGAGTTGGGCGTGCTCAGAGATCCGCAAGTCCAGAGGAATCAGACCGGCGAGAACTAGCGCGGCGTGTAGTGAAACTGTCCTGTAGGACTTGCAGATCTTCTGAGCAAAACCTCTCTGTATAGTGTTGAGCTGTTTCTGGACTGTGATCTTTTGAGCGGCCTCTGCCCAGACACTCGCTGCGTACATAACAATTGGCTCGATTACTGCAACGTACATGGTTTTTATTATTTCCGGGTTTAACCCCCATGTCGTTTTTGCCGTTCTGGCCAACTGTTTGTAAATGTTGAGCACCCTGACAGAAGTGTTCGCGACATGTTTGTTGAATAACAGGTTATCATCGATAGTGATATTTTTATTTATTTTACCAATGTTAATTCTTGTCCGTTCATTTTTATTTTTGGTGTATCAAGTTTTAACTTTTTTGTTAGGACCATTGCGTGGGTTTTTGTGGGCCGCAAACTTAAGTTTGTTTTGTCTACCCCATGCGCTAACATGAGCCAGGGTCTCGTTTGCCTTAGTCTCTATATTTTGTGAGGCCTTCCCGGAGAAAACGAGGACGACGTCATCCGCGAAGGCCTGACAATATACGTTTTGACGGTCCATGTCGTTGAGTAGAGGGTCCAACAGGAGGTTCCAAAAAATTGGTCCGCCTATCGAGCCCTGTACGCATCCTTTCGTCGTAGATTTAGTGTGTATTTTGCCTCCGTGCCAGCCGTGGCTAGTTACCAATTACCACCCTACCGCCAAAGACGTGCAGCCAAGCTATTTAGCGTTCCGGTAGGATGTCGTGTAGAAACCGATTAGGGATATTATGGACTAGGGTTTAATATAACTGCCATACCCCAAACAGGTTAGCCCGCTACCATCTTAGACTGCATCATCACTTACCATCAGGTGAGATCGCAGTCAAGGGCTAACTTGTATTTAATTAAAAAAAAACTGGATATAAGGTACATAAAAGTAGCAATAACTATTTTTAAAAAAATCCCGATTCTCGGGAATTCCCGGGAATCGGCCAATTTTATTCCCGTTTCCTTGAGTTGAAAATTTGCCGTTCCCGAGATTTATTTTTAATTTTGATTGAGTGGGATTTTTAAAAAGTTAATTTGTTTAGTTTCACCCAACCTAAGTCCAGTTAATTAATATAATAGGTTTTGCTTCGGACATAATATTGTCAATCAAACTTATAATTTTAGAGTACGGAAACAACGTACAAATTTGAAATTTTACATAAATTGGCTAATTTGCGGTTTTGGCTCTTACGAAGTTCTACCATATAGATAATTCTGTATGTAAAGATAAAAAATCATGACACCAAAATTGTATGATTTTCTTCGTTTTTTATTTTTGAGTATTTTTCAAACACTGTAAATAATACTATATGTCTGCAAAAGACTAGAAATTGATTTCAATGATCAATTTCCAACATCTTTTTGCTATTTAAATTTTTGAAATAACATCTGTATTTCTTGTTTCTGACAAAAAATGAATATCAGACTCTTAGTCGGTAAGTACATTGTATATACGTATGATATTGATTTATGCCACAATTATACTTGTAATTAACTCACGTAAGTAGTTTATGTAAATAAGATACTTATGTAACTCTAGATGATGCCCTCGACTTCGTCCACATGGATTAAGATTTTTTGACTTCCGCGGTAACTGTTTAATTTTCCAGGATAATGGTTCCGGGTAGCCTATGTCCTTCTCCGGGATGTAATCTATCTTTGTACCAAATTTCATCAAAATCGTTTGAGTAGTTGGGCCGTGCAAGCGTAGCAGACAGACAGACACACTTTCGCATTTATTATATTTTGTATGGATATTAGTATGCTGGGCTAACTAATGCCCGCGACTTCGTCCGCGTGGTTGAAGTTTTTTTTATTCCCGCGGGAACTCCTTAATTTTTCGGGATAAAAAGTCACTCTCCCTCAACTATACCCACGCCAAAAATAACGTCGAACCATTGCTCCGTTGCGGCGTGATTGACGGGCAATTCAATTAACAATCACACTTTCGCATTTATAATATTAAGTATTAAAATGGATTTGCACACGATATGCGATTTACAATAGGTATTTTGTCAATTACCTACTCATGTAAGAGACTTTGGTACGTGATTTACTCACTTACGTTATTCTATCAATTTCACAAATTTTGAGTTACCGTGTTTTGTCATCCGAGGGCATCCGTGACATGCTATGACAAGCGCGCGAAAATAAAGAAAACCGCGACGGGAGCGCCACCCGGCCGAAGTGGGCATAACTGGCGTGAAGGGTGAGGACTGAGGAGAGCCAACCTCTCGATTTGTGTTTTGATTTTAAGAGCTGACAGCGCCTTAAATATAGAGTTTTATACAACAAGAATACCTTACCGTGACCTGCATTTAAAAGTTACAAAGGTAAATACCTACTTAGCTGCAATGAAAAAGTCTTAATAATTTTCAATTGATTCCTTTTGTTTTACATAATACTGAGAGTAAAGTAACTTACTGTTGGTGCCAAGTGCCCTATACTGGATGGTAGGGATATCTGGGCGTCCAAATAATAACAAGTGCACTGTATATACACTTATATTACTAGAAAAATCTAAATACAAGTTGACTCGACAATGTAACACGGTCGCTGTACGGTGCGGCAATGAATAGCCGGCCGGGGCGTATAGACCCCCCCGCCGCGCTTCCCCGTGACGCGTCTCCACGCGCGCGGATGTGTCTTGAACATATTCCCGGCGTTGAAGTGTCTTCAATAATAAAGATGTAGCCAGGGGCATAATATGGTCTTGACCATGATGCTTTCCTCCTATGGATTAATTAATGTCCTCGACCCATGACGGCTCTCCCAGGCAGCATACGAAGAACTTGTTCAAGCAGATACATGCAAACACCAAATTAGAATAAAATAAGTGTTGCTTCAATACTTCGGTAAACTATAGTGAGATCGCCCAATGAGGAAGAGGGAAAAAAGTTAATAAATAAATAGGAGGGATTATCTTTTCAAGGAATGAATAAATAAGAATCGCTATTTAAATAAATACCTAAGTAAAAACGTTAAAATACCTAAGTAGTTTAATGCGCGGAATTCATCTCCTTGTACCTATACTAAGTAACCGACAAAGTTAAATAAAAAGTACCTTGCCCTGTCATGTCTGCCAGTCGAAAGAGCTCTAAATTTACACAGCACAGCCTTTGTTGCTATAAAAATACAAAAATACATGTAAGACTGTTTATATTTACATCCCCTGCCTTTAAGACTACCTATCAGCCCTGGCTCGTCTATACCTATATCACTACCCACTACCCAGTAACTTTAGTTTTAGACTTGCCTGTAAAATATATTTTATATGATATAACGTTTGATAGGTAGCATGGTACGATGGATGAATAAAACTGTGCTCTTTGGCGGTATACGATTCAGAAAAGTATACCTTTGTTAAATTATTGTAATCTACTTGCAATAATAAAGAAGCAAGCGACCACAAAGGAGCTTCATCGGCAGAGTATGAAGTTGGACCTCGTGAAACGAGATCTGCCGAGTTTTGAACAGGAGGAAAATAGTGCAACTCGTGACAAGTGAAACCTTCCTGTATCTCGGCAAAGCGATGACGAAAAATCGGCCATAATTGATTTGAATCCCCTAGAACTGCGGATGATTCATCTGGAATAACTGAATCAATAAATCGTTCAACTGTAAATGAAAAAATTACTTTGAAATTTTTAGTAAGCCTGATGCCTCTAATTTTATTTGTATGAGCCTCATCTAAAACAATCCATCCCAGCTTAGTACCTATCTAAACTGATGGATTTATTAATACCTAAGTTGATATAATTTGTGCCAATAACGCGCCAAAATATGTCGTCTCCCAGAAATAAATTAAAATTGGAGTGCATATTAAATGACCGATCGGCTTGCATACTATAAGGTTTCAGTTCTGAAGAGGGGTTATGCTCTTTTTTGCCTGCTAACGCGTCAGAAAAAGAGTTATTATCTTCTGTAAATGATAAAACGAGAGAATCTACTGAAATTGTGAGTTTAGGAGAAAATATTTGTTCTATTTCAGCTGTTAAATCATCAGAAGAGGAGGTTTGTACTTCTGTAGCTGATAGAATGTCATTTTCATTGCTAGCAAGTGAATCAATAAAATTAATTTTAAAATCAGAATTATTACTACAACTGAGCCAGTGCTGACAGTTATCAGGATGTAAAGAGTCTATTTTAGTAAAATCGACAATCTTACGCTTGCATGGAGCCGAAGGAATACCAGAGTTTACTGTTGTCATGGATTCATTTGATGGGAAAGACTGTAGTTTACGGTGGCGCGCGATCATTGCACGACCGGCAGACACGAGCGAGTAGTACCGTATTTCAAACGCTTCCCGTATTTTGAATTCAACCTCTGGTGTGTCTAACAGCTCCTCAATTTCATCCTGAAAATGATCAAATTGGTCGTATAAGACTTCAATATTATCTAATCGCAACTGAAGCTCAATGTGTGTTTGTAATGAGAAAATTAAATCACTACTTTTAATTGATTTTAAATATGTGTCAAAACCAGCAAGTTTCTCCATGATAAACGTTCGTTTTTTAATCAACTGATTAATTATTGTACTCATTTTAGCAATTGTATATGGTATTTACGAATAAAATGAGGCAAAGAGTTAAGAAGCAAGGCAGAACAATGACAAAAAAATCGTAAAAAGTATAAAAATATTCAACGCCCGTATAATATTTGCAATAGCAAATTCTAAAAATGGACAGTGAATGATTTGCTAAATAAAAACGAAAGACATTGATAACTTTGCATAGTCATTGGCTTCGTAACTTTATTTTGAAGTACCCACCTAGAACAGAAAAATAAAATGTAAACAAAGATGATCCAACAGTTTTAATACCTATAAAATATTGAAAATAGTTAGCTATTGTATTATGTTTACTGTTTGATTCTAGGATTTACGAACTTTAGAAATGATTTTGTGAAATAAAATAATATTTCTATATTTTACGTGATATTTGAATGAATCACTATCGTACCTCTAGAAATGATACTAAATTAAATGATTACGCACTTTGAATGAGATGAATTCTTATAACTATCATTATAAATGAAATAAATTAATAATAAAAATGGATATGAAATGTGATAAGGATGAAAAAGAAGGATAGAAGGAACGATCTCACGTATCTTTGGACTATCCTCTTGACAATTCCTCAATCATTTGGTGTTGGTTCGATGCCCGAGAATGTCAACTGGTGTTCAGAACTACACAGCGATGAACTTCGGAGAACCAAATACAACCATGAATCTTCACTATCCTCTTGATGAATTCTCTCTCGTATGGCGTTGGTTCTGTGCCCGGTGATGTCAGCTGGTGTGTAAAACTACACAGCGATGTTCACTCCAGCGAACAGATGACAACCATACTTAATGTTGCGACAACCGTGTGTTATTGGAAACTTGTCGAAAATCGAAGTCGTGTGGTGTTGGTTCGATGCCCGAGCAAGTCAACTGGTGTTCAGAACTACACAGCGATGAGCTTCGGAGAACCAAATGCAATCCAAATACGATGTAGGAATCTTGCCCACGGTGATGACCTGGCGGTGACCTCTGGCTTGCACTTCGTGACGTATTTTTCTCGAACAAATCGTAGGTTCATTTACGGTAAAGAAGGACCAAATGTTGGCGCCAAGTGCCCTATACTAGATGGTAGGGATATCTGGGCGTCCAAATAATAACAAGTGCACTGTATATACACTTATATTACGAGAAAAATTCTAAATACAAATTTAACCGACAATGTAACACGGTCGCTGTACGGTGCGCAATGAATAGCCGGCCGGGGCGTATATACCCCCCCGCCGCGCTTCCCCGTGACGCGTCTCCACGCGCGCGGATGTGTCTTGAACACTTACAAATAAAATACATCACTGGAATGTGACTAGCATAGGTTATATTAAATTAATTATTATTAATACAATTCATCTGAACGCACACATTATCTATGCTAAATAATTAAATACGAAATTGTCTGTACGTTTGCACGGCCCATCCTGCAATTGGGATGTTGCCTACATTGATGTAGAATTTTAGTTTCGATGGTTGCCCATTTCAGTTTTTTTTTTAGTGACTACTTACTATGGAAGGCAGAGGTAAGGACTGTCATCCCATAAGGGAGAAAAGTGTCCAGTGGTTGCAATAAATAACAGTTAAAAAGTTGTCGACTAAAGTAGATAATAATTATTGAAAATTTCAACAACTTACTTTGTATAAAATAATGATGAATGTTTTCTTTCCTTGTTTATTTCTCAAACCTACACTGATAATATTTGGCGCTTCCTTAAAGGAAATTGACCAGCGCCCATACAAAGTTCGCCTAAGAACCAACAGTCATAAAACATACATTATCGGACTCAAAATAACACATAAATACTATTGATAAATAGATTTGAACAACGGACACTTCAGAGAATTTATTTATCAGCAAAAATTTTTTCAATTTTGAGGTTATTTCGACTCAATCTGCTTGAAAAATAAATATTATCGTCAACAAGTTTCGTCGTAGTTCACCAAAAACTTTACAGATGGCGTTATAAATATTAATTTATTGTACTTTCAATAGATGGCGTTGCGAGATTCGGAACACTAGCGCACTCAGCGCTTCAAGCTGCTTTTATCTTATTTCTTAAGATACGGAACCAGCGATCAAGCGGTGGTATTGTTTATTATTTTAACCTGTAAGTTATAAGACTGAAAAGAACTGTAATCAATTTAATACCCACTTATTTATTTTTAAATTAATTTGAAGTGTCTGTTGAAATCTAATATTTGGAATAAATGTTAAAAAATAAGCTAAGAATTACTGTATATTTCAAAAGTATTTTGATGCTTAGGCGTATTTGGACAATGTCCTTTACCCTGATGCTAATGTGGCGCCCCCAATTTAATGCATTTCGATGCACACTTTTCATACTATACAGAGATTTTCCTCCTTATATCTACCCTCCATAGTGACTACAATGACGACCTTCCAAAAGACGTATAAAAATTCTTTCCAAAAAACCGACTTCCAAAGCCACTGTAAAGTAAAAAATAATTTTGATTTCTACAGACTATGTTGAAGTCAGGCAAGCCTGACACGTCAAGTTTAAATTGTATAAAAACGTGTATTTGAATTTTTTTTAATAAATATCACAAATCACAAAAATAATCGACTTTGTGTTAGGTACACGAAAAATAAATTAAATATAGAGTTTTATACAACAAGAATACCTTACCGTGACCTGCATTTAAAAGTTACAAAGGTAAATACCTACTTGGCTGCAATGAAAAAGTCTTAATAATTTTCAATTGATTCCTTTTGTTTTACATAATACTGAGAGTAAAGTGACTTACAAATAAAATACATCACTGGAATGTGACTAGCATAGGTTATATTAAATTAATCTGAACGCACACATTATCTATGCTATATAATTAAATACGAAATTGTCTGTACGTTTGCACGGCCCATCCTGCAATTGGGATGTTGCCTACATTGATGTAGAATTTTAGTTTCGATGGTTGCCAATTTCAGATTCTTTCCAAAAAACCGACTTCCAAAGCCACTGTAAAGTAAAAAATAATTTTGATTTCTACACACTATGTTTTTTGGAAAGAATTTTTATTTTTAACTTTTTAGTGTACTCTAAATCCCCACAGCTTAAGAATGCAGTACCCTGCAGCATCAGAGTTGCGGAGTTGGGACTTCAGTTTAAGTATGAAGTCGTTGCCTGACACCTATAATATGACTTCACCACAAAAAATCCTAAAGCGCTATTTTAAAGGAGTTCTGTACCCCGCAACATCAGGGTTGAGACTCAGAGTTGAATCGTATATACGTGACTTGATACCTACTATATGAATTCACCATCAAAATTTCTTAACTCCCTAGTTTTGAGGATTTCATGTAGTAGGTACGGTACACCTACAGCATCAAGATTGAGGATTTGGAGTCAGATTTTTTTATGGGACCACCTCGGGAGCTTACTCTCTTCTTCTTCTTCTCCTTTTCCCACGCTATGTGGGGTCGGCACAACATGTTTTCTTCTTCCACTCACTTCTGTTATCCGTCAACCTCTCATTCACCCCTTTTATACTCATATCCTCTTTCACACAATCCATCCATCTTTTCTTTGGTCTCCCTCTACTCTTTTTTCCTTCCACATGCACATCTATCATTCTTCTCGTAATATGCCTTTCTTCCCTCCGCATTAGATGCCCATACCATGCTAACCTATTACTCCTCATCTTTTCTATCACTGGCGCTACTTTCAGACTTCCCCTTATATATTCATTCCTAATCTTATCCATTCTAGTCACACCACACATCCATCTCAACATTCGCATTTCGGTCGCATGTACTTTTCTTTCATCCGTCCCTTTCACCGCCCAACATTCTGAACCATATAATGCTACAGGTCTAACGACTGTCTTATATATTTTCCCTTTTAGTTTAAGGGACATTCGTGGGTCGCATATAATACCTGAGACCTGTCGCCATTTCATCCATCCCGCATTCATTCTTTTGTTCACATCTCGGTCAATATTGCCGTCGTTTTGAAAGAGCGAACCAAGGTACCGGAAATCGGAACAGACCGGTAGGGATACACCATCTAAGACAATTTCATAGAAACGGGAGGGGCCACCGAAGCACAGAATAATATAATAGTACTGACGTACAGAAGTCTCACTCCTTTGATGTTGACTACTTGCCGACGTTTTAATAGCCTACATAATTATTATTAAAAAGATAAATCACGCACGCAAGCTAAATTAAACTTTATCGCCGCGCGCGAGTGTCCGTATTGCTTTGCATCTTTTCCCTTTCCTACGTCACGGACGACATTGCGAGCTTGTCTAGGGCTGTCAGCAAACAGTACAACAATACAGTAGGTTTTTCGAATTGGTAAGTAAGGTACCTACTCTGACTATGATCGACTGTGTTTACTGTGTGTCGCTACACAGTGAGTTCTTCACTACGCACGCAACTTGCAAGGTCATTCGTCGCCATCCGTCGTCATTTTATGTACCTAGCTAACAAAATTTTAATCATGAAATAAACTCACCTTTCACTATCCTTTGGTAACGTAAAAAATGATAAATTTGAATCCTTTTGTGTGCTCATTAAGCATCCTTCCACGCAACAATAATTATGGTTGCAGCGACTTTTTGCCATTATGATTGTAAAGATCGATAGACCATATATACATGAGTTTAAATGTCTACAACTATTTATCCTACAAATAATTAATATGCTAAACACTTAACTTAAACTATTAAACAAATATTTTCAAAAAACTATTTACGAAAACAGCGTTAAATTCACTAGCACGTCGCTCGCTTATAACGCGCCAGCCCCGACTGCGTAAGCATTCCGGGAATGAGCACGATCGTCGGTATTTTCGTCGCGCAAGTACCAAGAGTGACACAGGCCTGACCGAAGTCACAGAACAGAATATGTTCTGTCTTCGATCGGCTGATCCTCAGGCCAACACTCTCCAATCTCTCTTGCCATTTTCCCAGTCTGCTCTGGACCTCGGTCGCCTCTTCCCCGACAAGCACAATGTCGTCAGCGAACATCATGCACCAGGGTGCTTGCTCCTGTATGTCTGATGTTAGCCCTAACATCAGACATACAGGAGCAAGCAACCTGTTTTATAATACAAATACTACTGAGTAAAAAAAACATTTAAAACATTTAGTCGCGCAACGTGTCGCTAGTGTGATCAAGCACTAAGATCTATCGACTTATTGTCGCTGTCGCAAGTCGGTGTGCGGTCTTGGTACAGACGAAGTGTGCGGTCGAGCGAGGTGACTGGTCGCGCGACCACTCACCGCCGAATAGGACAGGTAGCGCTCCGACAGGTCTGGAGGCTCCACCTGTGTGGAAAACACTGTATTAATATTGATCTTGATCGCCATTCAATTACTGCACTAGCGAAATAAAATTAAATTACTTCACTAGTGCGGTAATGGCTGTGTTTGCCTTATTGCCAGTGTAGCGAATAACTAATAAAATATTGTGTACCTACCGTTAACGGAAATATACATTTTATTTTAATAAAAAGTATTATTACAATGCAATAATCGTTATCTAAGTTGCACATAGTTACCTATAGCAGAGGAAATAAATTCGATACTCGAGCTGCATGCAAATGTGAATGCATAATATTAAGTGTTGGGTTTTTCTGACTAGAAATCCTCAGTACTAGCCCGGAGTTAGAAAGTTGGCGGTGTTTCACCCCCGGCTTAACGTGCTCTCCTCGGAGACCGGTTATTATCACTAACATTATAATAGTCGTTAAAGCCCGCCAACTCGCATTGGAGCAGCGTGGTAGGTCTAAGCTCTAATTCCCTCTCTCCTATGAGAGTGGAGGCCTGTGCCCTGCAGTGGGACGTTAATGGACTGTATCTCAATGTTACTGGTCAACGACCTCAATTTACATAGGCGGGCCCTGTTAAACAAAGAATGTGGATTTATTTTCTAACGCCATCTAGTCCGAAAAGCGGGACAGCGCTATAGCGTGGGCAAGGACAGGGCTATACAGGTGAGGAGCATGCACCACAAATCGGACACCCAACTTTTTTCTATGAAAGGGCTCACCTACATAAACATCGATGGCTGTATCGCTCCGCCTCATGAAAGTCCGAAGTATTGTCGGAGATTATATAAATTGTAACGAGCGAGGAGCGGGGAGCGAGAGAGAGGGGTAGCAGTGAGTAGTAAAGGTGGAGAGAGGAGAGCAGAGATTCGGAGAGGTGGGCTGGCTGGTAGAAAGTGGCTTTGTTCCTTTAACTTTAAATAGTAACATTACTCTATGGTAATGGCCATACATCTAAGAACAAATTGAAAAAGGTATGTAATAAAGCTTCTTCTGAGCTTCTTTTTCTGGTCGGTGGTGCCGAGAGTTGCGTGTTGCGTATATGTAACATAGATTTTATATGTAACTTGTCTTTGGCCGAGACGAGAGTGTGCCTCTGGAGCAATGACTCAGGTAGCGATGTGTCGAGTTGTATTTTTTTTGACTCGAGTTCGTAAGGCCACTAACTCGAGTCGCGACCCGAGTTGACTCGACTCGTTGATTGTCTCCCGTCGGGCGTCGCGACTCGAGTCCAAGCCTCAAGGCAAGGCGCGGCAAGCGTGTGCCGTGTGCGGTGTGGCATGAATGGGAGCGACGAGTCGACTCGGTACGCCGTCTTTATAGCCGCTACGCCGCGGCTATAAAGACACGTCGACTCGTTACAACAACAACCAATGTTGCGTAGCGGCGTAATTAAGATTTATGATTCAGGCTCCCCGGGTTACAGGTCGATAGGTAAGTATGTTATAAACGAAATTTAGCAGGTATTTGTTACTAAAATATTTAATTATTGAAGTAGGTAGTACACTTAGAGGTATTAATGGCACCATTTTTCAATCTTTAAATAATAATTACCTATTTAGTTTAACTAGAACGTGTACAAATCTTAAAACTAATCAATATTATTCTTGGGTTTTATAATTAAAATTTTTTTAAATGATCAAATTAACTTAATACTTATTCCATATGGGAAACTTTGATACTTTTAATAGGAAGGTTGTGTTAAAATTGATAAGCTCTATGTGCTTGTGAATCAAAACAAAACTAAAATTAAATTACGAATTAATCCGAACACTGCAAAGCGAACTCCGAGTTAACAAGGCGCGCGCGGGAACGCGACTCGGTTATCGGAGATGCTCGGCAACTCGGCGCAGGCCGCAGCTCGACTCGAGACTATCGAGGTGATGCGTCATGCAACGCAAGTCGCGACCCGACTACGCGAGCTGCGAATTCACGACGTGAGTACGAGTTGACTCGGGTTGTTAAAAACTGGACTCGAGTTGACTCGTTTACGATTTGACTCGAGTTACTCGAGTCAAGTAACTCGAGTCACACATCGCTAGACTCAGGATAAGAATAAGAATAAGAATAAGAATATTTATTTGCATAATACACGTTATATAACTAGGTGGTTTACAAAAAATTTACGTCACAGTGTATTGCCATGCCAGGCGTGCAAATTTGGTTATTTTAAGAATTACATTTTTTTTTTTTTTTTTTAAATAAAGATAATGTCACGTAGTATAGCATATTAATAAATATCACATAATTTATAATCATTATTATATTAATTTAACACACAATTATATAAAAAGAAAAAAAAGACACAAAAATGAAATAAACAAAAAGACACAATAATAAAAAGTCACAGTATTTTAGGTCATCTAAAGGGGTCTAAGTAGTCATTAATCGAGTAGTAGCACTTCTCTAAAAGCAACTTGTTTAGGTATGTTTTGAGTGCTGGCAGTGACATAGTTTTCACGTGAGGAGGAAGCTGATTAAATATGCGTATCGCCATGCAGTAGGAATTATTTTGGAATAGGCATAATTTCATGTTGGGCAATAATAATCTGTCCCTATGTCTAGTTACTTTCCCAAGTTTATCTCCATGTTTAGTGAAGAGATCAGGATTCTTTTTTACAAATATGCACATTTCTTTTATATAAATACAAGGCAAAGGGAGTAAATTAAGCGACTTAAATAGAGGTTTGCAACTGTCTAAATAATGCGCACCACATATTGCCCGTATACATTTCTTTTGCACTTTGAATGCTCTGTCTATGTCAATTGAGTTGCCCCAAATTATCAAGCCGTAGGTAAGTACAGACGATACATAACCGTGATATGCACTCAAAACAGCGTCTCTAGTAGCTATCTTCTTTAATTTTTTCAAAGCAAACACAAACTTATTAATTTTACTACAGACATTGTCAATGTGGTTTTTCCAATTGCAGTGTTTATCAAGTTCTATACCTAAAAATTTGGTTGATTCCGCTTCAGTAATGATACTGTGATTATATTGTACATGAAGAGAAATATCTTTAGCTTTAGGGCTTTTAAATGCCACCATTTTTGTTTTATCTACATTAAGTTTTAAATTATTTTTATCTAGCCAGTCTATAATATGAGTGATAGTTACGTTAATATCTTTATTAAATGTCTTTTCATTAGTACACTTGATTAATACGGTGGTATCGTCAGCAAACAGTATGGTCTTATGCTGAGTTACGTCAGGGAGATCGTTTATATATAGTAAGAATAAGATTGGTCCTAGAATGCTTCCTTGAGGTACGCCACTTTTGTTTGATTTAAAGGTGGATTGGTATGTCTTTTTTTCACCATCTACAACTTTAGTTATGTGAGTGCACTGCACCCTTTCAGTCAGATAACTTTTAAACCAATCATTTGCAATTCCGCGAATTCCGTATCGTTCCAATTTAGACAGAAGTATATCGTGGCATACAAAGTCAAATGCTTTGCTCATGTCAAAGAAAATGGCTACTATAGGGATACGATGGTTAATACTCTCAGTTATCAATTTGATTAAATTAAAACATGCTTTCGCAGTTGAACTATTTTTTCGAAAGCCAAATTGTTCGTCTTTGAGAATATTAGTTTTAGTTATAAAGCTATTTAGCCTAGAGTACATGGCCTTTTCAAAAATTTTCGAAAATATAGTTATAAGGGTAATAGGTCTATAGTTAGACATTTCGGTTTTATCACCTTTCTTGAAAATGGGATTCACAACAGATATCTTTAATTGTTTTGGAAATTTACCTGTTTCAAAAGACAAGTTAATTAGATAGCTGAGCGGGTGACAAATGTATTTCGCTACGTCCTTAACAATATCGGTTCTTATGAGATCATATCCCACAGATTTAGAATTATTGAGTGACATGATTAGCTTGTATGCTTCATACGGATCACTTGGTGAGATAAATAAACTTTCGCTTTTATGTTCAATCTGGGTATAGGTTTTAGGTTTAATAATATGTTGCGTATTGTTAGTAATTTCAATGAAATATTTGTTAAACTCTTCAGCAATTTGTTGTGGATCGGACATTTTAATGTTATCTTTTTTAATACACTCTATGCTAGATTTCTCGATGGCGTTGTTAGTTGTATTTTTAATAACCATCCAAGTTGATTTGCATTTATTATGCCCATGACAGATCTGGTTTGTGTTTTGTATTTTTTGAGATGTGTTTATGCATTTTCTCAATAGTTTGTTATAACCGAAATATCGTTGTTTATTCTGCGCTTTATCAGAAGCAGATTTTAAGTAATTCAGATAAAGTCGCCTCTTTGTTACGCTAGACCTTTTTAAGCCTTTGGCTCAGAATACAGAACAAACCAGAAACCTCGGACGCGCCTATTCTTGAAGCGCAAAAACCTACTCTTAAATTGAGTAGGTTCACGAACAGGCGATTAGTCACTCTGTGGACGTCGTGACGCTTAACGTGTGCTACAAGTGTCAAATTAAATTAAATTATGCCGTGTTGTGCCGTTCCTACATGTAAAAATGCTGCTGGTCCCAAAAAGAAACAGGATGGGATCACATTTCATGTGTAAGTAGCTAATTCAAACATTGTTTTATTTAATTAATGAATAAATTATTTTGTTTTCAATTGTCAAGGGCAATGATGCGTCCATTTCGTTAGTGTTGCCAATATAACATTTTTGATTTTCCCTACTTCTGATTACTAAGGGATTTATTATTTGTAGTATTTCAATAACTTACTAAATGTTTTACCAACTTTAAAAAGAATGTTATGATATTGAAATGTATACTTGGAAATTCGAAATATTCAAATAGATTGTGAACAAATACTATTAAAATTAAAACTATGCTATTAAAATTAAAACTATGCAATACATTAAAATGCTAAAATCTATATATTAAACTAACTATAAAATAAAGGACTTGTCCAAGAACATGAACCAAGACGATTTTAATACACGTGAATTGAGATCCTTAAATATGGCTTATATAGAATAATTTGCACATTTTTAAAGGACCCCAATATGGAGAAAAATACATTTTTATTTTTTAGATTTTTGTCTGAATCTTATCAACAGTAAAGAAAAACTTGACTGTCTTTGTCACGTATGGCATAGGGTGATTGTCAAATGTCACTGTCAGTTTTGTTTATCTTTAACTATTGGTGATTTATTGTTGTATAATATTATTATTATTTTACAAATGACTCAACTACTCAAATTAATATTTATTAATCTTATAATGTTGTATGCACTATGTAGTGGAAAACGGGAAGTTTATCGAAACGGAATATTAATAATCACAACTAATCACTTATCCCAAGTTTTAGTGTTGCCATTAAAAACGGGGTTTTCTAAAATTATTATTTATAAGGTGTTTAATGTTATATTTTTTTTTCTTTGACGTGATGGCAGTTTGGTTCTGGTTCATTGACACTCAGAATAAAAAACTACCCTCCATACTGAACTGGGACATGTCCTTTAGAAAAAACCTTATATTTTTTATTTATTTACTAGCTGATGCCCGCCACTTCGTCCGCGTGGATCGAGGTTTTTCGGTTCCCGTGGGAACTCCTTAATTTTCCGGGATAAAAAGTAGCCTATGTGTTATTCCATTCTATATCATTATTCCAGACTATAATCTATCTCTGTACCAAATTTCATCCAGATCCGCTCAGCCGTTGGGGCGTGATTGAGTCAACATCCATACATACATCCATCCAAACTTTCGCATTTATAATATTTATCTGATAATATGAATATTTAATATTATAAAAATACCTTTTATAAATATTATAAATACTTTTATTACAATAATACAGATATTTGTTAAATTTTAGATTCCCTGCTGACGAAGAAAGGAAAATCAAGTGGACAAAAATCATTCAAAGAGCAAGGTTAGACCAGCTTTGGAAACCATCAAAGCGAAGCGTAGTTTGCTCAATGCATTTTGAGGAGAAATATTTTTATAAGACAAAATGTGGTTTAAAATGGCTGAGGAAAGGAGCTTTTCCAGATCAGGTAGATTATAGAATTTTTCATCAAATCATTATCAATCATCATCATTAGTATATTTATTTTACCTTACTTCGTAGATGAAGAATATATGACTCATAACTTATGATAAAATATTTTAGAATCTGGCCATGGCAGCAGAAGAGTCCGAGTCATGCATGGAAAAATCTAAAGATGTACGTATTAATTATAACTTATTTATAGTATAAATAGCAATATATCTGCGCTATAAACTTTTCACTTTTAACAATCTTATTAAGAGACAATCTTTATTCTACAGTTTTGTAATTAAGTATCCCACTTACGTTTATCCACATTGCTTTTTTTATTTTTGTTTTAAGAATTATAGTATAATTATAAGATTATATTATATGACTTAAAGACTAAATTTTTTTTATTTCAGACTAAACCACCTTACCTTTCACCACTTGAAACAAACTCGGAGATTGGTGATGTAAACGTTTCGGATTTGGACTCTGTATTCGACACGCCGAAAAAAGCAAAATTAAGATCCCAATTGCGCCGCACACAAATACTTTCTAAAAAACATATCCGACGCATAAAAACATTGCAGCAAAAAAATAGACGTCTTGTAAAAAAGAACGAATCCTTAAAAAGCATTCTTAGGAATTTAAAAAACAATCGTTACGTCAATGATGATATTTATGACTTGCTATCAAACGATATTGTAGCAGCTGATATTTTTAATAATATGTACAATAAATGCGTCCTAAAAAAGAAAAAACCAAAATATATATATAATATAGGCATAGCTATTCCGCTATTAAAAACAGAAAAAAAAACGATACGTCTCAAAGGTTGCTACAGTTGGTAAGAATATCTATGGACGCAGTATGATTAACTACCTCATAAATTCTAATAACAAAAATATGAAATTAAAACACTTATTTTATATTTTTAATTGAAATGACACCGTCTTTTATTTATTCAACTTGTGTTTTATACTTATTCCATTCATTCATTTCATTAAGAAATGGAAGGAATTGACAGTTATTATTTTCCCTCAAATATGAACTTTTACCCTAAAATAGGGAAATAGTTTGTGAGCTAGCAACATTACGCGGGTGGGAAGAGCGACGGGCGCGGGGTGTTTCTACAGTTTTTGGACACAACGCGCGGCTTGCAATTACGGCTGGATGAGGTTTCTGGTTTGTTCTGTATTCTGAGGCCTTTGGTTAGCCAATTAAGTTTAGACTTTTTTCTAGAATTTTTAATGCGTATCTGTGGGACAAAAGCTGTTTCAAGTCGAGATTCTGAAAAAACCTCCGCAAAAGATAATGCTGATATGGCGTCTAAAAACTTACGCCTATTGTCCTTAGAGTAATCTCTTTTAAGGAGAGTCAGGAGGAGGAGAGTCAGGAGTCAGTCAGTCAGTCAGTCATCAGGAGAGTGCTGCCAAGCACCAGAGACAAGTAACATATAATATATATGATTGCATTTATGTTACTTGTGGTTACTTGTCTCTGTTAAAAAAAAGGATACCAACGGTTAACTTGTCTCTGATACCAACTCAAGCTTCAAGCTTCATGCTTCAAGCACCATCCTCTATGTTACTTGTCTCTGCCACCGACCACCAAGAAATTATTTTCAGAATTTTCTACTGTTTCTAATTTCTGTTATATGATTAACTTGATGGTCAATTCATGTTTAAATTTTAAAACCTGTGAAAATGCGGTGCTGTGTGCCTCTTTGCAAAACCACTGCGGAGATCATCTCCGAAACCATGGATCCGAAACCAATTACGTTTCACGAGTAAGACGCATTTCATTTAAAACCCTTTTTTAAACTTATGCATTATAGCTTGGGCCCTTCAATAACGTAAGAATAATTTCAGGTTCCCCAGAGATGTGCATCTCCGTGCTGTTTGGCTCAGAGCCCTCGGCAAACAAGACGCTCTCCTGCCAGCCGGTGCTGTGGTCTGCTCACAGCATTTTCTAAATGATGAGATTCTTGAAACAGAAAACGGCTCAAGGCAGATCCGCACGGGCGCCGTCCCCGCAACAGTGCTGGTAAGCGGTAACTCCGTCATAATGATGCATGCTCTGATATCCTATACTTTGATGAGCAATTATTATATTATCACTATATATATTATAAGACAAATTCCAGCTCAGCTTTAGTAGGTATATTTCACCAATTTTCACTATTTCTTACGACATTTGCCATAGATTACAGACTCATTGATGTTTAGTTGGCGTACTAAAGTTTCGTTTTATGTATTATAATCCATTCGAAACATAAAAAGTATTAAAAAATGTTAATGATCGAGTAATAATCATATTCAAACCATAAAAACTGTCTATATTAGTATATATTTTATGTACATGGACGTTTTTTATAATCATTCGAATAAAACATTGAGTTTTATGTGTACCAATTATAGGAAAATCGGAACGTGTGCCAAAGTGTTCAAATGATATTATTGAATTCAAATCTATATTTCCCTTAATCTGTATCTATTTTCTGGTAAATATGGTTATACTTACAACACTGCACAGCTCTGCCTCATATGCCTGGACACCCGCAGCGAGCTGCTTCTGATGAGTGAACACAAGTTGGAACAAGCATATCAACATTTAGTGGGCCAACCCGTAAGTTGTATATATTTATAGCTCAAATACTTAACATTAATGTGTGTGAACTGAGCATGAAGTGGTTTTTGTATTTTTAAATCTGTACTAATATTATTTATATGACAGTGTGTATGTGGGTCTCTGCTATGCTTTCTCGGGCCGTCTGTTAAACAGATTTTGACAAAGTTTAGTACAGAGATGGTTCATTTCCGGGAAAGTACATAAGTTACATCTTTTCATCCCAGAAAATCAAAGAGTTTAACATGAAATTTTTCAATACACTTAACTTATTTAAAACGTGAATGTTTGTAAGTTTCGATGTTTGTTACTGCTTCACACCACAATGACTTAATCGAATAAACAAATATACATCTGTTCTATTGTATGGCGGAGATAATTAATAGTTGTTGGTATGAACTTATAATTTTGATAAAATAAATTTTCAAAAGTAAATTTTGGAGACCGGCCAAGCGTCAGGCTAATGAATAGTTTCCTTGTGGTTGCAGCCGTGCGTTGGAGGCGGGCTCAAGCAGGCGCTTTGTGTGCAATGCGCGCAGAGCGTGGTGGACTTTAGCACATTCAGAGAGGAGAGCTTGCGAGCGCGCTGCGTGATGACGGAGCTGCTTCACACGCACGAAGTGGTGAGGAATGCTTCAACATCAACCTTCAACTTTTAGACCTTCAACACCAGCCCAGAGGAAGATCTTCCAGTTATTGTGGCGAGCACATCTCACCCTCTCGTCCCACAGAATGCTTCTAGCTTCGTCCGGTCCTTCCTAGCTGTAACCCACTGATTCATATTTTATTTTATTAAAACACCCCAACACCCACCACACGTTAGACCAATAAATGGACCTGCCTAGGCTGCCTTATGTTTTGCCTTAATTTTTGCGAGTGCCGAAACACCCTTGATTTAATGTGTCAGTACCTCAACCCCCTATTCTCTAACTTTTATCCATTGAAGGTTTGCTATGAAACCTATATTTCATAGCACACATTCAATGTATAAAAAATAATGTGAGTGTTCATTGTTAGCCACGAGTTAGAGAATAGGGCTGCAGATGTTAATTTGGCGTTGTTTGCGCTCGGAGCGCTGGCAGTGGGTGTACATAGGAACTTGAGCTCTACAACGAGGCGTCTAAGGTGCATGTTAGTTTAACGCCTGTGTGTTTCGACGCTCGAATGGTTTGGCATGTTGTGGCAGAGGGTAATGAACTCGTTTCAGATAACAAGACGACATGTGGCATTGCTAAGCCGCTACAAGCGACCGCTGCCGTCTGACATCGAGCCCGACACAGCACCGGACGCGACTGCGACTGTCGCGGCTGCGACTGCGACTGACGCAACTGATGTCGCAGTCGCGGTGAAACAGGAAGTCGAACACCGGGAAGATGTCGACACTGCAGCCTGCGCATATAATGCAGACAGCATAGCGACGGCGCCGCGAGCGTTGCGCGAACACTGCAAGGCTCGAGAGGACGCGCCAGCCGCGGCCGAAGCGGCGACCGAAACGATCAAACGAGAGTACGTACATGCCACAAGAGTTAGCCCTCGACTGCGGTCACTGATGATGCAGTCTATCAGGGTAGCGGGCTAGCCTGCTATCCTCTGGCTAATGGCAGATGGCTAATCTCTGTGGAGATTGGCCGCCGTGGCCGAAATTCGCTCAAGAGAACATTATCATTAATCATCTACTTAAACATTTCGTTCGAACTTAACAAACATTTGGCTGTTTCGAAACCCTCGCCCCGCGGCTCGATTGGTATAAAGAGTGCCCGACTTCAATGTGCTACTTTACGCACGTGTTACATGTGTTCTAATCATACTAATATTATGTATTATAAATGTGGAAGTGTTTGTTTGTTGGTTTGTCCTTAGTCATGCGCAACAGAACGATGGAGCGACGTGATTTTTTGCATGGATGTATAGTTGAGGACCTGGAGACTGAAATAGGAATACTTTTATCTTGCAAAATCAAAGAGTTCCGTAGGGATTTTAAAATTAAAATCATTAAGTTATGTATAAAGTGATATCTTTTCAGGCAAAGTTGCGAGCCAGAGTCTTCGGAGGAACGCAATCAAGCTTTAGGTGAGACAACTTCAGATCCCCTTATAATAATACTTTAAAAACTACTTCTTTTTGCATAAGTATCCATACTTACAACAAAATTCTGAGTTCATAAATATGAATAAATTACAGATTTAAAATATGCCAACAACAATTTTACATATTATTTACATAGTTAGTTTAAACTTCGAACTTTGGACTTTTTTATACACTTATTGAATGGCAAATATATTGGTACAGTCAAGTGCAACTTAGTACTACTGCTATAGTTTTCAGCAATTTTAATGTGTATCTACAGCTACCCCTGTTTGTTTAGTGTCTATTTGCGATAACCTGTTATTAGCCATAAGTTACCTAATTGTAAGACTATGTAGAATAATAAGGTGTCGGCTTTCCTCGATGAATAAAATAAAATAGTGTAGTAGTGATTATGATAATACGGACAGCTCTCTTGTTCCAGTCGCTCCCGTGGTACTGGCGACCAATCCCGGGAACGAAGAACATCCGACCGAGTCGAGCGATGACTGGGATATATCGTCTTTCGAAAATAATGCAAACGTTCTCGAAGATGCAAGGAAGTCCCAGGACGCTGAACTTATACCAAAGGAGTCGTTGGCAAAAATAAGTGACAGTATCGACTATCGCACGGAGAGGGATGATCGTTTGAAAAACGAACACAGAAAACATTCCCAGGGTATATCCAGTACACTGTTGGGAAACCATACTGACCGGACACAGTATATCTGTGACGTTTGCCAAAAAATATTTCAGAGAAAAGTTTCCTTAGTTTCCCACATAAGGGCGCACGCTTTCGCAAATACTTTATCATGTAAGTTAACAGAGGGCAAATTGAATCAAAATCATACATTATCGAGTCACAAGACAACGCGCACTGAAGAGCCTTTCGCTTGTGAGTTGTGCAAGTACAAATGCAGATATAACAGTATGTTAGTGAGTCACGTGAAGACTCACACTGGCGAAAAGCCGTTTGCTTGTGAGTTATGCAAGTACAAATGTGCCCGAAAAGGTCATTTAGTAAATCACATGAGGACTCACACTGGCGAAAAGCCTTTTGGTTGTGAGTTATGCAAGTACAAATGTGCACGAAAATGTCATTTAGTAAATCACATGAGGACTCACACTGGCGAAAAGCCTTTTGCTTGTGAGTTATGCAAGTACAAATGTGCACGAAAAGGTCATTTAGTAAATCACATGAGGACTCACACTGGCGAAAAGCCTTTTGGTTGTGAGTTATGCAAGTACAAATGTGCTCAAAAACGTGATTTAGTGAAGCACATGAGGACTCACACTGGCGAAAAGCCGTTTGCTTGTGAGTTATGCAAGTACAAATGTGCACGAAAAAGTCATTTAGTAAATCACATGAGGACTCACACTGGCGAAAAGCCTTTTGGTTGTGAGTTATGCAAGTACAAATACAGATATAACATTGATTTAGTGAGGCACGTGAAGACTCACACTGGCGAAAAGCCGTTTGCTTGTGAGTTATGCAAGTACAAATGTGTACGAAAAAGTCATTTAGTAAATCACATGAGGACTCACACTGGCGAAAAGCCTTTTGCTTGTGAGTTATGCAAGTACAAATGTGCACAAAAAAGTCATTTAGTAAATCACATGAGAACTCACACTGGCGACAAGCTTTTTAGTTCTAAGATAAGCAAGACAAATGTACAGTAAACAGTAAACTAGTGACGCACATGAGGACTCACATTGGTGAAAAGCCTTTGCTCATTGATATATGGTCACAGTTACACGTCTTGTAAGTTTTTATGTAAGTAGAGCATGTGAGTAACTTTCTTATTAAGATTTGCATACGATACGCAACTTACAAAACTGTGTACATTCCGTCAGTTACTCATATAGGCGACTTACGTAAGTAAAAGTTACAAGTGTGATCGTAGATTATAATAGCAGCTAGCTTGCCAAAGAAAGTCGCACCCTTGCGGTTTCGCTTGGCTCGTAACATTGCGGGCGCGATTTGAAGTTCCGGTTTTTCACACAGGTTGCCCACCCCTAACTCTTCAAAATGTCAATTTAAAAATAATACTGCTTTATTATGCGATCGTAGTAAGTCCTCAGGTCAGCCGACAGTAATAGAAGAAAAACAAGAATGTGTATAAAAACGTGTATTTGAAAAAATTTAAATAAATATCACAAATCACAATAAATAATCGACTTTGTGTTACACGAAAAATAAATTAAATATAGAGTTTTATACAACAAGAATACCTTACCGTGACCTGCATTTAAAAGTTACAAAGGTAAATACCTAAGTACTTAGCTGCAATGAAAAAGTCTTAATAATTTTCAATTGATTCCTTTTGTTTTACATAATACTGAGAGTAAAGTAACTTACTGTTGGTGCCAAGTGCCCTATACTGGATGGTAGGGATATCTGGGCGTCCAAATAATAACAAGTGCACTGTATATACACTTATATTACTAGAAAAATCTAAATACAAGTTGACTCGACAATGTAACACGGTCGCTGTACGGTGCGGCAATGAATAGCCGGCCGGGGCGTATAGACCCCCCCGCCGCGCTTCCCCGTGACGCGTCTCCACGCGCGCGGATGTGTCTTGAACATATTCCCGGCGTTGAAGTGTCTTCAATAATAAAGATGTAGCCAGGGGCATAATATGGTCTTGACCATGATGCTTTCCTCCTATGGATTAATTAATGTCCTCGACCCATGACGGCTCTCCCAGGCAGCATACGAAGAACTTGTTCAAGCAGATACATGCAAACACCAAATTAGAATAAAATAAGTGTTGCTTCAATACTTCGGTAAACTATAGTGAGATCGCCCAATGAGGAAGAGGGAAAAAAGTTAATAAATAAATAGGAGGGATTATCTTTTCAAGGAATGAATAAATAAGAATCGCTATTTAAATAAATACCTAAGTAAAAACGTTAAAATACCTAAGTAGTTTAATGCGCGGAATTCATCTCCTTGTACCTATACTAAGTAACCGACAAAGTTAAATAAAAAGTACCTTGCCCTGTCATGTCTGCCAGTCGAAAGAGCTCTAAATTTACACAGCACAGCCTTTGTTGCTATAAAAATACAAAAATACATGTAAGACTGTTTATATTTACATCCCCTGCCTTTAAGACTACCTATCAGCCCTGGCTCGTCTATACCTATATCACTACCCACTACCCAGTAACTTTAGTTTTAGACTTGCCTGTAAAATATATTTTATATGATATAACGTTTGATAGGTAGCATGGTACGATGGATGAATAAAACTGTGCTCTTTGGCGGTATACGATTCAGAAAAGTATACCTTTGTTAAATTATTGTAATCTACTTGCAATAATAAAGAAGCAAGCGACCACAAAGGAGCTTCATCGGCAGAGTATGAAGTTGGACCTCGTGAAACGAGATCTGCCGAGTTTTGAACAGGAGGAAAATAGTGCAACTCGTGACAAGTGAAACCTTCCTGTATCTCGGCAAAGCGATGACGAAAAATCGGCCATAATTGATTTGAATCCCCTAGAACTGCGGATGATTCATCTGGAATAACTGAATCAATAAATCGTTCAACTGTAAATGAAAAAATTACTTTGAAATTTTTAGTAAGCCTGATGCCTCTAATTTTATTTGTATGAGCCTCATCTAAAACAATCCATCCCAGCTTAGTACCTATCTAAACTGATGGATTTATTAATACCTAAGTTGATATAATTTGTGCCAATAACGCGCCAAAATATGTCGTCTCCCAGAAATAAATTAAAATTGGAGTGCATATTAAATGACCGATCGGCTTGCATACTATAAGGTTTCAGTTCTGAAGAGGGGTTATGCTCTTTTTTGCCTGCTAACGCGTCAGAAAAAGAGTTATTATCTTCTGTAAATGATAAAACGAGAGAATCTACTGAAATTGTGAGTTTAGGAGAAAATATTTGTTCTATTTCAGCTGTTAAATCATCAGAAGAGGAGGTTTGTACTTCTGTAGCTGATAGAATGTCATTTTCATTGCTAGCAAGTGAATCAATAAAATTAATTTTAAAATCAGAATTATTACTACAACTGAGCCAGTGCTGACAGTTATCAGGATGTAAAGAGTCTATTTTAGTAAAATCGACAATCTTACGCTTGCATGGAGCCGAAGGAATACCAGAGTTTACTGTTGTCATGGATTCATTTGATGGGAAAGACTGTAGTTTACGGTGGCGCGCGATCATTGCACGACCGGCAGACACGAGCGAGTAGTACCGTATTTCAAACGCTTCCCGTATTTTGAATTCAACCTCTGGTGTGTCTAACAGCTCCTCAATTTCATCCTGAAAATGATCAAATTGGTCGTATAAGACTTCAATATTATCTAATCGCAACTGAAGCTCAATGTGTGTTTGTAATGAGAAAATTAAATCACTACTTTTAATTGATTTTAAATATGTGTCAAAACCAGCAAGTTTCTCCATGATAAACGTTCGTTTTTTAATCAACTGATTAATTATTGTACTCATTTTAGCAATTGTATATGGTATTTACGAATAAAATGAGGCAAAGAGTTAAGAAGCAAGGCAGAACAATGACAAAAAAATCGTAAAAAGTATAAAAATATTCAACGCCCGTATAATATTTGCAATAGCAAATTCTAAAAATGGACAGTGAATGATTTGCTAAATAAAAACGAAAGACATTGATAACTTTGCATAGTCATTGGCTTCGTAACTTTATTTTGAAGTACCCACCTAGAACAGAAAAATAAAATGTAAACAAAGATGATCCAACAGTTTTAATACCTATAAAATATTGAAAATAGTTAGCTATTGTATTATGTTTACTGTTTGATTCTAGGATTTACGAACTTTAGAAATGATTTTGTGAAATAAAATAATATTTCTATATTTTACGTGATATTTGAATGAATCACTATCGTACCTCTAGAAATGATACTAAATTAAATGATTACGCACTTTGAATGAGATGAATTCTTATAACTATCATTATAAATGAAATAAATTAATAATAAAAATGGATATGAAATGTGATAAGGATGAAAAAGAAGGATAGAAGGAACGATCTCACGTATCTTTGGACTATCCTCTTGACAATTCCTCAATCATTTGGTGTTGGTTCGATGCCCGAGAATGTCAACTGGTGTTCAGAACTACACAGCGATGAACTTCGGAGAACCAAATACAACCATGAATCTTCACTATCCTCTTGATGAATTCTCTCTCGTATGGCGTTGGTTCTGTGCCCGGTGATGTCAGCTGGTGTGTAAAACTACACAGCGATGTTCACTCCAGCGAACAGATGACAACCATACTTAATGTTGCGACAACCGTGTGTTATTGGAAACTTGTCGAAAATCGAAGTCGTGTGGTGTTGGTTCGATGCCCGAGCAAGTCAACTGGTGTTCAGAACTACACAGCGATGAGCTTCGGAGAACCAAATGCAATCCAAATACGATGTAGGAATCTTGCCCACGGTGATGACCTGGCGGTGACCTCTGGCTTGCACTTCGTGACGTATTTTTCTCGAACAAATCGTAGGTTCATTTACGGTAAAGAAGGACCAAATGTTGGCGCCAAGTGCCCTATACTAGATGGTAGGGATATCTGGGCGTCCAAATAATAACAAGTGCACTGTATATACACTTATATTACGAGAAAAATTCTAAATACAAATTTAACCGACAATGTAACACGGTCGCTGTACGGTGCGCAATGAATAGCCGGCCGGGGCGTATATACCCCCCCGCCGCGCTTCCCCGTGACGCGTCTCCACGCGCGCGGATGTGTCTTGAACACTTACAAATAAAATACATCACTGGAATGTGACTAGCATAGGTTATATTAAATTAATTATTATTAATACAATTCATCTGAACGCACACATTATCTATGCTAAATAATTAAATACGAAATTGTCTGTACGTTTGCACGGCCCATCCTGCAATTGGGATGTTGCCTACATTGATGTAGAATTTTAGTTTCGATGGTTGCCCATTTCAGTTTTTTTTTTAGTGACTACTTACTATGGAAGGCAGAGGTAAGGACTGTCATCCCATAAGGGAGAAAAGTGTCCAGTGGTTGCAATAAATAACAGTTAAAAAGTTGTCGACTAAAGTAGATAATAATTATTGAAAATTTCAACAACTTACTTTGTATAAAATAATGATGAATGTTTTCTTTCCTTGTTTATTTCTCAAACCTACACTGATAATATTTGGCGCTTCCTTAAAGGAAATTGACCAGCGCCCATACAAAGTTCGCCTAAGAACCAACAGTCATAAAACATACATTATCGGACTCAAAATAACACATAAATACTATTGATAAATAGATTTGAACAACGGACACTTCAGAGAATTTATTTATCAGCAAAAATTTTTTCAATTTTGAGGTTATTTCGACTCAATCTGCTTGAAAAATAAATATTATCGTCAACAAGTTTCGTCGTAGTTCACCAAAAACTTTACAGATGGCGTTATAAATATTAATTTATTGTACTTTCAATAGATGGCGTTGCGAGATTCGGAACACTAGCGCACTCAGCGCTTCAAGCTGCTTTTATCTTATTTCTTAAGATACGGAACCAGCGATCAAGCGGTGGTATTGTTTATTATTTTAACCTGTAAGTTATAAGACTGAAAAGAACTGTAATCAATTTAATACCCACTTATTTATTTTTAAATTAATTTGAAGTGTCTGTTGAAATCTAATATTTGGAATAAATGTTAAAAAATAAGCTAAGAATTACTGTATATTTCAAAAGTATTTTGATGCTTAGGCGTATTTGGACAATGTCCTTTACCCTGATGCTAATGTGGCGCCCCCAATTTAATGCATTTCGATGCACACTTTTCATACTATACAGAGATTTTCCTCCTTATATCTACCCTCCATAGTGACTACAATGACGACCTTCCAAAAGACGTATAAAAATTCTTTCCAAAAAACCGACTTCCAAAGCCACTGTAAAGTAAAAAATAATTTTGATTTCTACAGACTATGTTGAAGTCAGGCAAGCCTGACACGTCAAGTTTAAATTGTATAAAAACGTGTATTTGAATTTTTTTTAATAAATATCACAAATCACAAAAATAATCGACTTTGTGTTAGGTACACGAAAAATAAATTAAATATAGAGTTTTATACAACAAGAATACCTTACCGTGACCTGCATTTAAAAGTTACAAAGGTAAATACCTACTTGGCTGCAATGAAAAAGTCTTAATAATTTTCAATTGATTCCTTTTGTTTTACATAATACTGAGAGTAAAGTGACTTACAAATAAAATACATCACTGGAATGTGACTAGCATAGGTTATATTAAATTAATCTGAACGCACACATTATCTATGCTATATAATTAAATACGAAATTGTCTGTACGTTTGCACGGCCCATCCTGCAATTGGGATGTTGCCTACATTGATGTAGAATTTTAGTTTCGATGGTTGCCAATTTCAGATTCTTTCCAAAAAACCGACTTCCAAAGCCACTGTAAAGTAAAAAATAATTTTGATTTCTACACACTATGTTTTTTGGAAAGAATTTTTATTTTTAACTTTTTAGTGTACTCTAAATCCCCACAGCTTAAGAATGCAGTACCCTGCAGCATCAGAGTTGCGGAGTTGGGACTTCAGTTTAAGTATGAAGTCGTTGCCTGACACCTATAATATGACTTCACCACAAAAAATCCTAAAGCGCTATTTTAAAGGAGTTCTGTACCCCGCAACATCAGGGTTGAGACTCAGAGTTGAATCGTATATACGTGACTTGATACCTACTATATGAATTCACCATCAAAATTTCTTAACTCCCTAGTTTTGAGGATTTCATGTAGTAGGTACGGTACACCTACAGCATCAAGATTGAGGATTTGGAGTCAGATTTTTTTATGGGACCACCTCGGGAGCTTACTCTCTTCTTCTTCTTCTCCTTTTCCCACGCTATGTGGGGTCGGCACAACATGTTTTCTTCTTCCACTCACTTCTGTTATCCGTCAACCTCTCATTCACCCCTTTTATACTCATATCCTCTTTCACACAATCCATCCATCTTTTCTTTGGTCTCCCTCTACTCTTTTTTCCTTCCACATGCACATCTATCATTCTTCTCGTAATATGCCTTTCTTCCCTCCGCATTAGATGCCCATACCATGCTAACCTATTACTCCTCATCTTTTCTATCACTGGCGCTACTTTCAGACTTCCCCTTATATATTCATTCCTAATCTTATCCATTCTAGTCACACCACACATCCATCTCAACATTCGCATTTCGGTCGCATGTACTTTTCTTTCATCCGTCCCTTTCACCGCCCAACATTCTGAACCATATAATGCTACAGGTCTAACGACTGTCTTATATATTTTCCCTTTTAGTTTAAGGGACATTCGTGGGTCGCATATAATACCTGAGACCTGTCGCCATTTCATCCATCCCGCATTCATTCTTTTGTTCACATCTCGGTCAATATTGCCGTCGTTTTGAAAGAGCGAACCAAGGTACCGGAAATCGGAACAGACCGGTAGGGATACACCATCTAAGACAATTTCATAGAAACGGGAGGGGCCACCGAAGCACAGAATAATATAATAGTACTGACGTACAGAAGTCTCACTCCTTTGATGTTGACTACTTGCCGACGTTTTAATAGCCTACATAATTATTATTAAAAAGATAAATCACGCACGCAAGCTAAATTAAACTTTATCGCCGCGCGCGAGTGTCCGTATTGCTTTGCATCTTTTCCCTTTCCTACGTCACGGACGACATTGCGAGCTTGTCTAGGGCTGTCAGCAAACAGTACAACAATACAGTAGGTTTTTCGAATTGGTAAGTAAGGTACCTACTCTGACTATGATCGACTGTGTTTACTGTGTGTCGCTACACAGTGAGTTCTTCACTACGCACGCAACTTGCAAGGTCATTCGTCGCCATCCGTCGTCATTTTATGTACCTAGCTAACAAAATTTTAATCATGAAATAAACTCACCTTTCACTATCCTTTGGTAACGTAAAAAATGATAAATTTGAATCCTTTTGTGTGCTCATTAAGCATCCTTCCACGCAACAATAATTATGGTTGCAGCGACTTTTTGCCATTATGATTGTAAAGATCGATAGACCATATATACATGAGTTTAAATGTCTACAACTATTTATCCTACAAATAATTAATATGCTAAACACTTAACTTAAACTATTAAACAAATATTTTCAAAAAACTATTTACGAAAACAGCGTTAAATTCACTAGCACGTCGCTCGCTTATAACGCGCCAGCCCCGACTGCGTAAGCATTCCGGGAATGAGCACGATCGTCGGTATTTTCGTCGCGCAAGTACCAAGAGTGACACAGGCCTGACCGAAGTCACAGAACAGAATATGTTCTGTCTTCGATCGGCTGATCCTCAGGCCAACACTCTCCAATCTCTCTTGCCATTTTCCCAGTCTGCTCTGGACCTCGGTCGCCTCTTCCCCGACAAGCACAATGTCGTCAGCGAACATCATGCACCAGGGTGCTTGCTCCTGTATGTCTGATGTTAGCCCTAACATCAGACATACAGGAGCAAGCAACCTGTTTTATAATACAAATACTACTGAGTAAAAAAAACATTTAAAACATTTAGTCGCGCAACGTGTCGCTAGTGTGATCAAGCACTAAGATCTATCGACTTATTGTCGCTGTCGCAAGTCGGTGTGCGGTCTTGGTACAGACGAAGTGTGCGGTCGAGCGAGGTGACTGGTCGCGCGACCACTCACCGCCGAATAGGACAGGTAGCGCTCCGACAGGTCTGGAGGCTCCACCTGTGTGGAAAACACTGTATTAATATTGATCTTGATCGCCATTCAATTACTGCACTAGCGAAATAAAATTAAATTACTTCACTAGTGCGGTAATGGCTGTGTTTGCCTTATTGCCAGTGTAGCGAATAACTAATAAAATATTGTGTACCTACCGTTAACGGAAATATACATTTTATTTTAATAAAAAGTATTATTACAATGCAATAATCGTTATCTAAGTTGCACATAGTTACCTATAGCAGAGGAAATAAATTCGATACTCGAGCTGCATGCAAATGTGAATGCATAATATTAAGTGTTGGGTTTTTCTGACTAGAAATCCTCAGTACTAGCCCGGAGTTAGAAAGTTGGCGGTGTTTCACCCCCGGCTTAACGTGCTCTCCGAGGAGAGCACGTTAAGCCGTCGGTACCGGTTATTATCACTAACATTATAATAGTCGTTAAAGCCCGCCAACTCGCATTGGAGCAGCGTGGTAGGTCTAAGCTCTAATTCCCTCTCTCCTATGAGAGTGGAGGCCTGTGCCCTGCAGTGGGACGTTAATGGACTGTATCTCAATGTTACTGGTCAACGACCTCAATTTACATAGGCGGGCCCTGTTAAACAAAGAATGTGGATTTATTTTCTAACGCCATCTAGTCCGAAAAGCGGGACAGCGCTATAGCGTGGGCAAGGACAGGGCTATACAGGTGAGGAGCATGCACCACAAATCGGACACCCAACTTTTTTCTATGAAAGGGCTCACCTACATAAACATCGATGGCTGTATCGCTCCGCCTCATGAAAGTCCGAAGTATTGTCGGAGATTATATAAATTGTAACGAGCGAGGAGCGGGGAGCGAGAGAGAGGGGTAGCAATGAGTAGTAAAGGTGGAGAGAGGAGAGCAGAGATTCGGAGAGGTGGGCTGGCTGGTAGAAAGTGGCTTTGTTCCTTTAACTTTAAATAGTAACATTACTCTATGGTAATGGCCATACATCTAAGAACAAATTGAAAAAGGTATATAATAAAGCTTCTTCTGAGCTTCTTTTTCTGGTCGGTGGTGCCGAGAGTTGCGTGTTGCGTATATGTAACATAGATTTTATATGTAACTTGTCTTTGGCCGAGACGAGAGTGTGCCTCTGGAGCAATGACTCAGGTAGCGATGTGTCGAGTTGTATTTTTTTTGACTCGAGTTCGTAAGGCCACTAACTCGAGTCGCGACCCGAGTTGACTCGACTCGTTGATTGTCTCCCGTCGGGCGTCGCGACTCGAGTCCAAGCCTCAAGGCAAGGCGCGGCAAGCGTGTGCCGTGTGCGGTGTGGCATGAATGGGAGCGACGAGTCGACTCGGTACGCCGTCTTTATAGCCGCTACGCCGCGGCTATAAAGACACGTCGACTCGTTACAACAACAACCAATGTTGCGTAGCGGCGTAATTAAGATTTATGATTCAGGCTCCCCGGGTTACAGGTCGATAGGTAAGTATGTTATAAACGAAATTTAGCAGGTATTTGTTACTAAAATATTTAATTATTGAAGTAGGTAGTACACTTAGAGGTATTAATGGCACCATTTTTCAATCTTTAAATAATAATTACCTATTTAGTTTAACTAGAACGTGTACAAATCTTAAAACTAATCAATATTATTCTTGGGTTTTATAATTAAAATTTTTTTAAATGATCAAATTAACTTAATACTTATTCCATATGGGAAACTTTGATACTTATAATAGGAAGGTTGTGTTAAAATTGATAAGCTCTATGTGCTTGTGAATCAAAACAAAACTAAAATTAAATTACGAATTAATCCGAACACTGCAAAGCGAACTCCGAGTTAACAAGGCGCGCGCGGGAACGCGACTCGGTTATCGGAGATGCTCGGCAACTCGGCGCAGGCCGCAGCTCGACTCGAGACTATCGAGGTGATGCGTCATGCAACGCAAGTCGCGACCCGACTACGCGAGCTGCGAATTCACGACGTGAGTACGAGTTGACTCGGGTTGTTAAAAACTGGACTCGAGTTGACTCGTTTACGATTTGACTCGAGTTACTCGAGTCAAGTAACTCGAGTCACACATCGCTAGACTCAGGAGAGTGCTGCCAAGCACCAGAGACAAGTAACATATAATATATATGATTGCATTTATGTTACTTGTGGTTACTTGTCTCTGTTAAAAAAAAGGATACCAACGGTTAACTTGTCTCTGATACCAACTCAAGCTTCAAGCTTCATGCTTCAAGCACCATCCTCTATGTTACTTGTCTCTGCCACCGACCACCAAGAAATTATTTTCAGAATTTTCTACTGTTTCTAATTTCTGTTATATGATTAACTTGATGGTCAATTCATGTTTAAATTTTAAAACCTGTGAAAATGCGGTGCTGTGTGCCTCTTTGCAAAACCACTGCGGAGATCATCTCCGAAACCATGGATCCGAAACCAATTACGTTTCACGAGTAAGACGCATTTCATTTAAAACCCTTTTTTAAACTTATGCATTATAGCTTGGGCCCTTCAATAACGTAAGAATAATTTCAGGTTCCCCAGAGATGTGCATCTCCGTGCTGTTTGGCTCAGAGCCCTCGGCAAACAAGACGCTCTCCTGCCAGCCGGTGCTGTGGTCTGCTCACAGCATTTTCTAAATGATGAGATTCTTGAAACAGAAAACGGCTCAAGGCAGATCCGCACGGGCGCCGTCCCCGCAACAGTGCTGGTAAGCGGTAACTCCGTCATAATGATGCATGCTCTGATATCCTATACTTTGATGAGCAATTATTATATTATCACTATATATATTATAAGACAAATTCCAGCTCAGCTTTAGTAGGTATATTTCACCAATTTTCACTATTTCTTACGACATTTGCCATAGATTACAGACTCATTGATGTTTAGTTGGCGTACTAAAGTTTCGTTTTATGTATTATAATCCATTCGAAACATAAAAAGTATTAAAAAATGTTAATGATCGAGTAATAATCATATTCAAACCATAAAAACTGTCTATATTAGTATATATTTTATGTACATGGACGTTTTTTATAATCATTCGAATAAAACATTGAGTTTTATGTGTACCAATTATTGGAAAATCGGAACGTGTGCCAAAGTGTTCAAATGATATTATTGAATTCAAATCTACATATCCCCTAATCTGTATCTATTTTCTGGTAAATATGGTTATACTTACAACACTGCACAGCTCTGCCTCATATGCCTGGACACCCGCAGCGAGCTGCTTCTGATGAGTGAACACAAGTTGGAACAAGCATATCAACATTTAGTGGGCCAACCCGTAAGTTGTATATATTTATAGCTCAAATACTTAACATTAATGTGTGTGAACTGAGCATGAAGTGGTTTTTGTATTTTTAAATCTGTACTAATATTATTAATATGACAGTGTGTATGTGGATCTCTGCTATGCTTTCTCGGGCCGTCTGTTAAACAGATTTTGACAAAGTTTAGTACAGAGATGGTTCATTTCCGGGAATGTACATAAGTTACATCTTTTCATCCCAGAAAATCAAAGAGTTTAACATGAGATTTTTCAATAAACTTAACTTATTTAAAACGTGAATGTTTGTAAGTTTGGATGTTTGTTACTGCTTCACACCACAATGACTTAATCGAATAAACAAATATACATCTGTTCTATTGTATGGCGGAGATAATTAATAGTTGTTGGTATGAACTTATAATTTTGATAAAATAAATTTTCAAAAGTAAATTTTGGAGACCGGCCAAGCGTCAGGCTATTGAATAGTTTCCTTGTGGTTGCAGCCGTGCGTTGGAGGCGGGCTCAAGCAGGCGCTTTGTGTGCAATGCGCGCAGAGCGTGGTGGACTTTAGCACATTCAGAGAGGAGAGCTTGCGAGCGCGCTGCGTGATGACGGAGCTGCTTCACACGCACGAAGTGGTGAGGAATGCTTCAACATCAACCTTCAAATTTTAGACCTTCAACACCAGCCCAGAGGAAGATCTTCCAGTTATTGTGGCGAGCACATCTCACCCACTCGTCCCACAGAATGCTTCTAGCTTCGTCCGGTCCTTCCTAGCTGTAACCCACTGATTCATATTTTATTTTATTAAAACACCCCAACACCCACCACACGTTAGAGTTTAGACCAATAAATGGACCTGCCTTATGTTTTGCCTTAATTTTTGCGAGTGCCGAAACACCCTTGATTTAATGTGTCAGTACCTCAACCCCCTATTCTCTAACTTTTATCCATTGAAGGTTTGCTATGAAACCTATATTTCATAGCACACATTCAATGGATAAAAAATAATGTGAGTGTTCATTGTTTGCTAGCCACGAGTTAGAGAATAGGGCTGTAGATGTTAATTTGGCGTTGTTTGCGCTCGGAGCGCTGGCAGTGGGTGTACATAGAAACTTGAGCTCTACACCGAAGCGTCTAAGGTGCATGTTAGTTTAACGCCTGTGTGTTTCGACGCTCGAATGGTTTGGCATGTTGTGGCAAGGGTAATGAACTCGTTTCAGATAACAAGACGACATGTGGCATTGCTAAGCCGCTACAAGCGACCGCTGCCGTCTGACATCGAGCCCGACACAGCACCAGACGCGACTGCGACTGCGACTGACGCAACTGATGTCGCAGTCGCGGTGAAACAGGAAGTCGAACACCGGGAAGATGTCGACACTGCAGCCTGCGCATATAATGCAGACAGCATAGCGACGGCGCCGCGAGCGTTGCGCGAACACTGCAAGGCTCGAGAGGACGCGCTAGCCGCGGCCGAAGCGGCGACCGAAACGATCAAACGAGAGTACGTACATGCCACAAGAGTTAGCCCTCGACTGCGGTCACTGATGATGCAGTCTAACAGGGTAGCGGGCTAGCCTGCTATCCTCTGGCTAATGGCAGATGGCTAATCTCTGTGGAGATTGGCCGCCGTGGCCGAAATTCGCTCAAGAGAACATTATCATTAATCATCTACTTAAACATTTCGTTCGAACTTAACAAACATTTGGCTGTTTTGAAACCCTCGCCCCGCGGCTCGATTGGTATAATGAGTGCCCGACTTCAATGTGCTACTTTACGCACGTGTTACATGTGTTCTAATCATACTAAAATTATGTATTATATATAAAAATGAAACCCGTTTTCCTTGGTCACGGCATCACGCGTGAATGGCTGGACCGATTTCACTAATTCTTTTTTTTGTTGTATTTGTTATTATTAGGAGAAGGTTCTTACGGAAAAAAATATTAAGAAAATCTCTCAAAATATTGAAAAATATACATTTAATTTTGCATACTAAGGCGGTACGAAGTTCGCCGGGTCAGCTAGTGTATTATAAATGTGGAAGTGTTTGTTTGTTGGTTTGTCCTTAGTCATGCGCAACAGAACGATAGAGCGATGTAATTTTTTGCATGGATGTATATTTGAGGACCTGGAGACTGAAATAGGAATACTTTTATCTTGCAAAATCAAAGAGTTCCGTAGGGATTTTAAAATTAAAATCATTAAGTTATGTATAAAGTGATATCTTTTCAGGCAAAGTTGCGAGCCGCAGTCTTCGGAGGAGCGCAATCAAGCTTTAGGTGAGACAACTTCAGATCCCCTTATAATAATACTTTAAAAACTACTTCTTTTTGCATAAGTATCCATACTTACAACAAAATTCTGAGTTCATAAATATGAATAAATTACAGATTTAAAATATGCCAGCAACAATTTTACATATTATTTACATAGTTAGTTTAAACTTCGAACTTTGGACTTTTTTATACACTTATTGAATGGCAAATATATTGGTACAGTCAAGTGCAACTGAGTACTACTGCTATAGTTTTCAGCAATTTTAATGTGTATCTACAGCTACCCCCTGTTTGTTTAGTGTCTATTTGCGATAACCTGTTATTAGCCATAATAGCCCAGGCTACTTGTGCAAGCTATGTATGGGAACCCTAAAATAAAAAATGTAAAGCTGATTTTTGGCACAAGCGTTCCTTGGGGTCTGAGAAGTACTTCTTAAAAATTCCCCCCCTCTAGGCCGCGGGCTTAACCCCCCACCCCCCCAAACGTCTCCCCAACCGCAGTTTTTTGTAATTTTCTCAAAAAATATTAGTGCTAGAAAAAAACCATCTATGGCGAAAATAATTAACATTAAATAATCTACCATATGGCACTTAAATCATTATGATCGGATAAATAGTTTTGCAAATATGCCGGCTTATTTGACGCATTTGTTTTTTTTTTTTTTTAAATCGTGTAAGTTTCTTGTGATTTGCACAAAATGTATAAGAGCTAGGAAAAAAATGACAAGAACAAAATGAAAGTTCATAAAATCTTCTACAAAATGCTTTTTATTTCATTTCAATCGACCGAATACTTTCGGAAATATGACGATCGAAAACGTGCATGACAGAAAAATATTTTGCAATAATTTTGACTTTGTACCTACCATGTACCTACACATTCTATTTTATAATGATCGATGCTATATTACAATAAATTAATAGTAGGTAATAATCATGATATCTTTATCTACAAAACAACACCACACTCAGTAAATAATATACTAAATATTATTATTTATATTCGTTCAAAGTTCTAACAAAGACAAGGCGTCCCGTCGGACGAAGAATAACGAATAGGATTGCAAAGGAAATGCGGGTGGAATGACATGGTTCGTGTGCAAATGTTACCATTGATGGGGAAGAAGGTGATGATAACGACCATGATGATGTGCTTTAATAATACCTACTAATATAATAATAATAAATACCTACGTCTCGAAGTCCTTTCAACTATATGTAGGTATGCAATTATGCATTTATCTAAAAACATGTAAATGAACCACCAACATCCAACAGCTATCTGGGGGGAGGGTTGTGGGAGTGGGGAGAAAAGAAGACATCATTTGCGCCTAAAATCAAAAATACGTTATTTATTTAGAGGTTAATTTCTATTTATTCCATAGTACTATGCTAAGTCTACATGACTACCACCGGTTCTTACACAACAGCAAGGTATATTTCGAAAACTATTTGTCCTATCAAAATAAACTAAACACTATTTTATAGGTAAATTAATAATCTTTGTACTAAGTCCTGACAGCTTTTTTCCTAACTCTAATACTTTTTCTTTAAATTACAATAAACATTTACGGATTTTACAAAGGTTTCGTTTTTTATTCCAGTCAGGCAGCCATATTTCCGAAACTATTAGTTCTATCAAAAAAAACTAAAAATTGTTTTGAAGATAATTTAATGAAGTTCACTTTTGCTTCTTATGTTTTTTTTCCTAGTTCTAGTAGTTTCTGTGAAAATTCAAAAATATACCAACGGTTGTCGAAAAAAAAAAAAAATACTTGGAATATAGGTTGCCATATTTCTCGAACTATTGGTCCTATCTAAATTCACCATAAGACTTTTTTGTGGGTAATTTAGTGAAATTAATTATTCTTCCGAGGATTTTTTCCAGCTCTAATAGTTTTTGTGGAAATTGCAAATAACATAGGATTCTAGCAATTTTTTTATTTTTTTTCATACACTA
Source organism: Erebia aethiops (assembly GCA_923060345.2). NCBI lineage: Eukaryota > Metazoa > Arthropoda > Insecta > Lepidoptera > Nymphalidae > Erebia > Erebia aethiops. The sequence continues at coordinate 6,306,487 of OV281084.1, read as the reverse complement.
TACATGGATATATATTCGAAATTATTAGTCCTATCTTTATGAACTAATTTTTTTTAATAAGTGGTTAAATGGTGTTTATTTTTACTTCTGTGAGTTTTTTGCCTAGCTCTAATAGTTTTCTAGAAATTACAGAAAACATATAAAATTTTGAAAAATGTTGCTTTTATGTTAACTATGACAGGTATATTTTCGAAATTATTAGTGCTATCAAAATTACCTAAATACTATTTTGTAGGTAATTTAACTATGTTTCTTACTGTTTCAATCAGTTTTTCCTAACTCTGTTATTTTTTTTTCGAAAATTAAAAACAACGTACACGATATTTGCATATTATTTTCTTTATCTTACACAATAGGTAGGCATATCTCCAAAACTATTACTCTTATCAAAATAAACTAAATATCATTTTATAGCTAATTTAATAGCCTTTCATTTTGCTTCAGACAATATTTTTGTAGCTCTATCAGTTTTTATGGAAATTACAAGAAACTACATTACAAAAAGCCATACATGCAAAATATTTTCTTTTCATGCACAAAGGGTTAACATATCTCCGAAACTATTAGTCTTATGGAAATGAACTGAAATATTATTTTGTAGATAATTTAATGAAGATAATTTTCAACATAGAAAGTTTTTTTCTAGCACTAATATTTTTTGAGAAAATTACAAAAAACTGCGGTTGGGGAGACGTTTGGGGGGGTGGGGGGTTAAGCCCGCGGCCTAGGGGGGGGGAATTTTTAAGAGGTACTTCTCAGACCCCAAGGAACACTTGTGCCAAAAATCAGCTTTACATTTTTTATTTTAGGGTCAATGTTTATTAGTCCCGTACTATAAGTTACCTAATTGTAAGACTATGTAGAATAATAAGGTGTCGGCTTTCCTCGATGAATAAAATAAAATAGTGTAGTAGTGATTATGATAATACGGACAGCTCTCTTGTTCCAGTCGCTCCCGTGGTACTGGCGACCAATCCCGGAAACGAAGAACATCCGACCGAGTCGAGCGATGACTGGGATATATCGTCTTTCGAAAATAATGCAAACGTTCTCGAAGATGCAAGGAAGTCCCAGGACGCTGAACTTATACCAAAGGAGTCGTTGGCAAAAATAAGTCATAGTATCGACTATCGCACGGAGAGGGATGATCGTTTGAAAAACGAACACAGAAAACATTCCCAGGGTATATCCAGTACACTGTTGGGAAACCATACTGACCGGACACAGTATATCTGTGACGTTTGCCAAAAAATATTTCAAAGAAAAGTTTCCTTAGTTTCCCACATACGGGCGCACGCTTTCGCAAAAACTTTATCATGTAAGTTAACAGAGGGCAAATTGAATCAAAATCATACATTAAAGAGACACAAGACAACGCGCACTGAAAAGCGATTCGCTTGTGAGTTGTGCAAGTACCAATGTACGTTAAAAAGTTCTTTAGTGAGGCACATAAGGACTCACACTGGCGAAAAGCCTTTTATTTGTGAGTTATGCAAGTACAAATGTGCACTAAAAATTAATTTAGTAAATCACATGAGGACTCACACTGGCGAAAAACCTTTTACTTGCGAGTTATGCATGTACAAATGTACACAAAACAGTAGTTTATTGAGGCACATGAGGACTCACACTGGCGAAAAGCTTTTTGCTTGTGAGTTATGCAAGTACAAATGTGCACGAAAATGTCATTTAGTAAATCACATGAGGACTCACACTGGCGAAAAACCTTTTACTTGCGAGTTATGCATGTACAAATGTACACAAAACAGTAGTTTATTGAGGCACATGAGGACTCACACTGGCGAAAAGCCTTTTGCTTGTGAGTTATGCAAGTACAAATGTACAGAAAAAAGTAAGTTAGTGAGGCACATGAGGACTCACACTGGCGTAAAGCCTTTTATTTGTGAGTTATGCAAGTACAAATGTACAGAAAACAGTAGTTTAGTGATGCACATGAGGACTCACACTGGCGAAAAGCCTTTTGGTTGTGAGTTGTGCAAATACAAATGTACGTTTAAAAGTTCTTTAGTGAGCCACATGAGGACTCACACTGGCGAAAAGCCGTTTACTTGTGAGTTATGCATGTACAAATGTACAACAAGCAGTATGTTAGTGACACACATTAGGACTCACACTGGCGAAAAGCCTTTTGCTTGTGAGTTATGCAAGTACAAATGTACAGAAAACAGTAAGTTAGTGAGGCACATGAGGACTCACACTGGCGAAAAGCCTTTTATTTGTGAGTTATGCAAGTACAAATGTGCACAAAAAAGTAATTTAGTAAGTCACATGAGGACTCACACTGGCGAAAAGCCTTTTACTTGCAAGTTATGTAAGTACAAATGTACTCACAAATTCAGTTTAGTGAGGCACATGAGAACTCATACTGGCGAAAAGCCTTTCAGTTCTAAGATAAGCAAGACAAATGTACAGTAAACAGTAAACTAGTGACGCACATGAGGACTCACATTGGTGAAAAGCCTTTGCTCATTGATATATGGTCACAGTTACACGTCTTGTAAGTTTTTATGTAAGTAGAGCATCAGTGGCGTGCAGTCCATAGAGGTAAATAAGCACTGCCTACCCCAGTGTATCCAAGAGATTTTTATAATTAAAAACATTTTATTCGTAAAAAATATAAGTACAAAATCCTAAAAAGCGTCATACTAAAGTAGGTTAAGTAATTAACTAATTAACATTTTAATTCAGTAATTCATTGTACGCACGAATATTTGAAATATCAAATGTATTTACGCCATCGGTCACGTACTCGTACTAAACTCTTAGAAGAATATTGAACGCCATCAGTTGCGTAACTCGTACTAAGCCCTGTAAAGTATCGGCCCGCTAAACGATAAGCAGCGGTCGCCGATGCTTTTTCTGCGACTTCACACATACGTATTTCGATACACAGATGCATTTCCAAACCTTACTAAGTGAAGGTGTGTGAAGTAATTTGCATGTGTGAGTCTATATCATCATAGTGTAACAGTGACTGCAGAAAAGCACAGCTTCCTTTGCAGTCATTATAAAATTAGCCAATCAATCAAGCTTCGAGAAAAAATATTAGCCAATGGGGCTCTTAGAACGTTAGTCTTTAGTCTATGCAGTGAAAGTTAATGTCAAATGCAACAAATGTCAATTGTCATCACTCAGAATGGCGCTTGTCACTTGTCAGTTGAATGTTTATTTTTCGGGTAAACATTAATTACGAATTACGATATTCTGAGTTAATATAAATTAAACAAATCGTAAATATAACTTTAGAAAATTAGTTTTGTGCTAGTGTTTGTATAAACCATTTGATTTGAAATGGGAGTGGACGTTATTATGCACTAATAATACTAGTTAATATAAAAATGTGCAATGACAAATAGAATACTTGTAGTGTTTGTTTATAAACAGGATAAATTGTTATTCGTTGTTAATGCAGTAGAAGAAAGGTCATATTATTGACAAAATCAGAATTTATTCGAAAACATATAAAACGGTGATACTTAAAAGTTCCAGGCGTTTTTTACAACGTTCTTGTTTGCAAAACTATTTCTTCAATGTAAGTAAATGAAAAAAGAAAATTTAAATTATTTATTTAACTCCTAAATCTATGTTACTATGTGATAATATTAGCTTTGAATCAGTTATCATGATTAGGTAGGTAGGTAATCATGATAACTGATTCAAAGCTAATATTATCACATAGTAACATAGATTTAGGAGTTAAATAAATAATTTAAATTTTCTTTTCACTGCGGCCCTGCAAAGCCTACAGAATTTTACGCTGGTTCAGGAATTAGTGCTTACTGCTTACCCTGTTGGAAAAAGCTGTGCACGCCACTGTAGAGCATGTGAGTAACTTTCTTAATATTAAGATTTGCATACGATACGCAACTTACAAAACTGTGTACATTCCGTCAGTTACTCATATAGGCGACTTACGTAAGTAAAACTTACAAGTGTGATCGTAGATTATAATTTAGTACTAGATTTCCGATTAGCGCTTCGAGTACGGCCCAAATAATAAGAGCACAAAATACGAGTGCGCTCTTATTTGAAATTACTATGGTCCAATCAAAGCCAAAGTGTCAAAATGTGTCCATTTTAAAATTGTGGTATTAACAACCGCAACACCAAAACTAGTTAGCAATAAAAAAAATTGTTAGCAACACTTGATTTGCAACTTTTTTTTTTTAATTATATTTCTTTTGTAATTGACATTGTGATGTATGACATTGTTTTAAGCATTAATTTATTGTATTATTGTCCATTGAAATGATTAAATTGTTAAATTGTAGATTTATTAATTATTTTTTAACTTTTGACGACCTCCGTGGCGCAGTGTGTAGCGCTGTTGCCTTAACGTGCGGAGGTCCCGGGTTCGATCCCCGGCAGGGTCAGAATCAGAATCAGAAATCATTTATTGCATTATACACAAATATTATAAAGGTGGTATTTAAAAGACAAGTGTATTACCATTAATTGGCGTGCAATACTTTAACATAATCTTAATTAAAGTTAATAGTATTCAGTTAATTATTGTAAAAATATTTAATATAATATGTCAATTTTTTAAAATAAAATAACCAAAAAAAAAAAATTTAGATTTTTCCCTATACGCAGCATATAATTCAGCCAACCGTCATTCAAAAAATTCTTCTAAGCTGTAGTAGGCTTTGCTTATCAACCAATTCTTTAAAACTCTCTTGAATTTGGGTAGGGGCAGTTCTTTGATGTTATCAGGCAAATTGTTATACACTCGTATGGCCTTAACGTATGCACTTTTACGGAAAATATTACAATTAGTTAGCAGATGGAGTCCATCTTTTTGTCTACTTGGTCTGGTGCGCAATTCCGATTTCTTTGTAAAATAATGGCTATTGTTTTTCACCAGAAGACATAGTTCGAGTATGTAAATACCTGTAAGAGTGAGAAACCTTTCTTTCATAAATACTGGACGTACGGATTCCTCTCTTTTTTGGTTAAATAAAATTCTCAGGCAACGTTTTTGTAGTGTAAACGTACTTTGCCCGTTTACAGAGTTTCCCCAGAATATGACTCCATACAGTAAAATTGAGTAGACACTACTATAATAAAAAGCAGTAGCCACTGATATAGAGGATACATCCATAAGCATCGATAGAGCATACGTGCAACTGGACAATTTGGTCAATTTGGGAATTGATAATTTCTGAATTTTCCCTGGTCTGGCCTGGTGGGAGGCTTCGGCCGTGGCTAGTTACCTACCTACCGGCAAAGACGTTCCGCCAAGCGATTTAGCGTTCCGGTACGATGCCGTGTAGAAACCGAAGGGGTATGGGTTTAATATAAATGCCATGTCCCTAACAGGTTAGCCTGCTGCCATCTTAGACTGCATCATCACTTACCATCAGGTGAGATCGTAGTCAAGGGCTAGCTTGTAGTGGATAAAAAAAAAACTTGACTTCAGTAACTAAGCAACTACATCCTCACGACATAATATGTAGATTAATTTATTAGAAAAGAAATTATTGAAGTACCTACAGAGAAATAATTATAGACATAAAAATAATAATTTCGAAGCACCCCTGTCACTCAAACTGCATTCAATTATTGTAATGTTCATGTTAGATGCAAATAAATGAATCTGAAAATTATTTGCAAGTAAAGAAATATTTTGTCTGCTTGATAATTAGCCCAGGCTACTTGTGCAAGCCACGTATGGGAACCCTAAAATAAAAAATGTAAAGCTGATTTTTGGCACAAGCGTTCCTTGGGGTCTGAGAAGTACTTCTTAAAATTTCCCCCCCTCTAGGCCGCGGGCTTAACCCCCCACCCCCCCAAACGTCTCCCCAACCGCAGTTTTTTGTAATTTTCTCAAAAAATATTAGTGCTAGAAAAAAACCATCTATGGCGAAAATAATTAACATTAAATAATCTACCATATGGCACTTAAATCATTATGATCGGATAAATAGTTTTGCAAATATGCCGGCTTAATTGACGCATTTGTTTTTTTTTTTTTAAATCGTGTAAGTTTCTTGTGATTTGCACAAAATGTATAAGAGCTAGGAAAAAACGACAAGAACAAAATGAAAGTTCATAAAATCTTCTACAAAATGCTTTTTATTTCATTTCAATCGACCGAATACTTTAGGAAATATGACGATCGAAAACGTGCATGACAGAAAAATATTTTGCAATAATTTTGACTTTGTACCTACACATTCTATTTGATAATGATCGATGCTATATTATACTAAATTAATAGTAGGTAATAATCATGATATCTTTATCTACAAAACAACACCACACTCAGTAAATAATATATTAAATATTATTATTTATATTCGTTCAAAGTTCTAACAAAGACAAGGCGTCGCGTCGGCCGAAGAATAACGAATAGGATTGCAAAGGAAATGCGGGTGGAATGACATGGTTCGTGTGCAAATGTTACCATTGATGGGGAAGAAGGTGATGATGACGACCATGATGATGTGCTTTAATAATACCTACTTATATAATAATAATAAATACCTACGTCTCGAAGTCCTTTCAACTATATGTAGGTATGCAATATGCATTTATCTAAAAACAATGTAAATGAACCACCAACATCCAACAGCTATCTTGCAGATAATTTTATCAGATTAACTTTTAACTGTTTACGGCATTCCGAACCAATGGTAGATTCACTGGACGATTCAAAAGCACTTGTAAAAGTTTACTTGAGTAAAAACATTTGATTTGATACTTGAATTGTAATACGATTACAAAAAAGCAAAAAAAAAGGTAGATATTTGAGAGGGGGAGGGGGGTCGTGGTAGGGGGAGTTGAGAGGGGGGTTGTGGGAGGTGCGAGGGGGGTTGTGGGAGGTGCGAGTGGGGTTTTGGGAGGGGGAGATGGGAGTGGGGAGAAAAGAGGACATCATTTGCGCCTAAAAACAAAAATACGTTATTTATTTAGAGGTTAATTTCTATTTATTCCATAGTACAATGCTAAGTCTACATGACTACCACCGGTTCTTACACAACAGCAAGGTATATTTCGAAAACTATTTGTCCTATCAAAATAAACTAAACACTATTTTATAGGTAAATTAATAATCTTCGTACTAAGTCCTAACAGCTTTTTTCCTAACTCTAATACTTTTTCTTGAAATTACAATAAACATTTACGGATTTTACAAAGGTTTAGTTTTTTATTCCAGCTAGGCAGCCATATTTCCGAAACTATTAGTTCTATAAAAATAAACTAAAAATTATTTTGAAGATAATTTAATGAAGTTCATTTTTGCTCCTTTTGTTTTTTTCCTAGTTCTAGTAGTTTCTGTGAAAATTCAAAAATATACCAACGGTTGTTGGAAAAAAACAAAAAAACTTGGAATATAGGTTGCCATATTTCTCGAACTATTGGTCCTATCTAAATTCACCATAAGAATTTTTTGTGGGTAATTTAGTGAAATTAATTACTCTTTCGAGGATATTTTCCAGCTCTAATAGTTTTTGTGAAAATTGCAAATAACATTATTTTTTTTCGTACACTATACGTGGATATATATTCGAAATTATTAGTCCTATCTTTATGAACTAATTTTTTTTTAATAAGTGGTTAAATGGTGTTTATTTTTACTACTGGGAGTTTTTTGCCTAGCTCTAATAGTTTTCTAGAAATTACAGAAAACATAAATTTTTTAAAAATATTGCTTTTATGTTAACTATGACAGGTATATTTTCGAAATTATTAGTGCTATCAAAATTAACTAAATACTATTTTGTAGGTAATTTAACTATGGAATTTTTAAGAGGTACTTCTCAGACCCCAAGGAACACTTGTGCCAAAAATCAGCTTTACATTTTTTATTTTAGGGTCAATGTTTATTAGTCCCGTACTATATGTATCAGCAAGATAATACAATTGGTCAGCAGAAAAATCATATCGATAAGCATTTTTACCCTCGACGAAACGGAGACGGTATATGTGTTTGCCCTAAGAGGTTGTGTGTTTGTTTGTTTGTTAGTGCACTTTTTTGTTACCATTTTCCTGGAAAACTACTGGACAGATTAAGATGCGGTTTTTTGCATTAGATATGTATAGCTTGTGAGAAGGTTCTTAGCAACTACTCGTATCTTCCCAATAGTTTCGAAAGTTCCTCGCAAATTACTAATTTTATGTTTACGTTTCTTATTCCTAACAATCGTAAAGTCGTCATCACATACAGGTAGTTGTTGCTTAGTCACATCACTCGATTTCAGCTTTAACCCGTTATCACAATTCACAACTATTCTCACCCGTCGGAGTCTTTGGTATACGGGTGGTTTTCGCATGCCTAGATCGTGGCGCTTGGTGTCCCTAAGTGGGTGTGCGTTTGTTTGTATCTAATGTGTTTATTTGTAACATAAATTGAATGTTTGCAGGCCATTGCATGGTTGATTGTGACCTATATTTGTTTTCATGCAACCCCTCTTTTGTTTCTCCTAATATACGAATTAAAGGAATTATTTATTTATGGATTTTTTATTTATTTCACAAACAACTATTAAAGATTGATTGATCAACATACCATGATCCCATCATATTTTTTTAAAAAATTAATTGGATTAAGGTTTAAAATTGATACTTACTAAATTGATATTACGATATTGAATACTTGTACCTACCAGTAGTGAAAATAAAGAAAATAAAATATTAAACCAGCTTTGATTGTTTAAATCTAACTGCCTCGTTGGTCTAGACTCTAGTGGCCATAATTATTAAGTGTTGGGTTTTTCTAACTAGAAATTCTCGGTAAGTACTGGCCCGGAGTCAGGAAGTTGACTGAACAAAGCTGTATACCGACTTACCAAAGTGCGGCCCTGATGACTATCGACAATATTTATCGATGTGGTTTATTATCTGAGTATGTACTCAGAATAGTTTGTTCTGTTTTCTGAGGCTATGGGATGCGTTTTGATGCTGGCATAAAGTCCGGATTCTGTACGATAATGCTAACTTTGGTAGGGTTAGCAATTAGCATTAAGACTTAAGACTTAATAATAATAATAATATATACTGGCGGAACTGTTTACCATATGTGTAAACGTAGGCTATTTGCCAAACAACCTCATGAGGACGATGGTGGTTCCTGTCCCCAAAAATAAAACCGGTGACCTTTCCAGCCTCAAAAACTACAGGCCGATTTCGTTAGGGACTATTATAGGCAAAATACTGGAAAGGTTAATTTATTCTGATATAAATGAGAATATTAGAATCGATGACGCGCAGTTTGGTTTCCGTCCCGGGCTCTCAACAGATACTGCTATCTTCAGCCTCAAATCCACGGTCAACTACTATACTAATAGACACACCTCAAGGACCTTTTTGACACACCTCCGTGTACGCATGCTTCTTAGACCTTAGCCGAGCTTTTGACTTAGTAAATTATCAGTTGCTATGGCAAAAACTCATTACGTCTAATGTACCGCGAAAGACTGTAGATCTGTTGAGATACTGGTACGGAAGCCAAACGAATTTTGTGAAATGGGGCGACGCCACCTCTAATGATTTTAGATTAGAATGTGGCGTTCGTCAAGGCGGGCTAACCTCTCCGGACCTTTTCAACCTATATGTAAACGATCTGATTGAGGAGCTTAGAAGTGCTAGAGTAGGTTGTCATATAGGTACAACATGCATAAATAATATCAGCTATGCTGACGATATGGTACTTCTAAGTCCCTCAATCAATGGTCTTAGGCGGCTACTTAACATCTGTGAGCAATATGCAAGAAGTCACGGCCTCAAGTATAATGTTAAAAAGACGCAAATGATGGTTTTCCGCGCGGGTAAAGGTCCGGAGAGGATCCCATCGGTTTTCCTAGATGGAGTACCGGTAGAAAGAGTGGAGCGATTCAGGTACTTGGGGCATATTCTAACTGAGGATCTACGCGATAACGAGGATATAGAACGTGAAAGGAGGGCTCTGGCTGTTAGGTGCAACATGCTCGCACGCCGGTTTGCGAGGTGTAGTGCTGAGGCAAAGCTGACGCTGTTTAGGGCGTATTGTCAATGCTTCTACACGTGTCAGCTTTGGGTCAACTACACCAAAAGTGCACGTAGCAGCATCAGAGTACAGTATAATAACGCATACCGTATTCTGATGCGACTGCCCAAATACTGCAGTGCGTCCGGAATGTTTGCCGACGCCAGAGTCCCCGATTACTTTGCAATTATAAGATCGCGAGTTGCGGCGTTTTGGTCCCGCATTCGCACCTCCAGAAACGAGATCCTCAGTGTATGCTCTGGGTACCCGGATAATGCCATCGTAAAGTACTGGCTTGCCGTACATCGTGACAAGAACCGCAAATAGGTACCGCAAAATACCGCAATATTTATATTGACATTTTATTTTATTTTTAATTCTATTCTATAGTTTTAATTTCTATTTTAATTTTAACTTTATGTTAATATTGACTTTATAATTTGTACCTATTTATCTTTTGTATTTTTTTATGGGTATTTTGCCTGAAATAAACGATTTATTATTATTATTAAGACACAGCACCAACAAAACCTATGCTAATATTATGAAGAAGTAAAGTTTGTGAGGTTGTAGGGGGTAATCTCTGGATTTACTGAACCGATTTTGAAAATTCTGTTTCTAATAAAAAGCCACATTATTTATGAGTGTCATAGGCTATATATTAACCCGAAAAATGAAAAGACTTTTTCGTGGTAGTCGGATTTGCAAAGTCGGAGAAAAAACGGTCGAACGAAAACGTTTCTTACGAAAGCTGCCTTAAGTCTTAACAATTATATGATTGAGTTCTAGAGAAAAGTTGTAGTTTGATGTCTACAAAAAAGTCAGCGACAACATAGGTATATATGTTTGTCTAACTTTCATATTTAAGTCACAAAAAGATGAAAATACTTTTTCGTGGTAGTCGGAACCAAAAAACCTCTTGTAGGACACATTGGTAGGAATATGGACTCAACAAGGGGTAAGACTATTGGAAACAAATATACTGTTGTGTTGAAATAAAACTTACAAATCGCTGAACAAAACATTTTTATCTCATTTTTTTAACAATATTTAAAAGTATGTAGTAAATGTTAAAACATGTTTATGAATATTAAAAATCATCGCAGGCTTTTGAATTATTACAACTTTTTTTAAACATTTACTAATCACTAGATTACCCGGCTCTGACCCCTGCTTCGCACGGTGGGACATAGACAAAAAATCACCTAAGTGCCGAACTCAATGCACATTGGTCTTCTTTAAGCAGCTGTTGTTGTTAGCAGGAAGATGGCTGTAAGAAGTAAATCTTATGTACAAAACAAAAACTAAACATAACATTTAAAAATTAATTAACCGAGATCACTGAGTCTTCTTGAGTAAATTTGCACTTGTTTGTTTGATTGCCCGTCCATCAGACTGTCAGAGCCTTATAACTTCTAAATTAGTGAACATCATTACTTAAAATTTATAATTATAACATAATATGTTTAGACCGATGGTCTCGAGCTGAACATTGCTTAAAAAGTTGATTTAATAATTATTTTGATAATAAAATATCAAAATTATTATTCAAGCAAATATCGATATCGATGAAAATTTCCTCTTATGTAATGTCTAGTAGGTACTTATCAAATGCTTATCAACAGGTAAAAATCTATCTTAAAATCAAATATTTACAGCAAACTAAACTAAAATATGTTTCTTCGTAGTGTAAAAACTACTATAAAGAATCAATATACGAGAAAAATTGTTTACAAACCGGTGAAATGTAAAATTTGACACATTTTTCTTTTTCTTGCGCCACAATATTACAACTAGGCATTGTTGCAAATCGTTTTTGACTCCATACACGAAAATAACACTTATTTATTCTCCGTAACAAATAAATACACCATTTTTCAACAAAACACAGTTACACGTTAACAGGCGACGACATTTTCAAGCAGAGCTCAAGAAAATAGTGACTAAAATGGCGGATATGGCAAGTCAAGTCAAATTGGTTGACTAGATCTAACGTGAAAGCGTAGAAGACAGACAGACTCACTTTCGCATTTAAAAAGCGTCCGTCGAAATGCATTAAATTGGGGGCGCCACATTAGCATCAGGGTAAAGAGCAACGGCGAAATTAGTATTGAACACATTTACTAAATCTTGTTTGTACACAAGTAAGGTAAAGACAAAAAGAATGTGCTTATTTTTTTATATTTTATCAAGTATTCACCTTAATTAATTGAACCTAGGTAAAAAAATTAAATATTTGGGGAATATTTTTTGATTATTTAGTTCCCGTTTCTCAGTTTAGTGTTACCATTCTATGTTTATATCTACAAGTAGCTAAAATAAATTTAATTTACAGATTATTTAGATTTCTTAAAATTTTTAATTATTTTGTCTGATTAATTATTTTTGTTGCATAAATAATAGGATTGCTCTTTTTTAAAGTGTATTTTATATTATTTATGTGATTTTTTTGCATACATTACACAATCTCTAACAGATTGGTAATAATTGAAAGAATATTATGGCAGCACTGATGCTGATTGTCTGTGGTTGTGCCAAATGTTTTACTGGTCTGTGGTTGTCATCTGTCTTTGTTATTGTAGCTTTCTTCCAGTTGTCATTTTTAGAAGTGATATTACCTTTATTACCTACAAAACTTTAAAACGAAATATCTTTTTTTTCTAGGTTCATTAATAAAAAAATCTTGCTTCTATGAGCTCCGTATTCGACGAAGACAGGACAACTTTGACGACGTAAATACTGCAATTTCTCAAGTCACGAACTGGTTTACGGTTAACAATCTACTTTTAAACACAAAAAAAACTAAATGTGTCGAGTTCGCATTGCCGAATGCCAGATCCACAAGTGATATAAAACTAATGGTAAATAATGACATGTTGAAAATAGAAGATACTACTGTGTTCCTGGGGGTGACCTTGGACGCAAAGCTTCAATGGGGCACCCATATATCAACACTTGCTGGCAAGCTTAGTTCTGCTGCTTACGCTGTCAGAAAGATTCGACAGTTAACTGACATCGAAACTGCCAGGATCGTATATTTTGCTTATTTCTATAGCATTATGTCTTACGGAATCTTACTGTGGGGTAAAGCGGCAGATATTCAAAAAATTTTTGTACTACAAAAAAGGGCTATACGAGCAATTTATAATTTAAAACCGCGTGATTCACTTAGAGAGAAATTTAAAGAAATTGGTATTCTAACAGTAGCCTCGCAATATATTTACAGTAATATAATTTTTGTAAAACAGCACATCCATAATTATAAAAAAAAATGCGATCTGCACGATAGGCCAACTAGAGGCCGTAATAAGCTCGTGACTCCATCGCTCCGCCTCAAAAAAGTCAGAAGGTCATTCGTGGGAATGGGCATTATTTTCTATAACAAAGTTCCACAACCTATTTTGGACTTGCCAATAAATAAATTTAAGAAATCCATTAAAAGTATACTCCTGAAAAAAGCTTATTATACTGTTGAAGATTATGTAAATGATAGAGGAGCATGGATTTGATCGCTCCAGCAATGCTGGGGACAGCGGTTACTTATTATAAATTAGTGTTTGAATATTAGTATTCAATTCGATGCTTTGATACGGGTAGACTGAGTATGTCACGCTCTCTTTAAACATTTCTGTGGTGGTGTCGTGTGGTGCGGGTTGTTACGTTCCCTCAAATATGGTCGAGCGAAGCAATGGCTGGATCATGCGTCATGCTCGTGAACGGGTGCCACCGGCGGGAATGGGGCTACTTTCTGTCTGCCCGTCTTTGACATGAATTGAATAAACAAATTTATGAAATCCATTAAAAGTATGCTCCTGAAAAAAGCTTATTATACTGTTGAAGATTATGTAAATGATAGAGGAGCATGGATTTGATCGCTCCAACAATGCTGGGGACAGCGGTTACTTATGTACACATTGATATAGTAATTGTAAATGAATTATTTAAAAAGAGCAACCACCGAGTTTCTTGCTGGTTCTTCTCGGTAGGAATGGCATTCCGAACCAGTGGTAGATTCACTTGACGATTCAAAAGTACTTGTAAAAGTTTATTTGAATAAAAAATATTTGATTTGATTTGATTTGACGCTTATAAAAATATATTTTTTCACACATGTACATAATTTTTTTTTCTCAATACTATTCATGTATGGAAGTTTGCCGTTGCTCTTTAAAAGGAAGCGCCAAATATTAATAGAGTAAGTTTGAGAAATAAACAAGGAAATAAAACTTCATCATTATTTTGTACAACGTAAGTTGTTGAAATTTTCAATAATTAACTACTTCAGTCGACCATAATATTAATTTGTTTAACTCGGCATACTTCACTTCAATTTACAAAATTACTACATTCATAGGTACCTACCATAACCTTTACTACACCAGCGCCACTGTGCAATTATTGAAAATTTCAACAACTTACGTTGTATAAAGTAATGATGAATGTTTTCTTTATTTGTTTATTTCTCAAACCTAGTCTAATAATATTTGGCGCTTCCTTACCTTTACTTTGATGCTAATGGGGCGCTCCCAAATCCCAATGTGGTGCATTTCGACGGATACAGCGATTTTCTCAGGGTTCAGGTTAAGGGTGGGCGTGGTCGTTAGGTTTGGCGTCGCTTATTATTTATAGAATTATGGACCGAGTTACGCTTTATCCCTAGTTCTTATTACGCTTGACTGAGTCCAGTAAAGGGTCCCTGTGACAAGTGCAGTGTAATAAGCCTATTACTCCTTATTTTCTACACTCCATAATACATAGAGAGCACGCCACCGGCCACAGACGCACTGAGTTTGTTTCATGTTTGTTTGTTTGTTTGTTTGTTTGAGAACGTCAGAAATAGTACAAGAGACTGCTTGTTAGGAGTGGGTAACATCGCTTTTTCTGAATATCGAATCGAAACTGTAAATTGATATTTGATATTAGATTTCGAAACATATTTCTCTGGTACCAAGAGACTGCTTGTCTCTGCCAAGCAAAGATTATACTACTCTCAACCAAAGACCTTACACTTACTAACTTAGTAAGTGTAAGGTCTTTGCTCTCAACCGAGAGTGCCAGAGACAAGTAAAATATAGTAGCAGAGTATAGGATAGGAGAGTGCTAATACCTGATCTGTGATCTCTGGTTAACTTGTCTCTGGCCATTCCAAGAGTGTACCAACCCGCTAGGAGTAATAAGTGTTCTGTGGTACCAACTACCAAGCATACAAAGCTCAGATTAAAAACCTAATAGATATAGCAATGGTCTGCTCGGTCGTGAGACAGCCATATTCAAGTAAATTATATACTGTCTTTGACAGGTATATAATAAGATGTTGCCATATTCATAATTTACTCCCAAAGTGGTGATTCCTGGCAGATAGGATAAGAATAATAGCAAATAAATAAAGTTGACCAGCACAACTACAAATATAATATAATATTATATTATAATAAAATATTATCAATAATTAATAGTTTCACGCGAATGTTTAAATAAATACCGATTTATGTAGTTTCATTTATTATTTTATCTGAACTCATATGTTAAAATCAAAACCATAAAATTAGTAACATACCTACATAATAATTTACCCTAAACTTTTCTTGATATTATTTCGTACCTTTCATTGCTATTTGTATAATGCCAGATGACATAAAACATATTTTCACAGTATTACTGAATCAGAAATAATGATTTATTGCATAATACACATAATATTACAAAGGTGGTAAAAGATAAAAATACAAGTGTATTGCCATCGTCATGGCGTGCAATACTTAAATACACTCGATGTAGCAAATCACGGTATTAATTAGATAAATAGGTGACCAATAAAGAAAATTCTTGAAATATGGACAATACCTACATATTATTATGTCAACTGAACCTGAAATTGAAAATGTCATACATTTAGATTAAGTATTATCGATAAATTAATATAAAGCACTTGTTAAGAGTCAAAGAATTAGTCCATCGTAATTACAGTTAACCATGTCAATGTATTTGCATAAACCATGCATATAATTTAGCTAGCCGTCATTGAAAAATTCATCTAGGCTGTAGTAGGCTTTGCTTATTAACCAATTCTTTATCACTCTCTTGAATTTAGGTAAAGAAAGTACTTTGATGCTCATCGGTCAAACTATTATAAACTCGTATGACCATAATGAACTTACTTTTACGAAAAATATTAGAATTACGTTAACTATAATACACATTTTCTCCTTGATTTTAACTTTTGACAAACAAAAACAGAACAATAATTTTTTTATGTAAAATAAGGCGTCATAATTCATTTAACCGCGCCATAGACTACGCACAAACTAAAAAACATTTTTTTTCAAAATAGGTACCTACACCTTCAGTGAACGTCATGCTTACAAAGTATAAGACGTGATGGTGTAATTACGGTATCCTAGTAGAGTATCCGTACGTTAAGAGAGAAAAAAACCGGCCATGCGCGCTTGCCCGAATGGAAGGATTTGAATTTGGGTCCTGGCAACACTTCAAATATACTCGTTTTCAAAACAAACTTTTCTTATCAGTTTTACTATGAAAATTGGAAAAATAGGCTCTATTTCTTTCATTTACCTGAGTAAACATTAGTTAAACATGATTATAGTTACTTTAATATAAAGATCCAAAGATTAATATGTCAATAAAACAAGATTTTGACCACTTACTTGTGAAATTTGATTCCTTCGATTTTCCTTTCGCTGCGGCTTTTGCAGCCTAATATACTGCAACTCACCATTGCGCAATAGCATAAAGAACACTAAATTTCACTTACGATTTCACCTACATATGTTTTAATAATAATAATTAATCAAAAACTTTGACTGCTTATCTAACCTCCAATCTCAGGTAAATAACCTCCAATGTACATAAGTTTGTGTGCCAAAGATGTACGTCAAAATGAACTTTGGCAGGCAAAAAAATTGAGCACGCTGACAGTGACAAAAAACAAGTATTCACTTACCTTTCTTATAAAGGCAATACGCCATAAAGCTATCTCGTTTTTGCATTGACAGTTTGGAATATGGCGAAATCTATAGGTTTTTAATCTGAGATACAAAGAGTATATTAATATATATTATTTTGTAACCTTAGAACCATGGAGTTGTACCTAAATGGTAGTAAATTTTTGGTATGGGAATACTTAATTGAATTCTGTAATATAGTGCCATCTGTTGAAGCTCTTGCATACTGTTTGCCGAAAAGTTTGTTACCCCATAAAACAGATGGCAGTTTTATCTTTGTAAATCATCATAAATCATAATATTATAGGAAAGTGTCTCCCTCTCAGATTAAAAACCTAATAGATATAGCAATGGTCTGCTCGGTCGTGAGACAGCCATATTCAAGTATATTATATACTGTCTTTGACAGGTAAATAATAAGATGTTGCCATATTCATAATTTACTCCCAAAGTGGTGAATCTTGGCAGATAGGAAAGCATTAATAGGAAATAAATAAAGTTGACCAACACAACTACAAATATAATATAATATTATATTATAATAAAATATTATCAATAATTAATAGTATCACGCGAATGTTTAAATAAATACCGATTTATGTAGTTTCATTTATTATTTTATGTGAACTCATATTATGTTATAATCAAACCCATAAAATTTTAGTAACATACCTACATAATAATTTACCCTTAACTTTTCTTGATATTATTTCGTACCTTTCATTGCTATTTGTATAATGCCAGATGACATAAAACATTTCACAGTATTACAGAATCAGAAATAATTATTTATTGCATAATACACATAATATTACAAAGGTGGTAAAAGATAAAAATTCTTGAAATATGGACAATACCTACATATTATTATATCAACTGAACCTGAAATTGAAAATGTCATACATTCAGATTAAGTATTATCGATAAATTAATATAAAGCACTTGTTAAGAGTCAAAGAATTAGTCCATTGTAATTACAGTTAACCATGTCAATATATTTGCATAAACCAAGCATATAATTTAGCTAGCCGTCATTGAAAAATTCATCTAGGCTGTAGTAAGCTTTGCTTATTAACCTATTCTTTATCACTCTCTTGAATTTACGTAAAGAAAGTACTTTGATGCTCATCCGTCAAATTATTATAAACTCGTATGACCATAATGAACTTACTTTTACGGAAAATATTAGAATTACGTTAACTATAATACACATTTTCTCCTTGAATTTAACTTTTGACAAACAAAAACAGAACAATAATTTTTTTATGTAAAATAAGGCGTCATAATTCATTAAAACGCGCCATAGACTACGCACAAACTAAAAAACATCTTTTTTCAAAATAGGTACCTACAAAGTAGGTACACCTTCTGAACGTCATGCTTACAAAGTATAAGACGTGATGGTGTAATTACGATATCATAATAGAGTATCGGTACGTCAAGAGAGAAAAAATCGGCTATGCGCGCTTGCCCGAATGGAAGGATTTGAATTTGGGTCCTGGCAACACTTCAAATATACTCGTTTTCAAAACAAACTTTTCTTATCAGTTTTACTATGAAAATTTGAAAAATAGGCTCTATTTCTTTCATTTACCTGAGTAAACATTAGTTAAACATGATTATAGTTACTTTAATATAAAGATCCAAAGATAAATATGTCACTAAATCAAGATTTTGACCACTTACTGATTCCTTCGATTTTCCTTTCGCTGCGGCTTTTGCTGCCTAATATACTGCAACTCACCATTGCGCAATAGCTTATAGAATACTAAATTTCATTTACGATTTCACCTACATATGTTTTAATAATAACAATTAATCAAAAACTTTGACTGCTTAACTAACCTCCAATCTCAGGTAAATAACCTCCAATGTACATAAGCTGTACCTAAGTTTGTGTGCCAAAGATGTACGTCAAAATGAACTTTGGCAGACAAAAAATTGAGCACGCTGACAGGGACAAAGAAAAAGTATTCACTTACCTTTCTTATAAAGGCAATACGCCATAAAGCTATCTCGTTTTTGCATTGACAGTTTGGAATATGGCGAAATCTTTAGGTATTTAATCTGAGGTCTCCCTCCTGCATAATAAGACGTGTTGCTACCAAGTTCAGAGCAGGGGCAGTCAACTCTATAGGGATTGGTTGGTTCACTAGGTGGGTTTGATATAGGGTGTTCAGTTGGAAAAAATAAATGACAAAAATGATTTATTACAACGGCAGCACCAAAGCTTTTAGCTGACATGAAATGTCATACTTGTCAATTTCAAATCGAGAGTTTGTTTTTGTTTCTAGTTTCTACTGTTTGTAATCTGTTTGTAATTATCCTATAAATGTTACTTGTCTCTGTTTGTAATTTCTCTGCTGCTGATTAACTTGATGGTCAATTATTCATGTTTAAATTTTAAAACCTGTGAAAATGCGGTGCTGTGTGCCTCTTTGCAAAACCACTGCGGAGATCGTCTCCGAAACCAAGGAGATTACGTTGCACGAGTAAGACGCATTTCATTTAAAACCCTTTTTTAAACTTATGCAATAGAGCTTGGGCCCTTCATTAACGTAAGAATAATTTCAGGTTCCCCAGAGAACTGCATCTCTGTGCTGCTTGGCTCAGAGCCCTCGGCAAACAAGACGCTCTCCTGCCAGCCGGTGCTGTGGTCTGCTCACAGCATTTTCTAAATGATGAGATTCTTGAAACAGAAAACGGCTCAAGGCAGATCCGCACGGGCGCCGTCCCCGCAACAGTGCTGGTAAGCGGTAACTCCGTCATAATGATGCATGCTCTGATATCCTATACTTTGATGAGCAATTATTATATTATCACTATATATATTATAAGACAAATTCCAGCTCAGCTTTAGTAGGTATATTTCACCAATTTTCACTATTTCTTACGACATTTGCCATAGATTACAGACTCATTGATGTTTAGTTGGCGTACTAAAGTTTCGTTTTATGTATTATAATCCATTCGAAACATAAAAAGTATTAAAAAATGTTAATGATCGAGTAATAATCATATTCAAACCATAAAAACTGTCTATATTAGTATATATTTTATGTACATGGACGTTTTTTATAATCATTCGAATAAAACATTGAGTTTTATGTGTACCAATTATTGGAAAATCGGAACGTGTGCCAAAGTGTTCAAATGATATTATTGAATTCAAATCTACATATCCCCTAATCTGTATCTATTTTCTGGTAAATATGGTTATACTTACAACACTGCACAGCTCTGCCTCATATGCCTGGACACCCGCAGCGAGCTGCTTCTGATGAGTGAACACAAGTTGGAACAAGCATATCAACATTTAGTGGGCCAACCCGTAAGTTGTATATATTTATAGCTCAAATACTTAACATTAATGTGTGTGAACTGAGCATGAAGTGGTTTTTGTATTTTTAAATCTGTACTAATATTATTTATATGACAGTGTGTATGTGGGTCTCTGCTATGCTTTCTCGGGCCGTCTGTTAAACAGATTTTGACAAAGTTTAGTACAGAGATGGTTCATTTCCGGGACAGTACATAAGTTACATCTTTTCATCCCAGAAAATCAAAGAGTTTAACATGAGATTTTTCAATAAACTTAACTTATTTAAAACGTGAATGTTTGTAAGTTTGGATGTTTGTTACTGCTTCACACCACAATGACTTAATCGAATAAACAAATATACATCTGTTCTATTGTATGGCGGAGATAATTAATAGTTGTTGGTATGAACTTATAATTTTGATAAAATAAATTTTCAAAAGTAAATTTTGGAAACCGGCCAAGCGTCAGGCTAATGAATAGTTTCCTTGTGGTTGCAGCCGTGCGTTGGAGGCGGGCTCAAGCAGGCGCTTTGTGTGCAATGCGCGCAGAGCGTGGTGGACTTTAGCACATTCAGAGAGGAGAGCTTGCGAGCGCGCTGCGTGATGACGGAGCTGCTTCACACGCACGAAGTGGTGAGGAATGCTTCAACATCAACCTTCAACTTTTAGACCTTCAACACCAGCCCAGAGGAAGATCTTCCAGTTATTGTGGCGAGCACATCTCACCCGCTCGTCCCACAGAATGCTTCTAGCTTCGTCCGGTCCTTCCTAGCTGTAACCCACTGATTCATATTTTATTTTATTAAAACACCCCAACACCCACCACACGTTAGACCAATAAATGGACCTGCCTTATGTTTTGCCTTAATTTTTGCGAGTGCCGAAACACCCTTGATTTAATGTGTCAGTACCTCAACCCCCTATTCTCTAACTTTTATCCATTGAAGGTTTGCTATGAAACCTATATTTCATAGCACACATTCAATTGATAAAAAATAATGTGAGTGTTCATTGTTTGCTGGCCACGAGTTAGAGAATAGGGCTGCAGATGTTAATTTGGCGTTGTTTGCGCTCGGAGCGCTGGCAGTGGGTGTACATAGGAACTTGAGCTCTACAACGAGGCGTCTAAGGTGCATGTTAGTTTAACGCCTGTGTGTTTCGACGCTCGAATGGTTTGGCATGTTGTGGCAAGGGTAATGAACTTGTTTCAGATAACAAGACGACATGTGGCATTGCTAAGCCGCTACAAGCGACCGCTGCCGTCTGACATCGAGCCCGACACAGCACCAGACGCGACTGCGACTGCGACTGACGCAACTGATGTCGCAGTCGCGGTGAAACAGGAAGTCGAACACCGGGAAGATGTCGACACTGCAGCCTGCGCATATAATGCAGACAGCATAGCGACGGCGCCGCGAGCGTTGCGCGAACACTGCAAGGCTCGAGAGGACGCGCTAGCCGCGGCCGAAGCGGCGACCGAAACGATCAAACGAGAGTACGTACATGCCACAAGAGTTAGCCCTCGACTGCGGTCACTGATGATGCAGTCTAACAGGGTAGCGGGCTAGCCTGCTATCCTCTGGCTAATGGCAGATGGCTAATCTCTGTGGAGATTGGCCGCCGTGGCCGAAATTCGCTCAAGAGAACATTATCATTAATCATCTACTTAAACATTTCGTTCGAACTTAACAAACATTTGGCTGTTTTGAAACCCTCGCCCCGCGGCTCGATTGGTATAAAGAGTGCCCGACTTCAATGTGCTACTTTACGCACGTGTTACATGTGTTCTAATCATACTAAAATTATGTATTATATATAAAAATGAAACCCGTTTTCCTTGGTCACGGCATCACGCGTGAATGGCTGGACCGATTTCACTAATTCTTTTTTTTGTTGTATTTGTTATTATTAGGAGAAGGTTCTTACGGAAAAAAATATTAAGAAAATCTCTCAAAATATTGAAAAATATACATTTAATTTTGCATACTAAGGCGGTACGAAGTTCGCCGGGTCAGCTAGTGTATTATAAATGTGGAAGTGTTTGTTTGTTGGTTTGTCCTTAGTCATGCGCAACAGAACGATAGAGCGATGTAATTTTTTGCATGGATGTATATTTGAGGACCTGGAGACTGAAATAGGAATACTTTTATCTTGCAAAATCAAAGAGTTCCGTAGGGATTTTAAAATTAAAATCATTAAGTTATGTATAAAGTGATATCTTTTCAGGCAAAGTTGCGAGCCGCAGTCTTCGGAGGAGCGCAATCAAGCTTTAGGTGAGACAACTTCAGATCCCGTTATAATAATACTTTAAAAACTACTTCTTTTTGCATAAGTATCCATACTTACAACAAAATTCTGAGTTCATAAATATGAATAAATTACAGATTTAAAATATGCCAGCAACAATTTTACATATTATTTACATAGTTAGTTTAAACTTTGAACTTTGGACTTTTTTATACACTTATTGAATGGCAAATATATTGGTACAGTCAAGTGCAACTTAGTACTACTGCTATAGTTTTCAGCAACTTCAATGTGTATCTACAGCTACCCCTGTTTGTTTAGTGTCTGTTTGCGATAACCTGTTATTAGCCATAAGTTACCTAATTGTAAGACTGTAGAATAATAAGGTGTCGGCTTTCCTCGATGAATAAAATAAAATAGTGTAGTAGTGATTATGATAATACGGACAGCTCTCTTGTTCCAGTCGCTCCCGTGGTACTGGCGACCAATCCCGGAAACGAAGAACATCCGACCGAGTCGAGCGATGACTGGGATATATCGTCTTTCGAAAATAATGCAAACGTTCTCGAAGATGCAAGGAAGTCCCAGGACGCTGAACTTATACCAAAGGAGTCGTTGGCAAAAATAAGTGACAGTATCGACTATCGCACGGAGAGGGATGATCGTTTGAAAAACGAACACAGAAAACAGTCCCAGGGTATATCCAGTACACTGTTGGGAAACCATACTGACCGGACACAGTATATCTGTGACGTTTGCCAAAAAATATTTCAGAGAAAAGTTTCCTTAGTTTCCCACATACGGGCGCACGCTTTCGCAAAAACTTTATCATGTAAGTTAACAGAGGGCAAATTGAATCAAAATCATACATTAAAGAGACACAAGACAACGCGCACTGAAAAGCGTTTCGCTTGTGAGTTGTGCAAATACAAATGTACGTTAAAGAGTTCTTTAGTGAGGCACATGAGGACTCACACTGGCGAAAAGCCTTTTATTTGTGAGTTATGCAAGTACAAATGTGCACTAAAAATTAATTTAGTAAATCACATGAGGACTCACACTGGCGAAAAACCTTTTACTTGCGAGTTATGCATGTACAAATGTACACAAAACAGTAATTTATTGAGGCACATGAGGACTCACACTGGCGAAAAGCTTTTTGCTTGTGAGTTATGCAAGTACAAATGTGCACGAAAAGGTCATTTAGTAAATCACATGAGGACTCACACTGGCGAAAAACCTTTTACTTGCGAGTTATGCATGTACAAATGTACACAAAACAGTAATTTTTTGAGGCACATGAGGACTCACACTGGCGAAAGGCCTTTTGGTTGTGAGTTATGCACGTACAAATGTGCACTAAAAAGTCATTTAGTAAATCACATGAGGACTCACACTGGCGAAAAGCCTTTTGCTTGTGAGTTATGCAAGTACAAATGTGCACGAAAATGTCAATTAGTAAATCACATGAGGACTCACACTGGCGAAAAGCAGTTTGCTTGTGAGTTATGCAAGTACAAATGTACAAAAAACAGTAGTTTAGTGAAGCATATGCGGACTCACACTGGCGAAAAGCCTTTTAGTTCTAAGATAAGCAAGACAAATGTACAGTAAACAGTAAAGTAGTGACGCACATGAGAACTCACATTGGTGAAAAGCCTTTGCTAATTGATATATGGTCACAGTTACACGTCTTGTAAGTTTTTATGTAAGTAGAGCATGTGAGTAACTTTCTTATTAAGATTTGCATACGATACGCAACTTACAAAACTGTGTACATTCCGTCAGTTACTCATATAGGCGACTTACGTAAGTAAAACTTACAAGTGTGATCGTAGATTATAATAGCAGCTAGCTTGCCAAAGAAAGTCGCACCCTTGCGGTTTCGCTTGGCTCGTAACATTGCGGGCGCGATTTGAAGTTCCGGTTTTTCACACAGGTTGCCCACCCCTGACTCTTCAAAATGTCAATTTAAAAATAATACTGCTTTATTATGCGATGGTAGTAAGTCCTCAGGTCAGCCGACAGTAATAGAAGAAAAACAAGAATGTGTATAAAAACGTGTATTTGAAAAAATTTAAATAAATATCACAAATCACAATAAATAATCGACTTTGTGTTACACGAAAAATAAATTAAATATAGAGTTTTATACAACAAGAATACCTTACCGTGACCTGCATTTAAAAGTTACAAAGGTAAATACCTACTTAGCTGCAATGAAAAAGTCTTAATAATTTTCAATTGATTCCTTTTGTTTTACATAATACTGAGAGTAAAGTAACTTACTGTTGGTGCCAAGTGCCCTATACTGGATGGTAGGGATATCTGGGCGTCCAAATAATAACAAGTGCACTGTATATACACTTATATTACGAGAAAAATTCTAAATACAAATTTAACCGACAATGTAACACGGTCGCTGTACGGTGCGCAATGA
This sequence comes from Erebia aethiops, assembly GCA_923060345.2. NCBI lineage: Eukaryota > Metazoa > Arthropoda > Insecta > Lepidoptera > Nymphalidae > Erebia > Erebia aethiops. The sequence continues at coordinate 6,281,526 of OV281084.1, read as the reverse complement.
ATAGCCGGCCGGGGCGTATATACCCCCCCGCCGCGCTTCCCCGTGACGCGTCTCCACGCGCGCGGATGTGTCTTGAACACTTACAAATAAAATACATCACTGGAATGTGACTAGCATAGGTTATATTAAATTAATTATTATTAAGGTGCATGACAAGGGTCTGCCCGCGAAATTCAAATTTAATTTGGTTTTTCACAATTTGTAAACTAATACGACAAAGTAGGCTTATGGCATTCAAATTGCGAGCCTAGGAATATCATCTTCACAGGTTTATATAAAAATCTTTACTTGAAAGTGTCCAGTTTAAGAAATTAGTCAAAATAATGAGTTTGACGTGAGTTACTCACAAATTAGTAATTATTTTGACTAATTTCTTAAACTGGGCACTTTCAAGTAAAGATTTTTATATAAACCTGTGAAGATGATATTCCTAGGCTCGCAATTTGAATGCCATAAGCCTACTTTGTCGTATTAGTTTACAAATTGTGAAAAACCAAATTAAATTTGAATTTCGCGGGCAGACCCTTGTCATCCACCTTAATACAATTCATCTGAACGCACACATTATCTATGCTAAATAATTAAATACGAAATTGTCTGTACGTTTGCACGGCCCATCCTGCAATTGGGATGTTGCCTACATTGATGTAGAATTTTAGTTTCGATGGTTGCCCATTTCAGTTTTTTTTTTTAGTGACTACTTACTATGGAAGGTAGAGGTAAGGACTGTCATCCCATAAGGGAGAAAAGTGTCCAGTGGTTGCAATAAATAACAGTTAAAAAGTTGTCGACTAAAGTAGATAATAATTATTGAAAATTTCAACAACTTACTTTGTATAAAATAATGATGAATGTTTTCTTTCCTTGTTTATTTCTCAAACCTACACTGATAATATTTGGCGCTTCCTTAAAGGAAATTGACCAGCGCCCATACAAAGTTCGCCTAAGAACCAACAGTCATAAAACATACATTATCGGACTCAAAATCCATACTAATATTATAAATGCGAAAGTGTTTCTGTCTGTCTGTCTGTCTGTCTGTCTGTCTGTCTGTCTGTCTGCTACGTTTTCCCGGCCCATCTTTTCAACCGATTTTGCTGAAATTTGGTACAGGGGTAGATGGTATCCCGGGGAAGGACATAGGCTACTTTTTATCCCGGAAAATTAAAGAGTTCCCGCGGGAATCAAAAAAAAACTGTCTCTTCACCCGATTTTGATGAAATTTGGTACAAGGGTATAGATGGAATCCCGAGGAAGGACATAGGCTACTTTTTATCCCGGAAAATTAAGGAGTTCCTGCGGGAACCAAAAACCTTAATCCACGCGGACGGAGTCGCGGGAATCATCTAGTAACACATAAATACTATTGATAAATAGATTTGAACAACGGACACTTCAGAGAATTTATTTATTAGCAAAAATATTTTCAATTTTGAGGTTATTTCGACTCAATCTGCTTGAAAAATAAATATTATCGTCAACAAGTTTCGTCGTAGTTCACCAAAAACTTTACAGATGGCGTTATACATATTAATTCATTGTACTTTCAATAGATGGCGTTGCGAGATTCGGAACACTAGCGCACTCAGCGCTTCAAGCTGCTTTTATGTTATTTCTTAAGATACGGAACCAGCGCTCAAGCGGTGGTATTGTTTATTATTTTAACCTGTAAGTTATAAGACGGAAAAGAACTGTAATCAATTTAATACCCATTTATTTATTTTTTAATTAATTTGAAGTGTCTGTTGAAATCTAATATTTGGAATAAATTTTAAAAAATAAGCTAAGAATTACTGTATATTTCAAAAGTATTTTGATGCTTAGGCGTATTTGGACAATGTCCTTTACCCTGATGCTAATGTGGCGCCCCCAATTTAATGCATTTCGATGCACACTTTTCATACTATACAGAGATTTTAAATCTAATCTAAGCACTCCTTTGTTCAAATGCTTCGGTATAATAAAAACCTTGACTAGTTTTTAAGGAGTATACCTACTGTATTTGTACATTATTTTTTTTGTATTCAAATAAATAAATTGAAATTGAAAATTGATTTTCCTCCTTAATTCTACCCTCCATAGTGACTACAATGACGACCTTCCAAAAGACGTATAAAAATTCTTTCCAAAAAACCGAAATCCAAAGCCACTGTAAAGTAAAAAATAATTTTGATTTCTATGGACTATGTTGAAGTCAGGCAAGCCTGACACGTCAAGTTTGCCTATCTTTTTATACTCGCCCGACTTCAACATAGTGTGTAGAAATCAAAATTATTTTTTACTTTACAGTGGCTTTGGAAGTCGGTTTTTTGGAAAGAATTTTTATTTTTAACTTTTTAGTGTACTCTAAATCCCCACAGCTTAAGAATGCAGTACCCTGCAGCATCAGAGTTGAGGAGTTGGGACTTCCGTTTAAGTATGAAGTCGTTGCCTGACACCTATAATATGACTTCACCACAAAAAATCCTAAATCGCTATTTTTAAGGAGTTCTGTACCCTGAAGCATCAGGGTTGAGACTCAGAGTTGAATCGTATATACGTGACTTGATACCTACTATATGAATTCACCATCAAAATTTCCTAACTCCCTAGTTTTGAGGATTTCGTGTAGTACGGTACACCTACAGCATCAAGATTGAGGATTTGGAGTCAGATTTTTTTATGGGACCGCCTCGGGAGCTTACTCTAACCATTGAAAAGATTTTTTTTCAAATCGGTTCAGAAACCACGGAGATATGCACCGACATACATTAAATAAATAAAAAAGATACGCGCCAAATTGAGAACCTCCTCCTTTTTTGGAAGTCGGTTAAAAGTTCACGTAACCTGTCAATTTTATGTTTGATAACCATTTTTCATTTCTCACTCGTTGCCCTAGGGCTAGGCAAAAGCGACGTAATATGTCGCCATACACAAAGACAAACTTGTCTACGCGACAACGTAGACTGTTTGATACTGTCGCGTTTGTCGCCAGGGTTAGGCAGTATTTGAATTACTTGTAAGAGAGAAGAGAGAAGCCTTTGACAGTATTTCAAAATAAAAGGAGACGGTTCAGATTTGTATGGGGCGTAGGCCAAGTCTTGTACAAGCAGAGAAACGAAGGAAAATAAAATACTAGACCAGTTTTTATTGGTCAAATCTAGGAATTCGTCATAATTTCAGTGCTAAAATTATTAATTAACCCTTCCAAGTTATGGAACTAAACATGAGTGGGTTGTGGCGGATTCATGTATTTGACGTTTTCAAAATAAAAACACGTTATTTTGACAGTAACTGTCAGAAATGAGATTTAATATATTTCGCGCCTACTGTCTTCTCTATGGCTGAAGGTTGCCATCTTGGAAACATATCGAAAACTTGAAATACATTTTTATTTTTTTGCTCGTTATTTACTTTAATGTTCTAAATTATTATATTTTTAATACAATCTATGTATTTTCTTCTATTCATGGTAGAGTGTAGAAGAGTAGGCCTAAAATGAACCTTTTCCTTTATAATATTTTAATAAAATTACTATGACATTAAGGACTACCTAGCGGATAAGGATATATAAAATTATTAAATTATATTTTATTACGGTGACATTTAACATTTACGTTTTTAATAATTTATCTAATGTAATGTAATTTAATTTAAATTTTTAATTCAATGATTTAGTGAAATAATTTAATTTAATTACTTTAAAAACAAACACACATTTGCACACCATTGTATGGTAGAATATGTTAGGAAAATTAAAACCACTTTAAGACTTAATCTGTACCCATATTCTTGCAAATAAATATTATTTATTTATTTATTTTAAATCAAAATACATTTTAACACCACCAGGATAAAACTGTTTTTTTCTTGGGCGCTTGAATACCTCACTGCACTCAGGACTCGATCTTAATTCCCTTGCTTTGCTCGGGAATTAACTTATAACACCCTCGCTGCGCTCGGGAGTTAAATTTGGAGTCCTTCGTTACGTTCAGGATTCAATGTAGCGCCCGTGTCATAAAACAGTGCTTTATCCCCTTGGTGTATAATCTACTATTAACCTTTATTTAGCGATCGTGAGTGAGTGAGTGCGTGTTTTCTTTAGCAGGTTTTATTTACTCTCCAACAAGAGGAAACGTCTGACAGTACGTTTAAAAATCATGTTTCGTGTTCATGAAAGGAAACTCTGGTTTTACTGATTAATAATTTAATCTTGTTTTCCTCTACTTTTCGGCCCGTGCTGGTCTAGATTACTTATTTTGTATTTCGTATATAAATTAAAAATAGCTAAAATACTATATTTTGTATTTTATATTTCAAATACCTTACTTAAAGATATTTGGAATTCGTATTTTAATTACTTGCGATACAGTATGTTTTAATTTGTATTTCAATTAAAGCAAAGCATCTGCATGTATATTGCCCAGCCCTGTTTTTCAACGGGTCAAGTGAATTCGCGACTGGAGTAAGCTTCTATTACTTTTGCGTAATATGGTTGTACAGACAGACATAAATGTATTAATTTTTCGCATTCATAATAATAATATATACTTAGATCATACATGTACAAATGTCGTTCCGTGCAGTTTACTTGTGTGTTTCGGGCTTAAATACAAATCTGCTGAGTAAAAAAAAACATTTAGTCGCGCAACGTGTCGCTAGTGTGATCAAGCACTTAGATCTATCGACTTATTGTCGCTGTCGCAAAGCGGTGTGCGGTCTTGGTACAGACGAAGTGTGCGGTCGAGCGAGGCGACTGGTCGCGCGACCACTCACCGCCGAATAGGACAGGTAGCGCTCCGACAGGTCTGGAGGCTCCACCTGTGTGGAAACACTGTATTAATATTGATCTTGAACGCCATTAAATTACTGCACTAGCGAAATAAAATAAAATTACTTCACTAGTGCGGTAATTTAATGGCTGTGTTTGCCTTATTGCCAGTGTACCGAATAACTAATAAAATATTATATACCATTAACGGAAATATACATTTTATTTTAATAAAAAGTATTAAAACAATGCAATAATCGTTATTTAAGTTGCACATAATTGGCTACTTGACAGCTGTAACTATAAAATATGAATTATGTTAGATTTGGTAGCTTGTGGGTTAACAATAATTATACAATATGTATTTTGCATTAAAATAAATTGTAAATATTTTATTTTTGCAAAACAAATTTGAGATTTTTTATCTGTGGATTACAAGAAGCGAAACGCGGGCGGTCATGATAGAGCCCCGTGTGACGTCACATTTCAAAAAAAAAACGTCGTGTGTACTAACGTTTGCGTATTATTGAGAAAATAACAGTAATATATTTCGATTTGTGATTGTGAGCGGTTAAATGAAATGGGGTTATGCTTTACAGCTGATAGTACAAATCTGCCTAAAGTCGATTCATTTATGGTTGCAAATTTATTTGCGTGTAAACTTTTGCACTGCCGAGTTTCGTAATGTATTAAAACTTCCATGTAAGTACCGAAATAAACAAAGTAATAGTACTTAGGTCTCGTGTTTAAGACATAAGAAAGTGCTGCTGTAAAGTGACAGAAATATAATTTATGTTGATTTTATGTCATGTTTTATGAAGAAAATGTCAGGTTAGGTTTAATTCATTTTTGCTACATCAGAGTTTTAAGTTGATTTCTTCATAACACTAACATCAAAGTGGTCTTCACAAAGTAATACCGCAGATATTTATCCGATTTAAATTCCGGGTCTCGGCAGATTAACTGTAACCTTTATCTATTCCGTGACTCTAACCACTGCTTTCGACGTTTAAATTATGACATAGGTAATATAGTATATAGGAATGTGTTTATACAATTTGTCAGGATATTAATTACTTATTATTTATTGTATTTCTACACACGTCTTGTAGCTTTTAATTTCCACAATTGCATTAAAAAAGCTGTAAACTTTCCACTTAAAATTAAATAAAACTTGAAGCGTCGTATAGTTAACTTTGTTTTATTTTGAGCTATGACGTCACAGCTAACAAATGTCACGTGACCGGCTGTTTTCGCGCGAATTTAAAATTAATGTATTAAAAATGTAATTTTTTCTAATAAATAACGCTTTTTTTGAGAAAAAGTTAATTGTAAGAGGTATAAAATGAACCGACGTACATTTTTAAGTATTTTTCCGAAAACTGTCAAATAGCCAATTATAGCAGCCAGAGGAAATAAATTCGATACTCGAGCTGCATGCAAATGTGAATAAAACACATTAGGTACATATTATGTTAATAAAACTACCGTGGTAATTGATAGAGCAGTAAGTCAGAAAAGACAGTTTCGAGAAAATGGCGCTTAAGGTTTTTATATATTAAGCATCATTTTCCCTAAACCTTTTTTCTGACATACCTACTGCTCTATCAATTACCACGGCAGAAAATACCTCAAAACAATTGGGTATTTGACAAAAAGTCAAATCAGCAACTTCTTTCAAACATCAAAATGCGCGCTTAGCATGGGCATTTTGTATCAAATTCTGAATTGTGACGTCATCAAAGTTGGACGTATTTTTTCACTCCAATCGATAGTTTTAAATGGTTATTCAACATAAAACAAACAGGCGACGTGGGTATTACGTTTTTTGTGAGATCCTCTATTAAACAATCACTAAAAATATTTTATTTGACTAATAGTCAAATACCCAATTGTTTTGCAGCTGTATTGGGGGGTTATTATTTTGCACATAAAATTAATTTACAAAAATATTATCGCGTACGGTAGTATTTTATCGCACATGTACGGCAATAGTCTACTTTGGCAGAATCGAGATAAGAGCCAATTATAATTCGGTACGTAAGTGTAAACTGCCTCGTTGGTCTAGTGGTTAGCATGTTGGACTGCGGCCGACGAGGTCCGGGGTTCGAGTCCCGGGTCGGGCCATAATAAAGTGTTGGGTTTTTCTGACTAGACATCCTCAGTACTAGCCCGGAGTTAGAAAGTTGGCGGTGTTTCACCCCCGTGCCTCGGAGAGCACGTTAAGCCGTCGGTCCCGGTTATTATCACTAACATGATAGTAGTCGTTAAACCCCGCCAACCCGCATTGGAGCAGCGTGGTGGGTCTAAGCTCTAGTTCCCTCTCTCCTATGAGAGTGGAGGGATGTGCCCAGCAGTGGGACGTTAATGGACTGTATCTCAATGTTAGTGGTCAACGACCTCAATTTACATAGACGGGCCCTGTCAAACAAAGAATGTGGACTTATTTTTCTAACGCCATCTAGTCCGAAAAGCGGGACAGCGCTATGGCGGGGACAAGCACAGGGCTATACAGGTGAGGAGCATGCACCACAAGTCAGACACCCAACTTTTTTCTATGAAAGGGCCCATCTAGTACCTACATAAATATCGACGGCTGTATCGCTCCGCCTCATAAAAGTCCGAAGGTCGTTCGTGGGAATGAGCATTCTATTCTTTAAGAAAATTCCACAACCTATTATAAACTTGCCTTTACACAAGTTTACTTGATAACCATTAAAAAAATGCTCCTAAAAAATATTATTGTCGGAGATTATATACCTAAATGATAAAAGCGCTTGGATTTGACTCGCTCCAGCAATGCTCTGGACTGCTGTTACTTATGTATCTTTAGACTAATGCAATTCTTGTAAATATATTTTATTTGTTTCAAAAGAGCAACCACCGAGTTTCTTGCTGGTTCTTCTCGGTAGGAACGGCATTCCGAACCAGTGATAATCTATCACTGGTCTACCACCATCATCACCATTCGACTATTCATAAGCACTTGTAAAAAGTCTATTTGAATAAAAAAACATTTGATTTTGTAGTGATGGTGGCATATTTACGTGTGTGGTAGTCTTCAGCTGTTGCAGTCGAGGCGCCATATTGTTTCCGGTGTAGGCGACACATTTAACTTGCCATTCGCCCAGTTGCTCGTTCCAGTGTACGTATTGCTCTATCAGTGCCTAGGAAGGTAATAAAATTATCGATTAATAATGCCCGCGACTTTGTCCGCGTGGTTTAAAGTGCCACCGGAAGTTTAATTGCCCATACAAACGCAATACCAAAATAATTTGTAATTCGAGAATATTTCCACCATATTATGCGCTAGGTCCCTGGAAAATTATTTTTTCAAAATACTTTCCCAAAATTAAATGTAAGCACATTATTTGCGTTTTGCATGTTTTTACGACATAAATGACATGTTTTCTCGTTATTTGTTTCATATTAAAACCAACGATATCTCACGTACTAATTGAATCGTACATAGCCTATATTGTCAAGTTACAGAATAACAACACGAAGTTAAAAACACAACAATTTTTCATTCATCATTTTTGGGATTCACGGAACAAGACTAAATGTATAACAAATTCTGTACGCTCATATTGCTATCTCGCTTGCACGCGATCATGTGTCATCAGTCAAATAGAGATAGCAATATGCCGGGAAATTTATATTTGCGGTTTGAATAGAAGTTGCGAGCGGCGTTCGCCGGCCTCTTAAGTTATTTTAATTCCCACGGGAACTCATAATTTTCCGGGATAAAAAGTAGGTAGCCTATGTCACTCTCCAACTCCAGGTCCTCAACTATACCCATGCCAAAAGTCACGTCGATCCGTTTCTCCGTTGCGGCGTGTTTGAAGGACAAACCAACAAACAAACACACTTTCAAATTTATATTATTAGTAAGTATGAAGTATGATTGATGCCCGCGACTTCGTCCGCGTTTTCGTTCCCGCGAAAATTAGCACTTGTTTATTTTAACACTTGTTAAATTTCCGGTATAACATGATAATAGTCGTTAAAGCCCGCCAACCCGCATTGCAGCAGCGTGGTGGGTCTAAGCTCTTATTCCCTCTCTCCTATGAGAGTGGAGGCCTGTGCCCAGCAGTGGGACGTTAATGGGCTGTAATGGAAGAGTCACCTGGTACTCCTTGGGTATATAAGCGTCCAGCACTAGATCAGCCAACTGAAGCTCTCGTCTCAAAGCCCTGACTCCGTCCAGGATGCCCTCCATCTCCCTCTGCTGTTCTCGCTGTTGGTCAGCCAGCTCCGCTTTGGCAGAGTTGAGGAGTTGAACCGCCCGCTTCAGCTTCCGTGTCTTGGCTGCGTTCTCTTCCTGAAGACTGGAGTAACGCTCCTCCAAGTCCAAGCGTTCAGCCTGGGGCGATGGTGACAACTCAATCAAATCAGCAACTCAAAAACACACTTCTTGTATTGGAAGTTATGGTTTTGACGACCTCCGTGGCGCAGTGTTGAGCGCTGTTGTCTTAACGTGCGGAGGTCCCGGGTTCGATCCCCGACAGGGTCAATTTGGGAATTTATAATTTCTGAATTTTCCCTAGTCTGGCTTGGTGGGAGGCTTCGGCCGTGGCTAGTTACCACCCTACCGGCAAAGACGTGCCGCCAAGCGATTTAGCGTTCCGGTACCATGGCGTGTAGAAACCGAATAGGGGTATGGGTTTAATGTAACTGCCATGCCCCTAACAGGTTAGCCCGCTACCATCTTAGACTGCATCATCACTTACCATCAGGTGAGATCGCAGTCCAGGGCTAGCTTGTAGTGGATAAAAAAAACAAAAAACAAACATGCATTTGAGGTTCTTTGGTTCCCGCGGGAACTCTTTAATTTTCCGGGATAAAAAGTAGCCTATGTCACTCTCCAGGTCCTCAAATATACCCATGCCAAAAATCACGTCGATCCGTTGATCCGTTGCGGCGTGATTGAAGAACAAACCAACAAACAAACACACTTTCGCATTTATAATCACATCAAATAAATATTATAAATGCGAAAGTTTGAATGTATGAATGTTTGTTACTCAATCACGCTCCAACGGCTGAACTCATCTGGCTGAAATTTGGCACAGAGATAGATTATAGTCTGGAATAGCACATAGGCTACTTTTTATCCCGGAAATTAAAGAGTTCCCGCGGGAACCACAAAACCTCGATCCACGCGTACGAAGTCGCGGGTATTAGCTAGTATGATGAAGCTTAAATCTATTCATTCATTCATTCAGTTGAATAGTTCCACTCACCTCCTTCTTCTGCAGGTCTTGCTGCAAACGCAGCTCGTTGAGTTTCCTCAGTTCCAGCTCCTTGGCAGCCTGTTCCAGCAGTCTCCTCTGGCTCTCGGCTTTGTCCAGAAGGTTCTCTCCACCGACCAGCACCTTGGACTCCAGCCGCTGGAGTTTGTCCTTAAGTTCCTCTTGCTGCTTTCTAGAAGTCAATGGAGAAGTTTCATGATGTTGTGAATATCAACAAATTAACACAACGGAAGTAAAATATAGATTAAAACTATTAAATCAGTGGTTTTTTTTTATACGACTGCCTGAAAAAAGGAGTATATTGTTTTCAGGGTATGTGAGTTTGCATATTCCACCATAACTTCTATACGCCTGAACCGATTTTGATAAATGAGGTATCGTTAGAATCCCTAGCTTATTCCGGGTGACATAGGCTAGTAAAATTTAAAAAAAATTATGGGGTGACCATGGTCCCGCATTAAAGACTAAAGTTGAAAAAAAGTATTCGAAAACAAGATTAACTATATAATCATAATCTAGAAAATGATGAGTAGATTCCAAAAATATATAATACTAGAGTTCAATATCCAGTGATTCAAAAAAAAAATATCATATAATAAAAATGTGAATAAGATTCCAAAGGTAATTCAATACGGGCTACGGCAGAGCAGTCGTATTTTTTAATAATTTTAATTATATTCACTCGTTACAATCTATCATTAAATGACTGAGAAAAGACGATTTGAAAGTTTAATTATTTAATGTACACCGATTGCTGTATCTTACTCGAGTGAGAAATTTTGTGAGTGAGTTTTAATACCTAGCCGAGATTTAATACTTCAAAATTATCTTCAGACACAAATTAAGTGCTTTTAATTCAATGAAGTCACGTTAAGTCCATTTATTTCTTTAATTCGGCTTTATAAAGTCTGTTGATAGGAAATTATGACGTCACGTCTCCCGTCTTGCAAGCGCAACTTTAAAGTTCCATAACTTTTTCATTTGTTGAGATATTTTAATGATTCCTTCATATTTTTGTTTTATTTTGTCTTAATTTTCATATTAAATGAAAAAAAAATGGTAAACTTCTCCATTATTATAAATTAATAATAATAAATAATATTAGTATAGATTAGGCTTTGACTAATAATATAGTCAGACTTAAAAAAAAGACTAATCCATACTTCCATAGTTACTAATATTTTAAATGCGAAAGTAAAGAAGAAACAGGTGGGCCGTGAAAGCGTAGCAGACAGAGAGACACCTCTGTCGGCTACGCTTTCACGGCCCACCTCTTTAACCGATTTTGATGCAATTTGGTACAGGAATAGGTTGTATCCCGGGGAAGGACATAGACTACTTTTTATCCCGGAAAATTAAGGAGATCCTGTGGGAATGGAAAAAACTTAGTCCACGCGGCGAAGTCGCGGGCATCGGCATGAAATGTCAACGCACTTTTTACTTTTTTATCGATAATTTATAATAGTTATCAAATATAAAATTAACGTGGATTTTATGTCTTTTGGGAGGTCCTATATTTAGTAATCGGTAAATAGTAATTTATTTTTCACATAATTAACACTAACTGCCTTGTTGGTCTAGAGGTCCCGGGTTCGAATCCCGGGTCGGGCCGTCATTGGGGTTTTCGGACTAGAAATTCTCAGTACTAGCCCGGAGTTTGAAAGTTGGTGGTGTTTCACCCCCGTGCCCCGGAGAGCACGTTAAGCCGTTGGTCCCGGTTATTATCACTAACATGGTCGTTAAAGCACGCCAACCCGCATTGGAGCAGCGTGGTGGGTGCAAGGTCTAGTTCCCTCTCTCCTATGAGAGTGGAGGCCTGTGCCCAGCAGTGTAGTGGGATAGTCAACACATCCCAATTATATGGTTTTAGGGAAAAAATAATCACTAACTTGGTTCTCTGTAGTTCTGCTTTCTTCTCCTCGAGTACTTTGCGTGCTTGGTGTGCCTTTTCTCGATTCAGTTTCTCCTAGAAAATATTATTGAATTATTAATTTATCTAACTGATAAACTCAAAAACTACTCAACCGATTTTAAAAATTCTTTCACTCATATCAGCGAGTAACATAGGCTATATTTTATTTTCAAAAAAATTAGACATCCCTGCCAAAATTGCAATCATTTGAATGAAGTCGGAAAAAATCGTCCCGTCTGAGAGTTTACGTGGCGTGCGCTACGTAAATAGTTAAAGTTACACGAAAACAATGTATGGTGGAATTGAGCCTCTCAAAAATTTCAAAAAAAAAGTCAATAAAATGATTAATCACCAGATGATGCCCGCGACTTCGTCTGCGTGGATTAAGGTTTTTTGATTCCCGCGGGAACTCTTTAATTTTCCGGGATAAAAAGTAGCCTATGTCCTTCTCCGGGATACAAACTATCCTTATACCAAATTTTATATGTTTATCTCTTTTGGTGTGGCTTTTTTTGTTTCGCCTTTACGTTTCATCGAATCTTCAAAACACAACGATTCTAAAGAAGTTTCACTTCAAAAATAGTTTGTCATATTCCATCTTCTACTCTAGGTCCAGTACATCCAGCTTAGACCCTGAGATGTTACCAGTAACTCTTTCTATATTCTTATTCTAGCTTAGGTGTTGAACAACAATAGTATAGAAGTGCAGCGGAATGACCTGGGGACCCACCGCATTATTGTCCCAAGAAAACTCCTACCAATATGTAATAGGTATGATGACAACTGAACTCAATCAAATCTTCTTCTCCTTTTTTTTCCCCCACGCTATATGGGTTGGCACAACATGTTTTCTTCTTCCACTCACTTCTGTTATCCGTCAACTTTTTTTTTTTTTTTCGGATGGAGTATGCTGCATGGCCCTACTGGCCGCTACAGCGTCACCGGGGGGTTGGGCGAGCGCTAGGCGTCGCCGAGAAAAGAGCCCTAGGGCTCGAAGACATCGGGGGGGGCAACGCCTTCCTAAGGGCGCCTCATGTGAGACTCGAACCTCGGCTTAGGATGACGTTGGGACGAAAGGGAGGTCGGTTGAACTAGATTAGTTCGCACGTCCCCGAGGCCGTGGGTTAAGACCACGTCCGGGTGACGTAAGATATCGGGGTCCTCGTCTCCGCCGGCGAAGACGCTGTGTTAGGCTGGTGTTTGTGTGTGGCCCTATGTAGGGAGCATTGTCTAGCGAATAATACGCATGCGTAGGACATAATGGGGCGGATGCACGTTTTATAGAGCGTGACTTTGTGGCGCAGGGACATTTTACTTTTGCTGCAAATCATGGGATAGAGACGGAATAAAACATAGCTAGCCTTGTTACGGACTCGGCGTATGTGGGCGTTAAAGTTGAGTTTACTATCAAAGGTTACACCTAAGTATTTGGCATTCTTTTGCCAGGGGATCGGGCGACCGTATAAGGTGATTTCAGGGAGGTCTATTCTCTTCCTACGAGCGGAGGGACAGAAGAGCATAGCGGCGCTCTTTTCGGGGTTGACTTCGATTCTCCACCGGCGGAACCAGTCGCCTAGACTACTAACTGCCGTTTGAAGGCGGGATCTAATAAAGGTGCGGTTTTGCGAAGAGCTAAATAGGGCAGTATCGTCCGCATACTGGGCCACGCTGACCTTAGGGGACGCGGGGATGTCGCTGGTAAACAGCGAGTAAAGAAGGGGGGAAAGTACTGAGCCCTGTGGGATATCCGTCAACCTCTCATTCACACCTTTTATACTCATATCCTCTTTCACACAATCCATCCATCTTTTCTTTGGTCTCCCTCTACTATTTTTTCCTTCCACATGCACATCTATCATTCTTCTCGTAATAGGTATGCCTTTCTTCGCTCCGCATTACATGCCCATACCATGCTAACCTATCAATCAAATCAGCAACTTTTTATCAAACTTAAAAAGGTCCGGTATGGAAGTTGCATGAAATTCACAGTTGTGACGTCATCAAATTTCAACGCTTTTTTTCTTTAATCTGTATTTTAAAACGGTTATCAAACTTAAAACTAATCGAGGATGTGAATTTTAGGTCTTTTGGAAGACCCTCTATTTAATAATCAGTTAGAAATAATTTATTTTTGATATACCTAGGCATCATCCCTATTAATTGAAAGGGGTCACGAACTTCAGAAATGAGGAATACGGCGCTAAGAGAGAGTATAGAAGTATCGGGGCTTACCTTCTCCTCTCGTCTCATTTTTCGTCGCATCTTCTTCTCCTCCGGGTCCAGTATGTCTAGTTCAGGGTCGGTGAGCGTGTCATCTGTCAACTCTTCCTCCGATATCTCTTCTTCTTCCTCTTCTTCCAACTCTGCTGACGAAAGTAGTCATTTTTATTTAAGTATATTTAAACAATTTCAGAAAATTACACTAATACTTGGCATTCTTAAAAAAAAGAAGTTTAATGCAATTTTTAGGGTTCCGTACCAAAATGGTAAAATGGAACCCTTATGGTGCGACTTTCTCCGTCTGTCTGTCTGTCTGTCTGTCCGTCCGTCACACTCGATTATTTCAGTAACTACCGAAGCTATCGACATGAAATTTGGAATAGTTGTGTATATTAGTGGCCCAAAGACACTGGAATTAAAAAAAATTGGAAATTATTTTTGTTCTTATTTAAAAAGGGGGGAAAATCGGAGGGTTGAAATTTAAAAGTGAGATAACTGTACTGTGTGGGGTATCATATGAAAGGGTTTACTTTGTACATTCTAAAACAGATTTTTAATTATTTTTGTCATGATAGTTTTTGATTTATCGGGGAAAAAGTCTAAAAAAATACCGTTCCCCCCCCTTATCTCCGGAGTTTACCAATCAAAAAATCTGAAATAATTATGGTCAATAGGAACTTTTACAGGAAAACTATAGCCAATGCTCTAACTAGCATAGTTTTTTTGATATTAACAGTAAACCTCTACAAACAAAGTTAGTCTTGCGGTTCATTAACAAAGGTAATTATTACCGTTTTACATCTTTGGTCGTTACAGTTTTCAGTACGGAACCCTCGGTGCGCGAGTCCGACTCGCACTTGGCCGGTTTTTTTTTTGTTTATATACTAACTAGATGATTCCCGCGACTTATTTGTCCTCGCGGATTTAGGTTTTAAGTTTCGCGCGGCAACTCTCTAATTTTGTAATCTAAATATATATAATATTAAAAAAATATAAATGGAATTTAATAGTTTTTCATTGCTACCTAATCACCTATAGGTATACCTATAGAATTTCATCTATGTAAGTATTGAAAATTAATAAGGTAAAAGATCCGTCAAAAAAGTAACGGATACGGATCTTTTTTCTCCCTCGGATATTCGCGGATACGGATATCCGGAACATCACTAATATATACGACTTCTGGTAAATTAAGACGCCTAAAATCAAGGCGTTGACGATTAACGCGTACCTACCGTTTATGTTTTCTTCCAGTTGTTTTTTGAGCTGGTCGATCTCCTGTTGGAACCTGAAAAAAAAAGCATTAATATTATCACATCTATTTTCACTTTCACCTTCTTCTTTTTTTTTCTTTTTTTTTACTTTATATTTTAACTTTGCTCTAGACTGCGAATCACATGGATGGTAAATGAAAAGGGAAGGAGGTCCCGGGTTCAGGGCCAATTTGAAATCTATTTCTAATTTAATGTAGGTAATTTTATTTTTTCCAAAAAGGCAACCGTCAAGTTTCTTTCTGATTCTTGTCGGTGGGAATGGCATTCCGAACTAGTGGTAGATCCATTTGACGATTAAAAGCACTTGATAAAGTTTATTTGAAGTATAAAAAAGGTAAACGCCGAGTTTCTTGCTTTTTGTCGGTAGGAATATATTGCGAACACTGAAAAAAATAAACTTTTTACTGTTTTTGCACAGTAAAGCGTAATTCGGCTAAAGAAACTGATTTTTATGTAAAAGTAATTGATCACTGACAGTTCGTCGAATTAGCAAAAAACAGTAATTTTTTTTATTTTTTTTATCCACTACAAGCTAGCCCTTGACTGCGATCACACCTGATGGTAAGTGATGATGTAATCTAAGATGGTAGCGGGCTAACCTGTTAGGGGCATGACAGTTATATTAAACCCACTCCCTTTCGGTTTCTACACGGCATCGTACCGGAACGCTAAATCGCTTGGCGGCACGTCTTTGCCGGTAGGGTAGTAACTAGCCACGGCCGAAGCCTCCCACCAGGCCAGACCAGGGAAAATTCAGAAATTATAAATTCCTAAATTGACCCAGCCGGGGATCGAACCCGGGACCTCCGCACGTTAAGGCAACAGCGCTACACACTGCGCCACGGAGGTCGTCAAAACAGTAAGAAGCTAATCAGTTGTTTCAATTGTTTGTACATTAATGTTTACTGAAACAAAAGGTTCATTTTAATTATTGCCCTTTTTCAGAGCTTAACTGATATTGTAGCAGTTATTTTTACTGCTTCAGAACAGTTTTTTTAGCGTACAATTAGGAGCTAAGCAGTTATTTCAGTTGTTTGAACATTAACGTTTATTGAAACAAGCAGTTTATTTTAAGTTTTGCCATGTTCAGAACTTTACTGAAAAGTCAACCGGTAAAATCAACTGTTATAATTCAACTGTTTTTTTCTCGGTTACTTCAAGAACTTGTTTGGACAATAGGCTCCATTTTTACTGGCCAAAGCAATGTATATTACCGAAAAAGCAATTAGTTTTACTAATTTTTTTTACTATCGATTTTTTTTGATTAAAATCACTTGTAAAAGTTTATTTTGAGAAAAAAAAGGTAGAGTACTTAGTGAGCAGCGCATCTCCAGGCTCGCTGTTGATATGCGTCTTGTTTTCGATGTTCTTGGCGCGGTTCGCGTATCGCAGAGTACTGATAGTTTCGACGTAGTTAGAGTCCGCCGGGCCCACTGTTGCTATCTGTAGAACAAGATTAATAATTTAATTAAATTATTTCCCCTCAGCGAGTCCTGAAGCAGCCGCGTCAGTTTGGAGTTCCTGTACGGTATGTGGGTAGATTTTCCGTCCACCAGCGCTGATATTGCCCAACACCAGCGTTGCCCAACACGGAGAGGGACTGGTTGATTTTGGTCGCTTCCTTCAGCCGGGTGCCCGTTGCTTGTGTCTTGCCCTGACTAAGATTTGACATCATGACACTTAAGACCCCTCTCCACCCCTTGTCACACAAAGTCCCACTTCGTCGACCCCTTCCCCCCCTAAACGTGTGACGTACTTTGCCCAACACGGAGAGGGACTGATTGATTTTGGTCGCTTCCTTCAGCCGGGTGCCCGTTGCTTGTGTCTTGCTCTAAGATTTGACATCACCAAACTTAGGACCCCTCCCCACCCCTTGTCACACTTCGTCGACCCCCTCCCCCCCTAAACGCGTGACGTACTTTATGGGTGATCCCTTACCATAACAGTTTTGGAGTTGCCACCGAGCGAGTCTTGAAGCAGCCGCGTCAGTTTGGAGTTCCTGTACGGTATGTGGGTAGATTTTCCGTCCACCAGCGCTGAGATCACGTTGCCCAACACGGAGAGGGACTGGTTGATTTTGGTCGCTTCCTTCAGCCGGGTGCCCGTTGCTTGTGTCTTGCTCTGACGTTCGGAGCCCTGGGAAACAACAAGAGGAAGTGGTTGTATAATTTTTTTTATTATTATTTGATCGTGAAGTTTGTCCGCCATCTTGAATTTTAATTGTGTGTTTGGACAATTTTAGTTTTGTGTTTGGACAACTTTAATTGTGTGTTTGGACAATTTTAGTTTTGTGTTTGGACAATTTTAATTGTGTGTTTGGACAATTTTAGTTTTGTGTTTGGACAATTTTAGTTTTGTGTTTGGACAACTTTAATTGTGTGTTTAGACAATTTTAATTGTGTGTTTGGACCATTTTAGTTTTGTGTTTGGACATGGTGTTTGATCAAATCAGCAATTCTTTATCATACATCAAAAGACGCCTAACATGGGAGCTTGTATATGACTTGCTGACTGCGTATGTAATACACGCGAAGTTTGTCCGCCATCTTGAATTGAAATGATGCCCATGTCGAAAATAAATTCTTTCTTACTGATACTTCAATAGAAAATCTTCGAAAGACCTGAAATTCACATCATTTGTTAGTAAGAAAAATAGCGTGTTAAAATTTGATGACGTCACAACTATGTATTTAATACAAAGTCTCGTTTGCTGTTCTCTACGGTTATCACAGAATATGGCGTGTAAGCGAGACGAGACGAGATATATATCGTAGTCACTCTTATATGGTTTGCATATGCAGTCAAGATGAACTGAACCTTAACCGCCAAGTCAACAAGGTGCGATTTCCCCATCTTGACGTCAGCGCCTATCTTGCTGTTCTCCACGATGATGGAGAATATGGCGTGTGAGCGAGACGACTATATCCATCGTAGTCACTCTTATATGGTTTACCCAGTGGTGTGCAGTTCATAGAAGCAACAATAAAGCACAGCTTACTCAAGTTAAAATTTACGTCAATGCTAATTTTTCATCAAGACAGTCAGTAAATATGTATTCTAACTATAACCAATGCCTACCCTAGCTTCAAACCCTGTGCACGCCACTGGGCACATTTATAGCATATTATGATGTCAAGATGAACTGAACCTTACCGCCAAGTCAACAAGGTGCAATTTCCCCATCTTGACGTGCATCTTGCCGTCACCGCCTCGCTTGCTGTTCTCCACGGTGATGGAGAATATAGCGTGGGAGCGAGAGGACTCTATGTTCATCGCGGTCGCACCTATGTGCCTGTTCTTGTTTCCGACCGCCATTATCTTCTCCAGCTCGTCCGCGTTGTGGACTACGTAGCCTGAAGTTAGAAATAGAGGAAAGTTCAGTTCGAGTTTTTTTTATCCACTACAAGTTAGCCCTAGACTGCTATCTCATCTGATGGTAAGTGATGATGCAGTCTAAGTTTTAGCGGGCTAACCTGTTAGGGGCATGGCAGTTGTATTAAACCCATACCCCTATTCGGTTCCTACACGGCATCGTACCGGAACGCTAAATTCGCTTGTCGGCATGTCTTTGCCGGTAGAGTAACCACCACCAGGCCAGACCAGGGAAAATTCAGAAATTATAAATTGCCAAACTGACCCTACTGGAGATCGAACCCGAGACGTGCGGAGGCACGTTAAGACAACAGTGCTCACCACTGCGCCACAGAGGTCGTCACGTAATACGTTTTAAGCTGCCAAATGTTTACGACTTGCTTAAACTATTGGGCAAAGACCTCAATTTACATAGGCGGGACCTGTCAAACAAAGAATGTGGACTTATTTTACTAACGCCATCTAGTCTGAAAAGCGGGACAGCGCTATGGCGGGGACAAGGACAGGGCTATACAGGTGAGGAGCATGCACCACAAGTCGGAAGCCCCAACTTTATTCTATAAAAGGGCTCATCTAGTACCTAGCCTCTAGTGCGGGTTATTACCGAGCAAATCGCGGAATTCCTCGTTGACGCATCCAAACTGATAGATAAGATAGTAGATATAGATAGACAGATGTGTACCGATGAGATCCTTTACGAAGACGTGTATTTCAGGACGCTCCTTCATCTCGATGTGTAAGGAAATCTTAAACGAAATCGTTTGTCAACTGGATAATTCGACATGTGTAAGGAGTTCATAGATGCCTGCACGTCAAAAAGCATGTACGAACTCCATAAACAGTTTTTTTTTTTTTTTTTCTTTTTTACAAAACAATAAACACATAGTTATTACACATTGAAACGTTCCAGTAATATGTTATAAGCTGCCAAATAATAATGGGTATGTTCCGATATACACTGCACTGTTCAGTGCTCTTACTGGGGAGAAATTCGTTTCGTTATGGACTGACAAGTGAGCAGTATCCTAGGGAAATATATAATGACGTCATAAATCGTCGCCAAATTTGTACTGTGAACACTGGCGTTTTCGAGGTAAAGTGCTCCCAGTGCTGACTACGTGCCGTTTTAAACAGCAACGAGTAATCAATATAGCTATGATACCTCCGTGGCGCAGTGTGTAGCGCTGTTGTCCCGGGTTCGATCCCCGGCTGGGTCAATTTAGGAATTTATAATTTCTGAATTTTCCCTGGTCTGAACTGGTAGGAGGCTTCGGCCGTGGCTAGTTACCACCCTGCCGGCAAAGACGTGCCGCCAAGCAATTTAGCGTTCCGGTACGTTCCGGAAACCGAAGGGGTGTGGATTTAATATAACTGCCATGCCCCTAACAGGTTAGCCCGCTACCATCTTAGACTGCATTATCACTTACCATCAGGTGTGATCACAGTCAAGGGCTAGCTTGTAGTGGATAAAAAAAAAGCTAACTATAAAGCGTCACACCTTACAGTGTATAGCGGAACATACCCTTATGATTTGCTTTAGACAATTGGGCCTCAGTAGGATAAAAGCGTCAAACACGAAACTAGCGATGGCGACAGCGGGGCGATGTGGTACGAGAGCTAGCGACGAATTTCGGGAAGGCCCTTTAGGCAAATTTAAATTGTACAAAAATATAATTTCCACATAATATTATGACTGCCAGTCTGGTAGAGCGTTTGCGGTTATTTCTCTTTAAAAATATTTTATTAAAATTCCCAAAAATATACTTTTGATAATCTGAAATTTTAATTACGTATTTTGCGGTTTTAAACGTGAATAAAGTTTTCGAGTGAATAAGACAAAATTGCGGCGAAATTCGTCATCAGCTCTCCGACTAATCGCATCGCCCCGCTGCCGCTCATTTCGTGCCCGTACACAAATTGCATAGATAGTATATATATATGTATATATATAATATATAGTGTGTAGTATATATATTTATATATATATAGCGTATATATACATACTAATATTATAAAAGCGACAGTGTGTCTGTCTGTCTGTTTGATTTTGTTGAAATTTGGTACAGGAATAGGTTGTATCCCGGGGAAGGCTACTTTTTATCCCGGAAAATTAAAGAGTTCCCGAGGGAATCAAGGAACATTAATCCACGCGGACGAAGTCGCGGGCATCACCTAGTAGTATATATGTGTACCGGTGAGATCCTTTACGAAGACGCCTATGTCAGGGCGCTCCTTCACTTCGAGGCTCTGATGCGGGTTGTTGCCGAGCAAATCGCGAACTTCTTCGTTGTAAATCTCCAAGTACGTCACGCATACCAGAAACCTGTAACGAAAATTATTTATTGGAAGTAATTTTTTTTTTTTATCCACTACAAGCTAGCCCTTGACTGCGATCTCACCTGATGGTAAGTGATGATGCAGTCTAAGATGGTAGCGGGCTAACCTGTTAGGGGCATGGCAGTTATATTAAACCCATACCCATTTCGGTTTCTACACGGCATCGTACCGGAACGCTAAATCGCTTAGCGGCACGTCTTTGCCGGTAGGGTGGTAACTAGCCACGGCCGAAGCCTCCCACCAGACCAGACCAGGGAAAATTCAGAAATTATAAATTCCCAAATTGACCCTGCCGGGGATCGAACCCAGGACCTCCGCACGTTAAGGCAACAGCGCTACACACTGCGCCACAGGTCGTCAAAGTAAGAAAGAAAATAGCTACAGTTAGGTGGGAATTCACACTAATCCATACTAATATTATAAATGCGAAAGTGTGTCTGTCTGTCCGTCTGTCTGCTACGCTTTCACAGCCCAAATACTCAACCGATTTTGATGAAATTTGGTACAGAGATAGATTACATCCCGAGGAAGGACATCCCGGAGTTCCCGTGAGAATCAAAAAACATTAATCAGTCATGTAGTTGCCAATAATTTTTTAACCGACTTCCAAAAAAGGAGGAGGTTCTCAAATCGGCGCGTATGTTTTTTTTTAAATTATACACCGTGAGGCTTCCTTGCCTGAAAGTCTACGTTACCACTAACCAATGCCTACACGGGCTCAGAATACTGTGCACGCCACTGCATACAACCCCACCACTTAAGTCCATTACCGTCCCACTGCTGGGCACAGGGCTTCCACTCTCATAGGAGAGAGGGAATTAGAGCTTAGATTCACCACGCTGCTCCAATGCAGGTTGGCGGGCTTTGACGAAGCTATTATCATGTTAGTGATAACAACCGGTACCGACGGCTTAACGTGCTCTTCGAGGCACGGGGGTGAAACACCACCAACTTCCCAACTCCGGGCTAATACTGAGAATTTCTAACCTAACCTAACCCAACACTTAATTATGGCCCGACCCGGAAATCGAACCCGGGACCTCGTCAGCAGTCGAACATGATATAACCAACCAAAGAGGCAGTCTAATTTAATACTTTTTGCCCACGTTCATACAACATCAAAGTCCAGCAAATAAAATCATTTTACGACATTAATGACATGTTTTCTCGTTATTTGTTTCATATTAAAACCAACGATATCTCACGTACTAATTGAACAGGAACATAGCCTATATTGTCAAGTTACAGAATATCAACACGAAGTTAAGAACACAACAAGTTTTCATCCATCATTTTTGGGATTCACGGAACAAGACTAAATGTATAACAAATTCTGTACGCTCATATTGCTTTCGCGCTTGCACGCGATCATGTGTCATCAGCCAAAAAAAAAAATCAGCCAAATAGAGATAGCAGTATACCGGCAAATTTATATTTGCGGATTGAATAGAAATTACGAGCGGCGATCGCCGGCCTCTTAAGTCTGAGCAAACAAAAGTTCGCTCTATAGATCTCACACTCACTTTTCATCGTCCTTGGCTGTGGCGATGTGGCTGAAGATGTGCGCGAACGAGTTGGGTATGATCCCGCGCAGCTCTGGCGCGGAGTTGCTGCCGGCCATTGTATACGTTTTGCCCGTCCCCGTCTGCCCGTACGCGAAAATAGTGCCGTTGTACCCGCGCAGCACTTGCTCGACGATGGGACTCGCCGTTTGGACGTAGATGTCCATCTGTGGACAAGGCAAAGTTTGCAGATAAGTAACAGCTGTGATATAATAGCGGTGATTCTATAACAAAATTCCACAACCTATTACAAACTTGCCTTTTTGTTTTTTTTTATCCACTACAAGTTAGCCCTTGACTGCGATCTCATCTGATGGTAAGTGATGATGCAGTCTAAGATGGTAGCGGGCTTACCTGTTATGGGCATGGGAGTTATATTAACCCATACCCCTATTCGGTATCTACACGGCATCGTACTAGAACGCTAATTCGCTTGGCGGCAAGTCTTTGCCGGTAGGGTGGTAACTAGCCACGGCCGAAGCCTCCCACCAGGCCAGACCAGGGAAAATTCAGAAATTATAAATTCCCAAATTGACCCTGCCGGGGATCGAACCCGGGACCTCCGCACGTTAAGACAAGAGCGCTACACACTGCGCCACGGAGGTCGTCACAACTTTACACAAGTTTAAGAAATCCATTAAAAATATATATGCTCCTGAGAAAAGCTTATTATAGGTACTGTTGAAGATTACGTAAGCGAGAGAGGAGCATGGATTTAACTCGCTCCAGCAATGCTAAGGACAGCTGGTACTTATGTATCTACACATTAATGAAATTGTAAATTATTTTTTTCAAAAAAGCAACCGCCGAGTTTCTTGCCGGTACTTCTCGGTAAGAATGGCATTCCGAACCAGTGGTAGATTCACTCGAAGATTCAAAGGCACTTGTAAAAGTTTATTTCAATTAAAAAAAACATTTGAATTTGATAGACATGGCATTCCGAACCAGTGGTAGATTCACTCGACGATTCAAAAGCACTTTTAAAAGTTTATTTCAATTTTAAAAAAACATTTGAATTTGATATAGTGGTTTGGGCTTTCGGTCTCCCACGCGGACTAATGTAAATAAGCTGTTGCCCGCAGGTGTTTTGGTTCCCGCGGAAACTCTATAAATTTCAGCGATAAAAAGTAGCCTATGTGTTTTTCCGGAATCCGGACTATAATGTGCCAAATTTCATCCAAATCCGTTCAGCCGTTCTGGCGTGATTGAGTAACAAACATCCATCCAAAAATTCGCATTTATAAAATGAAGTATAGATGGACCTACAAGTAATTTTCTGCGGGGCTTTTTAAATCTACGCGAAGTCGTGGACAATCATGCTAATTTTATAAATGCGAAAGTATGTGTTTGTTTGTCCTACAATCACGGCGCAACATAGATCGCCAATATTTTATGCCTGGGTATAATTGAGGACCTGGAGTGTGATATAGGCTACTTTTAATCCCGGAAAATTGAGAACATCCCATGGGAATTAAAAAATAACTTATTCCACGCAGACGAATACGCGGGCATCAGCTAGTAATCTAATACTTATATATGTCACCGTAAGGTTATAAAATCCGTTAGATTAAAATCTAACGGTTTCTATCCCGCTAGATTATAAACTGTCGAAAGATTGTGAACCGTTCAATGTTCTGAGTATAAATTTATGAAATATTTATTGTTTTTACGTTTTCTTGTCTCTTTCTTGTACAGCTCGCGCGCGAGTTGAATGCAGAGTAAATGTAAGTGTCACCATACATTTACTCTGCATTCAACTCGCGCGCGAACTATAGGTTAGGTTAGGGTTTGACATGAATATTCAGGTAGTGCCCGGCCGCAGGCCGGGCACTTAGGTTCTATCGGGTTAATATACCTAATATATTACAATTTACCGAAAAATAACGCGTTAAATTGTAAGCAGTATGTTACGGTTCACAATCTGTCGAAAGTTTATAATCTATCGAGATTAAAAACGTTATATTATAATCTAACGGTTTTTACAATCTTACGGTGACATATACATTATGACTTTTGTGTTTATTGTTTAACTGCTAAGTTTCACGCCGACGCGACGTTTCTCAATGGAAATTCTTTCCGGTGGTAGAATCAACACGTAACGTATTTTGTCCTACATGAAGACACCAACGTTATAATATTATGTGATAGAAGCAGGCATTTGCGGAAGTCCTCATGGACTATATATGTACCTATAATGAAAGAAGTAGTAGTTAATTGGCTATAATCCACAACAGTAAGTAAATCTATGTGGTAGGTACAGTATGTATCTTGCGATATTCAAAACACAACAGAAATGTTCCAAATTATACTCAACGTACGTTTCACTCCGACACCGGAGCATCTTTAGGAGATGTTGACTCAACATGCTCGATTGTAAAGATCTTTACCCTAATACTGTACCACATAGATTTACTTACTGTGGCGGATAATAGCGAATCAAAGTTCTACACGGGGACAGAAAAACAGATTCATAAAGGTTACAGAAATATAAGTGTTACAGAATAAAAGTGTAACAGAATGAAGCTGTCTGTAACCCTTTTGAATGTGTTTTTAATTCTGTTAACCCGAAACACTTATATTTCTGTAACAGAAACGAATCTGTACCAGAAATGAAAGTGTTTTAGGGGTAACCGAAATAGCGACGGCAAATTTACTGTTGACGCGTATTCAAATTTGATCCTAAGGTGAGAGCACCGATGGTTGCAATTGTTTTAGGAAAAACATGGCCAATGTTGTGTCAGTGTGGGTGAAGTCCAATGAAGTGAGAAGAACGCGTTGTCACACCGTGCAGTTTGTTAGGGCATGTACCTATTAGGGTTACAGATAAAAACACTTATTACCTAACAGAAATAAGCGGTTACAGATTGATTGGGTTACAGTATCGTTTCTGTTTCCGTTATAAGTGTTTCTGTTTTATAACACTTTCAAAAATCAGTGTTTAAACCCCTTATTTCGGTTACTGTTTCCTTAGTTCGACTTCTTTCATTAGGTAATAACTACGTAGACCTACATAACGCCGATGTCATCAACAGTCCATGTCCTACATAGCGGTGTACATATCAACATTACTGGATTCCGGCACGCCTCCCAAAGCCCTCGACCTCCCCCTGTAACCTCCCCCCTTATACCCCCCATCCCCACCCCCCGTCCGGGAGAGGTCCGAGTGTAGATCGATAGGTGCAACGCGCAGCAGCGACGCGCGGGTCGCGTCCCACTGACCTAGATCCACTCGTGCTACACTGCGGCATATTGGATGTACCAAGAATAAAGATTTTAAACTACCTAAGTATGCTTTTTTATTAACCTTTTATGTGAATCTAACTCCTTAATTTTCCGGGAAAAAAGTAGCTTATGTGCTAATCCAGAATATAATCTATCTCTGTGCCAAATTTAATGCAGATCCGTTCAGCCGTTGAGTTTGTATTGAGTAACAAACATCCATCCATCCTAACTTTCGCATTTATAATATCAGTACTAATATTATAAATGCGAAAGTTTGGATGGATGTATAGATGTATGGATGTTTGTTACTCAATCACGCCCCAACGGCTGAACGGATCTGGCTGAAATTTAGCACAGAGATAGATTATAATCTGGAATAACACATACAGGGTAATTTTTACCCCGGAAAATTAAAGAGTTCCCGCGGGAACCACAAAACCTCGATCCACGCGTACGAAGTCGCGGGCATCAGTTAGTATCAGTATAAATTCAAAGTCCGAGAGTGACAGACTACTTTTTATCCCGGAAAATTAATGTTTGGTGCGCAAGAGAGCTTGTGTTGCAGTTTCGTGACTATTTTAAAAAGGAAATTCGTACTGGTAATTAATATATGAGTATACCGAGTTACGAAATATCGGATAAAAGGGAACGTCGATTCACTGTTGTAAAAAATCTGCGTCTATGCCTGTCAATAATTATGAAACTTCATTAGCCTGCTTATGTCAAAAGTAAAATAAATGGTTGGACAGATTATAAAAATTATATTCACATAAATACATAGTTAAGTCTGTTAAAAATATTTTATAGGTATACTAATAATTATTTTGTCTGTTCAATCTTTACTTCAAAATAAATCCCTTAATTTTTCGTTTAAAAGTTATAAACGTTTAGATTTCTGTCAACCAATGATACGGGTAACTGGTAAAAAATAGCCCATTCATTATGTATCTAGATTTATTATGTCAACCCAGATTGTTAGCTGGAAGTGTGTGAAGTTCGTCTGGTGGCTTCGGCCGTGGCTAGGTACCACCCTACCGGCAAAGACGTGCCGCCCCGCGATTTAGCGTTACGGTACGATGCTGTGTAGAAACCGAATAGGGGTATGGGTTTAATTTAACTGCCATGCCCTTAACAAGTTAGCCCGCTACCATCTTACACTGCATCATCACTTATCATCAGGTGAGATGCAGTAAAGGTCTAACTAGTAGTGGATAAAATAAAGTTGCATTTTATCGGTCGAGTAGTTTCAGCGTTGCCGACAGACAGACAAACAATCTTTATTCTTTATTCTTTATTCATTATTTGTGAAACATGCCTGGGGGAGACATTACAGTTGCCCAATTCGTCTCCCCAGGCTACAAATACCTTAAAACTAAAATAAAATCTATAATAATCTATACTAATATTATAAAATATACGAAAGTTTGGATGGATGGATGGATGGATGAATGGATGGATGGATGTCTGTTACTCAATCACGCCCGAAAGGCTGAACGGATCTGGATAAAATTTGGCAGAGATAGATTTTAGTTTGGAATAAACTCAAACTCAATTTATTTATAACATGTAGGACATACCTACAGGTGTCTCTTATATGTTACGTCACGTTTTGATTCTACCACCGGTTGGGAAAGGAGCTCTGCTGAGAAGAGGATAACAGGAGGCTACTTTTTATCCAAGAAAATTAAAGAATTCCCACTTCCCGCGGGAACCAAAAACTTCAATCGACGCGGACGAAGTCGCGGGCATCAGCTAGTGATACATAATATGGGTTTTCATTTTTAAGCATCATCATTCATCATGACCTAAAACCCATCACTGGCCCCATTAGGCCATTACTAAGGACGAGTACTTAAGGACTAAGGACAGCGGTTACTTATGTATTTACGCATTGATGAAATTGCAATTTTTTTTTCAAAAGAGCAACCACCGAGTTACTTCATGGTTCTTCTCGGTAGTAATGGCATTCCGAACTAGTGGTAGATTCACTCGACGATTCAAAAGCACTTGTAAAAGTTTATTTGAATAAAAAAAACATTAGCATTTTGAAATTTAGAATTTTTGAGTCTGGCCATAGTCCACCACGCTAGCGAAACGGCTATAAGTTATAACCTAAAATATCACATTTTACTCATTCGATTCGTCCATAAACTCTCATTAAGAGGAAATAATCCTATCGCAGACAAAGAATCGGCGCCCCTAATAGCGTCCGTCGCCGTCCCTCTCCCTCAACAGTGGTTGTCAATAGGAGGGGAAGAGACAGGTATACGCTGTTGCGAATCGATGGCAGGCTCCCACCTGCGACCAGGCCCGGGGTGGGGGTGCTAGATATAGTATATGCAGGTAGGGTTGTCACTCATGTAAGTGTGTACTTTGTACCTACATAATTAAGTGCTCCATACTAGATTTTGCCCTAGTATTTTTATTTATCCATTTAGATGGTAGCAGGCTAACCTGTTAGGAACATGGCAGTTATATTGAACCCATTGCCCTATTCGGTTTTCGTTTAGCTTAATCGCTTGGCGGCACGTCTTTGTCGGTAGGGTGGTAACTAGCCACGGCCGAAGCCTCCCACCAGGCCAGACCAGGGAAAATTCAGAAATTATAAATTCCCAAATTGACCCTGCCAGGGATCGAACCCGGGACCTCCGCACGTTAAGACAACAGCGCTACACACTGCGCCACGGAGGTCGTCAAAACAAAAAAAAAACTGAAAACCCTATCACATTAGAAAAAATGAGCGAACTATTGGATGAGAGTAAGAAAGTTGGCCTTGACATTAATATACAAAAACAAGGCGGCAATAACGAACGGAAAACCAATAAAGTAATTAAAAGAGAATATGTCGATGAATACCTTGGGTGAAATCTTCTCAATGAGAGATTCGATGACAAAGAAGATAGAACAAAGGCATGGAACATATACTGATGACTGAGATAAGAAATGACAATAAAATGCAAACAAAAGATATTCTGCATACTGCCTATCTTAACATATTATGGTGTTCATGGGCCCTAACACAAAAATTAGAGAGTAAACTCGCAATTTGCCAGCGAAAGCAGCATGTTACATGTTAGACGAAAAGATAGAATAGCAAATGATTCATTAAGAAAAGAAACTAACATAGTAGACGTGAAAGGAAAACGGGCGAGCCTGATGCGTCAACTTTGCTTATCCTTGTTATACCCGCATGACTTCAGTGGCGTTGGAACTTGGAACTTGGAAGTCGGTTTTTTTTAAATAATTTTTATTTTTAACTTTTTAAATTGAGGATTTGGTGTCAGAATTTTCCACCACCTCGAGAGCTTCCTCTAACGACTGAAAAAAAAATTCAATTCGGTTCAGAAACCTCAGAGATATGCACCGACATACATTTCAAAAAAAAAAAATTATACGCGCCGAATTGAGAACCCCCTTCTTTTTGGAAGGCGGATAAAAATAAGGAAACTTAAATGGAAGTGGGCTAGACATGTTGGCAGACAAAACCAACCAAGATACAAAACCAAGATAGATGGGCTAAAAGAGTCACAGAGTGGCACCCAAGAGATGGTTGAAGATCACGAGAGAGGTAATGAATTAGGTGGAGTGACGATTTTGTCAAAAGAATGGGAGCAACATGGAAACGACTGACACAAGACTGAGAAGTATAGAAACGACTGGAGGAGGCCTTCGACCAACGGGCGTACTTAAAATAAAGAAGAAATTGTAAATAAAATGTAAAATGAATAGAGTGATAAGTAAAATAATAGGATAAGTTGTTATTGTATAAGTATTGCATTTTTCAGTAATAAAGGCTTTATTATTATATCTGTCTCTTCCATCTCGGGACCATGGGATCCCGGACCTTTGGAAGGCATACGAGGGGCCGAAACCAACTCGCAGAGGCCCGTTAGACAATTTTACTCTAAAGGAAATGTGACACCAATCAGCGAATATCCCTATATGCACTATGCGAGTGCACCCAAGGACAATCACTGGTTAGTGCAGGACTATTGCAAAACATGGACACAAATGATAGGTATGGGTCTACGGGTTTGGGTTGCTATAATGGACTGGTGAACTACTAGTCACGTGTACTATGGCCCCTGCCTGACCAATGTTATTTTACACGGATAAAATGGTAGGGGGTGACTCGCACACTCAGTAAATGGGGCCCCGGAAACAGCCGTTAGCACATAGTGACGTAGCGACAAGGGGGCAACATAACCTGAGGTGCTTGAGGAGTGGAGAGGTATTCTACGGCTCTCAGGACAATCCTGGTAGTCCATTCAAGATCCCTACAAGCATCTTACTGGAATACTTCCTTCCTCCGAGCATCTTTGCAGATGCTCTTGCGAATCTCCACTCAAGCCGGCCAATGAAGGCAAGCCAGAGATGAGGATCAAGACTTCTCCCGGGAGCGATTATTATAATATTATTATTATTACTAGGTTTTGCCCGCAGCTTCGCTTTAATAATGATTGGAAGGAAAGTTTTGCAGTAAAGGTTAAAAAATGTGACATAATTACATAATCATTAATTACAGTAATACTGGCGGATACACGACGTGTGCTAAAAAACCATTTTCGCATTATTGCCTTTCTAATGAAACCGGTTTGGGGCACATCGGGTGGATGGTTTTAAAGTCTGTAACGGACATAGGTAGGTAGAAACATTTTTTGTGTTTTATATAAGTATACAGATTAAACCCAAATTACCTAATATGTATATTGCTTTCTATGATTGCCACCGATATAATTGATAGATATACAGAAGACTTGATTCATTCAATTGACAATAAAAAAAAGTAATTATCTAAGGAGTTACCTAAAGTCAAGTTTTGAGCCATTTTACAGTTGAATTCAGATGAAATTGCTATGAGTCTATTACGGTAAAATTACAGTGTATCGATTGCAATCACCTCTGTATGGCTAGCACACTTTTGCTACTGGCCAAAATACACTGTCGCGGTGATCTTTTAAAAATACAGCAAATTTATACTTAATATTATAAAAGCGAAAGTTTGGATGGATGTATGGATGTTTGTTACTCAATCACGACCGAACGGCTGAACGGATCTGGATGAAATTTGGCACGTAGATAGATTATAGTCTGGAATAACACATTAGCTATCACGGAAGATTATAAAGTTCCTGCGGGAGCCAAAAAACCTCTATCCACGCGGACAAAGTCGCGGGCATCAGCTAGTTACAGATAATAATTGAGAAATGCGACGCATATTCGGAATCGATCAGTGGTTGACAGCCCTATGGGGTCTTTGAGTAAGTACTAGGTAAGGCTGTGCGACCTTCAAATGACAGCAATAAAATAGCGAAGCAATTCTGTCTGTCTGTAACGGAATCACGCTGAAACGACTGGACGAATTTGAATGCAACTGGACTTGACTAATTGTTAACACTCTGGGATACTCTCTTATAGGATATTTTTAATGAAAAACAAAATGGTTTCCGTCGG
Source organism: Erebia aethiops (assembly GCA_923060345.2). Taxonomy (NCBI): domain Eukaryota; kingdom Metazoa; phylum Arthropoda; class Insecta; order Lepidoptera; family Nymphalidae; genus Erebia; species Erebia aethiops. The sequence goes on along the minus strand of OV281084.1, from coordinate 6,250,168 downwards.
GATAGAACTAGAAGAGGAACTTTTCGGGATAAAAAGTACCCTATTTGTTATTCCAGACTATAATCTATCTGTTTGCCAAATTTCATCCAGATCCGTTTAGCCCTTCTGGAATGATTGAGTAACAATCATCCATCCATCCATCTATTTTTTATACAAAAAAGGGGCAATACGAGGCAGAATACGAGCAATTTTTAATTTGATTAAACCGCGTGATTTCCTTAGAGAGTAATTTAAAGAAATTGGTATTCTATCAGTAGCCTCGCAATATATTTACAGTAATATAATTTTTGTAAAACAGCACATCCATAATTATAAAAAAAATGCGATCTGCACGATAGGCAAACTAGAGGCCGTAATAGGCTCGTGACTCCATCGCTCCGCCTCAAAAAAGGTCATTTGTGGGAATGAGCATTCTTTTCTATAACAAAATTCCACAACCTACATATTTGAAACTTGCTTAAACACAAATTTAAGGAATCCATTAAAAGTATGCTCCTGTTAAAAGCTTATTATACTGTTGAAGATTATGTAAATGATAGAGGAGCATGGATTTGATCGCTCCAGCAATGCTGGGGACAGCGGTTACTTATGTACACATTGATATAATAATTGTAAAAAAGAGCAACCACCGAGTTTCTAACTGGTTCTTCTCGGTAGGAACTAGGAATGGCATTCCGAACCAGTGGTAGATTCACTTGACGAAAAGTATTTGTAAAAGTTTATTTGAATAAGAAACATTTGATTTGATTTGACTATATCTTACCAATATTATAAATGCGAAAGTTTGGATGAATGTATGGATGTATAGATGTATGGATGTTTTTTACTCAATCAAGCCGGAACGGCTGAACGGAGCTGGATGAAATTTGGCACAGATATATAGATTATAGGTAGTCTGGAACTACACATACCTAGGCTACTTTTTATCCCGGAAAATTAACGACTTCCCGTGGGAACCGAAATACCTCAATCCACGCGGACGAAGTCGCGGGCATTAGTAGTATTTTTATTTTCATATCATACTAATATTTTTAATGCAACAGTGCGTTTGTTTGTTGGTCTGTTGGTTTATTGGTTTGTCATTCAATCACGCTGCAACAGAGCAACGGATCGACGTGATTTTTGGCATTTATATTATAGTTGAAGACCTGGAGAGTGACATAGGCTACTTTTTATCCCGGGAAATTAAGGAGTTTTCGCCGGAATCAAAAAAAATTAAAAAAAAAAATTAAAACACGCAGACGAAGTCGCGGGCATTAGCTAGTATTCCATATAAATCAAAACTTTCGCATTTATAACATTAGTATTGATTCTTTCGTTCTTTGTACCTAAGTAAGTAAGTAGGTACTCGTGTTAATTAACCGTAGTATACAAGAATAGAAGTCCTTTCGAGCAGTTTAAGGTCATGGCAATGTAAACTGCATAACTCGCGAATAGTTAGGTATACAGCAGTATAGGTATGTATTAAACCTAGGTATACTTATTTCTAATTGCTATTTAGATACTTGTGTAAGGCCCGCCACATATCTACATTCGGAATCCCGTAGCGGAATTCCGAACACAGCAAATCCATTTAAAATCTATGGTTCTGTCACACACGCACAGTAGTTTTCCGTTCGAATTTATTTCCGTTTCGGAATTCCGAATTGGAGCCTGTGCGTTCGGAATTCCGAACGGAAAAATTGGCTGACGCACCTCGTTAGGGGACGCACCCAGTAACGGTGACGTATTTCTTCTTCTTAGCTACATAGATACAGCAACAATGCAATCCGACCTCCGTGGCGCAGCGTGTAGCGCTGTCGCCTTAACGTGCGGAGGGCCTGGGTTCGATCCCCGGCAGGGTCAATTTGGGAATTCATAATTTCTGAATTTTCCCTGGCCTGGCCTGGTGGGAGGCTTCGGCCGTGGCTAGTTACCACCCTACCGGCAAAGACGTGCCGCCAAGCGATTTAGCGTTCCGGTACGATGCCGTGTAGAAACCAAAGGGGTATGGGTTTAATATAACTGCCATGCCCCTAACAGGTTAGCCCGCTACCATTTTAGACTGCATCATCACTTACTAGCTTGTAGTGGATAAAAAAAAAACCCAAAAATGAACCATAACTAGAAAGGCTGATTCTTGTACAGTATTAAAGTATGCGCAATACCTATGTAAACAGTATAAGAACTGATACTGTTTACATGACACAATATGTATAATAATTGCTAATATTTTTTTACGGTATGTACTTATGTTCATAACATCTTTGAGAAGTGATATCTAGTGAAGGGCCCATCAGCATGCGGGCAGAATATCACTACAATCATCAGTGGAGAGTGTAGCACCCACCTATTACTGAATCAGCTTTTCTAGGGATAATTACCAAAAGTGCAGCTATCTCTTATAATATAGTATTAATATGGATAAAATCGAGCGTAGAGCCGAGTGCGTAGAGCTGTGTGCGTGCAGAAATATTCTGCTGTAGCGTGACGATTTTAATAGCCTACAGTTGGAAAGAGGTGCGTTGAAATTTGATGACGTCACAACTGTGAATTTCAATCAACTTCCATATTAGAAGCGCGTTTTTAATTATGATATTACATGATAGAGTAAACCTACAGTTGGAAAAAAAGTGCGTTGAAATTAGATGACGTCACAACTCACAACTGTACATTTCATACAAACTTCCACACTAGAAGCGCGTTTTTAAGTTTGATAAAGAGTTGCTGATTTGATTGAGTTGTCATCATCCCTATTGGGTTTGTAGCAGAGTGATGATCATTTGTAGCCATTACTCTATTTGATTATAACTAGTGGTTCGCCCCGAACTAAGACCTCGCGGCGCCATCTATTGACATAAATGTGAAGTTCTGTTAAAAATACTGAAGCTCATTAAAAATTAAATAATTCCGTTTCCTTACAATATTTATCTAATTTTAGTATTTGTTGTTCAAGTACAGGATATAATTGAAATAATTGATCAAGTTTCAGGCTCATCCTTTCAGAAAATTTAGAGTTCTGAGGTCATTTTTGGACGTTAGAAAATCACCACTTTGAAAGCCCCCCATTTCGTCAATTTTGGGGGAAAAATTTAAAAAAAAATATTTTTGGACTCTATTCCTAATTATCTTTAAAATGATATACCGCAACCCTATGTAACTTTATAAAAAATATTTTACTTCGCATTCGCTTCTATGAGAGCCCCCCTGAAATAAAGATTTTTATTATTTTTTAAGCCATATTCGGCGGGAGGCCATTGGTTTACATGTTATATTTAAAGCTGAAGTAATTGCGTTCAGTAATTCAGAAGTTATAATGCTCTGACAGACGGACGGACGGACGGACAAGTGCCAATTCACCCAAGTAGATTCAGAGACCTTCGCCTGTGCCTTCGCTTCGCTCGGTCAAAAATAATCACCGACTTGCCGTCATAAAAATAAAGACTTCGTGATTTCTTACATAACAATAATTGGGTATTTGACAACTAGACAAATCAGCAACTTTTTTTCAAACGTCAAAACGCGTGCTTAGTATGGTCTTTGTATGAAATTTTAAGTTATGACGTCATCCAAGTTCGACGCACTTTTTTTACTTTAATCGATAGTTTAAAATGGTTATTCAAAATAAAACTATCAGGGGACGTGGGTATTACGACTTTTGGGAGATCCTTTATTTAATAATCACTATAAAATATTTTATTTCACTAGTAGTCAAATACCCAATTGAAATTATTTAAATATCTCACATAGGACAACTTGTGTCACGTCACGTATGATACGTCAGTCGTCAAGAGTCAAGACTACCACGTTCATAAAGCTGGAAGTTCTAGGTTAGTTAATATTATGTTGTTTGTATTTTATTGGATATTTCTAAGCAGATGGGCATTGTCTGCCTCGTTGGTCTAGTCTAGTGGTTAGCATAATCGACTGCGGCCGACGAGGTCCCGGGTTCGAGTCCCGAGTCATGATTAAGTATTAGGTTTTTCTAACTAGAAATTCTCAAGACTAGCCCGGAGTTAGGATGGTTGTGTGTGTTTCACCCCCGTGCCTCGGAGAGCACGTTAAGCCGTCGGTCCCGGTTATTATCACTAACATGATAATAGTCGTTATAAAGCCCGCCAACCCGCATTGGAGCAGCGTGGTGGGTCTAAGCTCTAATTCCCTATCTCCTATGAGAGTGGAGGCCTGTGCCCAGCAGTGGGACGTTAATGGGCTGTAGAGGGGCATTGTCAATGGAACGTTTTTTTCACATTAGAAGCTCTAGGCGAAGTCAATGGGGATTTGGGGATTCCGTTACGAAATTCCGATTAGGAATATCGAATTGGGACTTCGAACGCAGCAATTTGATATAAATCCCCGATCCCCGTATAAAGATTTCTTTCTTCCTATAATATGTCACCGTAAGATTGTAAAAACCGTTAGATTATAATATAGCGTTTTTTATCTCGATAGATTATAAACTTTCGACAGATTGTCAACCGTAGCATACTGCTTACAATTTAACGCGTTATTTTTCGGTAAATTGTAATATATTAGGTATATTAACCCGATAGAAGATATAATCAATTGAATGCAGAGTAAATGTATGGTGACACTTACATTTACTCTGCATTCAACTCGCGCGCGAACTGTACAAGAAAGAGACAAGAAAACGTAAAAACAATAAATATTTCATAAATTAATAGTCAGAACATTGAACGGTTCACAATCTTTCGACAGTTTATAATCTAACGGTTTAGATTATAATCTAACGGATTTTACAATCTTACGGTGACATATATAAATCAAGGGGGTGGCCCCGCACAGTAGTTTTCGGTTCGAATTTTTTTTCGATTCGAAACCTGTGCGTTCGGAATCCCGACCGGAAAATATGGCTAGCGTCTCTCGAGTAAGCCTTGTTATTCCGAACGGAAATAATCGTATATGTGCGATTACCGTATCGGAATTCAGCCCCGCGATTGTGTAAGCAAATCGTTACCGTAATCGTTTGTCAAACGTATAATTCGACCTGAGGTGCAATTATTATGTAAGGATTGCCGATCAAATCGTCAAAGTTCGGCTTCAAAGTAAAATAAACCATAGCAACATTGAATTAGAGCTCAATTTCGTGTATCCATTCTCATACGTTTAGGTATGTACGATACCCTATGTTTGACGATTTGATCGACAATTCTTACATAATTGCACCTCTGTTTATGGAGTTCATAGATGCCTGCACTGCACGTCAAAAAGCATGTATATGTTAGTTCATATTTTTTTGACTTGACAGCTTAAAACGTACTACCTACGCGAACATATTAGTTCGCGTAGATAGTACGTTTTAAGCTGTCAAATGATTACGATTTGCTTCGACAATTGTGCCTCTGCACAGACCCCGAAAAACAGTAAAGACTTTATCATTATTATTATATACTTTATTTGTACCACCACAAGTAAAAATAACAACTTTCTTCAGTCTTTACTGTTTTCCTATTCTATTTCGTGACTTAAAAGGTCTGTGGTCGCCATGTTTGTCATATAAATAAATCCATAATCCGTAAGTACATACGTAGGCATGCCACACTATTAACTCAAACCTTGAAAGCGGATGACGTCATCGCGGCGTATGTATTTAATCTACTATCTATATAAATTGCGAAGTTAGAATCGCTAGCTCCCACATGAGCGTATAGGTACCTACTTATTATTCTTTATGGAGTTTACCTCCTTTAGAATGAAGAATCGATTTGCATATACATATAAGCCCGGGGTATGGAAATTTATGGGGAGTAAAATCAAACTTTCTCCATTATGTTATTGACTTTATGTTTCCATGACTATGTAATATTTTGATGAATATATAAATTATATAATTAATATAAATGTATCAAGCATCCTTTCAGTAGGTACTATAATAAAAAATGCGTTCATTTACCCTCATTAACTAATCTATATATTTTATAATCATTCGTAAAGAGTCCACCCAGTCTCCACCAGTCCAGTGGAGTGAGAACTCCAGTCGTGCGTCGGACCTGACACACACAATTTTTAACTTTTGTTAATGAAGTTGAATGTTCATATTAGTATGTTAATTCACTTATCATTACGTAACGGTACAAACACTTAATAACCTAACCTATATTATTCGTTACGTACGTCGTAACGGTACAAGAACCTGTAACTTACCTATAACCGTTATTAGCACAAAATAATAGATACTACCTTCCGGTACAGTGCTTTATCGTAACCATAATAATTTTATGTCTGTTTGGAAGCGCCAATCTCCAAAAGTGGTTAACATGTTTTATCAAAGTATTCAGCAATATTTGGAGTATTTTTTGATATCATTGTTGGAGAAGCTGTTTTTCATATTTAGTTAAGTTAGTTAAGGGGGGGAGGGGTGTCGAAGAAGTGTGACATTGTGCGACAAGGGGGAGTGGGAGGGCTCCTAAGTTTCGTGACGTCACATTTAAAAATTCCCGAAGTATTAACGAAATTCTTAAAAATATTTCCAACTCGTATCTGTAATGGAAATAAAACTAATTTCGGAAGTGTTGTTTTATAATTTAATAATTTCTAGATGTAAAATTCAAGATGTGTGACGTCACACTAGGGAGGGGGTCTAAAAATCACGAAATTAGTGTGACGTACTTTATGAGCCCTTATAATAGGTGTGAAGTTGTGAACACACTAGGATCTGATGTCCGCGGGGAAATGGGATATTTTCTATTTTCCGGGATAAAAAGTTGCCTATGCGTCACCGGTAGCGAGCTAACTATGAACAAAAATTCTGTCAAAAGCGGATGGGCTGGGAAATAGTTAGTCCCAATTTTTCTCCAAATCGGTACCTTCATGCTTTAAGTTTTATCCGAAACCTGTGATTTACCCTGTATTTTATGTTGATAATTTAGTAAATTGAAACCAAAAATATTTGATGCCCGCGACTTCGTGCGCGTGGATTAGGTTTTTGATTCCCGCGGGAAAAGTAACAAACATCCATACATCCAAACTTTCGCATTTATAATATTAAATAAGATGGATGTTTGTTACTCAATCACACCACAACGGTTGAACGGATCTTGATGAAATTCGGACAGATAGATTATAGCCTGGAATAACACATAGGCTACTTTTTATCCCGGAAAATTAAAGAGTTCTCAAACCACGCAGACACGGTAATATTAGTCGCGGAAATTCGCTATTCCATCCATACATCCAAACTTTCGACATTTAGCATTCAACAACATACTCGTAACATAACAACATTCAACATTTATATTATTAGATGTAAATGTTTTGTTGCAATAAAACAAAGAACATTTTTTAAGTTTATTTTCAAAACGCTTTACATATTTTGTTTTTTTCTTCCGATGCGACTAGCATTGCTTTATTGCCATCTCTTTCACGTTACACTACAATGAATAAATCCATCCTTCTCACGTTCTTCGCATCGTTTTAGACATTTTAAAAGGAGCAACTGATGAGTTTCTTGCCGGCTCTTCTCAGTAGAATCTTCTTTCCGAACCGGTGGTAGAGTCAAAACATAATCGGATAATAATAGTGTCTCTATACGTTTGACGACCTCCGTGGCGCAGTGTGTAGCGCTGTTGCCTTAAGAGGCCGGTTCGCGCCGCTCGCAACTTCTATTCGAACCGCAAATATAAATTTGCCGGTATATTGCTATCTCTATTTCACTGATGACACATGATCGCGTTCAAGCGAGATAGCAATATGAGCTTACAGAATTTGTTATACATTTAGTCTTGTTCCGTGAATACCAAAAATGATGAATGAAAACTTATCGTGCTTTTTACTTCGTTTTGTTATTCTGTAACTTGACAATATAGGCTATGCTGCTGACCAATTAATACGTAAGATATCGTTGGTTTTAATATGAAACAAATAAGAGGGAAACATGTCCATCTTGTCGTAAAAATATGCAAAACGCAATTCATTTACATTTCATTTTAGGAAAGTATTTTGAAAACATATAAATCCAGGGGACTAGATAAATACAATTTGAATCCAAATAAACTCTCATTTTGGTGGAAATGTTCTCGAATTATTAATTATTTTGGTATTACGTTTGTATGGGCAATTCATTCTCCGCTGGCACCTTAACGTGCGGAGGTCCTGGGTTCGATCCCCGGCAGGGTCAATTTGGGAATTTATAATTTCTGAATTTTCCCTGGTCTGGTCTGGTGGGAGGGTTCGGCCGTGGCTAGTTACCACCCTACCGGCAAAGACGTGCCGCCAAGCGATTTAACGTTCCGGTACGATGCCGTGTAGAAACCGAAGGGGTATGGGTTTAATATAACTGCCATACCCCTAACAGGTTAGCCCGCTACCATCTTAGACTGCATCATCACTTACCATCAGGTGAGATCGCAGTCAAGGGCTAGCTTGTAGTGAATAAAAAAAAAAAAAAAAAAACGTGGCCAAATTTCTATTGTGCACCATCTCTTAACTAAAATGACAGCTCTATTTATATTGCTATCCCTTTCATAATACTCCCTGCAGAAAGGGGCATCATTACATAGAGTTGTCATTTTAGTTTAGTAACGACGTAACGAAACTAGTGAGAGGACTAAAAAAAAAAACCTTTTGAGTTGTGTAGTGCTAAAAGAACACGTGAACAAAGTGTCAAAATTTATCAAGAAAGACTAAAGATGCGTCAATGGACCAATCTTAGTGCATAAGATTAATTATAAGTTTAGGTTAAAATTAAACTACTCATTAGCCAATTATAGGCTAAATCGTAGTCAAATGAGTACCTCACTGGAACTCAATAGTAGGAAAAAAATAAGTTTAGAGATTGTTTCGTCCGCAGATGGCTATAATCAGAACAGCTGTAGATGTGCCCTACAATTAACTCGAACCTTGGAAGCGTGACGTCACCCTCTCGTATTAGATTCACAGAATGCATACTAAGAACGTCTGTCGTGTCGGGTTTTATTTCTTTATACTTGAAATATTTGTAATAGAGATCCCTTGTGTTATTACTTATTATCACAATACTAATAGAAGATGCTCACGACTTCGTCCACGAGGATATCTTTGGTTCTGGTTTAGGATATATTTTACTGTTTCAATAAGAATTTTACAATTCACTTACCTATATGAAACTTACTGGCTAACACAGTAAACTAGATTTAGCATTTTGATATCGGGTTTTTATTTTAGCCTATGTCCTTCCCCGGTATGTAAGTTGTATCTAGGGCTTCCAATACCGAGATCCCGGCCTTTTTTCGCCGGTTTTCAATACCGGTATTGAAATGTCTAATACCGGGATACCGGTATTGGTGACACTATAATCGAAACAGCATTGGATATATGTCTTGGTCCATGCCACTGTTTTTTATTCGGCTATAAGTCTAAAACTTGTATCTTAAGCACATTAGCTCTAAAAGAGCGCCTTTATTGCTTAAAACCAGTGAAGAAAAGTCGTTTTTGTTCACTCAGAGGGTAAAAATTGTGTTTGAATTTAGATCTCTGTGGCTTGGCATTTCTATTTCATTGTCTCTCATAACTTTCAGAAATCTGTTTTATACGCGACTTCATCTGCGTGGTTTGAGGATTTTTGATTCCCGCGGGGACTCTTTAATTTTCCGAGATAAAAAGTGCCTAGCCTATGTGCTATTCCAGACTATAATCTATATCTGTGGCAAATTTCAGCCAGATCCGGGGCGTGATTGAGTAACAAACATCCACACATCCATCCATCCAAACTTTCACATTTATAATATTAGTAAGATAAGATAAGAAGTAAGATGCATCAACACTTCCCAACAAAGCTCTCTCAATTTTTGCTGAGTGGCCAATGATGTGTGCGGTCTAGCGTTACCATGATGAAAGACCAAGAAAACGGTATTTGGGTCAAGTTTGTATTATTATAATAATAATAGTTTAAAAAAACTAAAAAACACGCTTTTGACGCAGACAATCCGGGTCTCAGGAAAACAAAAAATCGCTAATCCTGATTATCCTAGTAAAGATAACGGGTCAAACTGTTTAAAATATTGAATTGTTATCGGTCCTTAATAAGTATGCCAAATTTCGAGTTAATCCGGCGTTTTAAAGGGGGTCAAAATCATGTTCAAAGATTCCACCCACACTTATACACAAATCTAAATCTGTCTGTGACATTTATTTATTTGTATAGTTACGAGTACCTATAACTTGTAATAAATCTTGTAATAGAAGACCCTTGTGTTAAATTTATCATTCCTTGGAAACGTATGGCGCTATCTATCATAATTCACAACGCATTGAGTGTTACTTTTTGCATGATAAGCTATATGCTATTTAATATGATATGACATGTTCCTACATAGTACATAGCAATGCATGCGACTTTCCGCGTGGATTTAGGTTTAGAAAAACTAGGGAACCGCTGAATATGTAATGTAAGGACATAAATTTAGAGACTGTGTTATATTACCTCTATGGTTAAACACGAGGTTTACGATCGAAGATTTGTTGCATGGAAGCAACCGACCTCGCATCCAGTGACCCACAAGTCAGTGTAATACTTGTAACGTAATGTATGTGTTGTATTGTTTACTTATTGTAACCTTTTTCTTTTTTAAGAAAATTTTCAAAAAAAAAAATAAAAACCGACTTCAAAAACCACAAACACTAAAAAGTAAAAAATAATTTAATTTATTATGTATAAAAGAGTTAATGTAGTTCTATAATAACATTTTTTGGAGTCGGTACCAATTAGCCGCATGAACCGTCTACCTACTCTTCATTATTGTTGACGTGACTCCACATTGGCACCGACTCCAAAAAATGTTATTATAGAACTACATTAACTCTTTTATACATAATAAATTAAATTATTTTTTACTTTTTAGTGTTTGTGGTTTTTGAAGTCGGTTTTTATTTTTTTTTTTGAAAATTTTTTATTTCCCAATTTTTAGTAGCCCCATTGTTTTAAAATACAGGATGTAACCAGAACGCTAGTAAAAACTTAGCGTTATTAAGAACGTCGTTTAATCGTTACTCGTCGACTTGTCTAACTTAGACAAGTCAAGTACAAAGTCCATATGATACCCCACTTGGTATAGTTATCCTACTTTGAAATTTCAAACCCCTGATTTTCCCCACTTTTTTAATTAAACTAAAAATAATTTTCAATTTTTTTGATTTCCATGATATTGGGCCACTATTATTTAAACAACTATTCCAAATTTCATGTCAATAGTTAATAGTTACTGAAATAATCGACTGTGACAGACGGAAAGAGAAAGTAATAAGGGTTCCATTTTTACCATTTTGGTACGGAACCCTAAAAAAAAAAAGATATGCTATGCATGGTTAAAACATACTGTTTACACAACTATCACACTGATCGCGAGCAATTTACTCTTATCCATTGAGGAGTTCCGTTCTCCATCTCCGGAGATATTCATCAGATCTTCACCAAATTAAAATGGGACCACCTCTGAAGTATGACCTACCAAACAAAAAAAGAATTATCAAAATCGGTTCATAATTGGCGGAGAAATCGCGTAACAAACATACAAAAAAAAAAAAAAAACATACGCGCCGAATTGATAACCTCCTCCTTTTTTGGAAGTCGGTTAAAAAGAGCAACTGCTGAGTTTCTTGCCGACTCTTCTCAGTAGAATCACATTTCCGAATCGGTGGTAGAGTCTTAACGTGTCATAAGTGACACAAGTTATATCCTACGTGAAATAAGTAAATAAATAATTTCATTTATCATTTATGCTAAGGACAGCGGTTACTTATGTGTCTACACATTGATGAAATTGTAATATTTTTTTATTTATTTACTCTTTATTTGTACACCACAACACAACTACTTACTAAATTACTTTTTTCAAAAGAGCAACCACCGAGTTTCTTGCTGGTTCTTCTCGGTAGCAATGGAATTCGGAACCGGTGGTAATTCCACTCGACGATTCATAAGCTCTTGTAAAAGTTTATTTGAATAAAAAAAAAGTGAAAACAAATATTAATTTTTTTTCAAATTATCTAATTTTTTTTTTCTACTTAAAAAAATCAAAAATAATTCTTAAAACCTAAAACTAAGGCATTAAAGTTTAATTACGAATGCATTATATTTTATACTTACGAGACCTTTTTGTCTTAAGGTTATGTCGCGCGTTTCCAAATTTTTACCCCCTACCAAAAAGTGCTCAACGCGCCTAAACAAGTTTTCATTTCAAAAACTTGAATTTGAATTTATTCCGGAATAAAAGTTAGACTTGTCCTTTCCTGGGATGTTAACTATGGATAACGCGTCAAAATCAGTTGAACAGATAGACCGTGAAGGCGTAGACAGACAGACACACTTATACATATACACTATAATATTAGTAGCTACGGATATTACATATTCCTTTTCGCAAGCAGATTCCTATTTCTGTGGTCAATCTTATGCAGCTGAAGTCACAGGAAAAAATAGACGACCTCCGTGGCGCAGTGTTGAGCGCTGTTGTCTTAACGTGCGAAGGTTCCGGGTTCGATCCCCGGCATGGTCAATTTGGGAATTTATAATTTCCGAATTTTCCCCGTTCTGGCCTGATGGGAGGCCTCGGCCATGGCAAAGACGTGCCGCCAAGCGATTTAGCGTTCCAGTACGATGCCGTGTAGAAACCGAATAGGTGTATGGGTTTAGTATAACTGCCATGCCCCTAACAGGTTAGCCCACTACCATCGTAGACTGCATCATCACTTACCATCAGGTGAGATCGCAGTCAAGGGCTAACTTGTAGTGGATAAAAAACCCTCTTTTGTGGTCGTATGTGATTTTCTCAAACCGCGCTACAGTATTGCCTAAGTGCTATACGAGATTATGCGAGCAAAGTATGAAACTGTGTTATCAGTGACTGGTGATAACGTGTGTATTAATCGAGGCGAAGAAACGTAACTATTATGTACTAACTTTTAGCTTAGGTGTGTAGAAAGTTAAAATGTTTCAAAAAATAATAATGAGCCGAGTTCCCTGTATAACGATACCGGGATACCGTTACGATAACGTTATCGATAAGTCAGGTACCGTTACACCGATTCTCCATAACAATAATTAAGGTACCGGTAGGTATCCAGCTTCCGTTTCCGGTAACTTATTATTTTATGAAATTTTTCATATGCCTACAAATATATTATGTACAAAATTATGTCCATTTTGTAAAATATATAATTTAATTTTCATACAAAGTTAGTATTTTATTTTTGCTGTGTGCATTTTTGTTTGTCACATTATCCGCCATGTTGGCTACGTTATGACGTCATAATATTACGTATGACTTACATAAGCTGGCCAGGGGCCATACTGTTTTTGGCCATATTGCTTTGAGCGTTGCATGCAACGCTCAAAGCAATATTACTCTAAATGACAGTTTGATGTCACATACCTACCTTGACGTTCCTAAAATAAATAATAATAAATGCGAAAGTAAGTTTGTTTGTTGGTTTGTCCTTCAATCACGCTGCAACGGAGCAACGGATCAACGTGATTTTTGGCATGGGTATAGTTGAGGACCTGGAGAGTGACATAGGCTTAACTTTATCCCGGAAAATTGAGGAGTTCCCGCGGAAATCCAATAAAACTTATTTCACGCGGACTAAGTCGCGGGCATCAGCTAGTAAGGATTATAATTTCAAAACACGATAGTCAACAATAATGGAACATGACTAAGCGTTGGCAGATCCCTTCCACATAGATAAAAGAGATTCTCAGAAAGATGCGTATACCTACTTTGTTTTTGGTACTAAGCAAACTAATTACTAAATAACAAGCAATTGCAATTTAACGGTTTAAATATTAATTATTAACTGTACAATTAAGTTTGCAGTTTTTATCGTTACGCCCATGTACCGTGACTAGCCTTCAAGTTGAGTATTTACCTACTTAACACTTTATAATGCATACTAACCTTCATAGCAGTCTATTTATTATTATTACTACGATAATAATTGAAAACATTCGTTTTAATCGATTTTCTTTATTACTAGGCTAAATTTTCTTTGTACTCACGTCTCAATAGCCTGTGTTTTGGAATAATGATAAATATCTGGTCATTCGGGGAACTGGACCTTCCGGGCCGTAAGTATTTTAAGGTGTCAATAATTTGGTATAAATATTTACCTAATTATAGTTATGATATATAAATTATGTTATGCTAGCTGATGCCCGCGACTTCGTCCGCGTGGATTGAGGTTTTTTGGTACCCGCGGGAACTCATTACTTTTCGGGATAAAAAGTAGCCTATTTGTTAATCCAAAGTCAAAGTATCATCTACCTCTGTGCCAAATTTCATCCAGATCTGTTACAAACATCCATTACATCCAAACTTTCGCGTTTATAATATTAGTAAGGATATATTTATAATATCCACTTTTGGCAATAATTAACAGCTAGATGATGCCCGCGACTTCATCTGCGTGGATTAGGTTTTTGTTGATTCTCGCGGGAACTCTTTAATTTTAGGGGATAAAAAGTAGCCTATGTCCTTCCCCGGGATACAACCTATCCCTGTAACAAATTTCATCAAAATCAGTTGAATAGCTGGGCCGTGAAAGCGTAGCAGACAGACAGACAGACATACTTTCGCATTTATATAATAAAATATGGATATAAAATACTTTATTATCAATAGATTTTCATCAATCGCGTCAATTAGTAAAATAATCGATATCTTATTACGATATCTATGATAAATTTAATTTGTCGTGTCGAATACATGAACGTTTAAAACTCAATAACTTTTTCCTCTTTTTTTGGTTGGTCAAAAAAATGTTTCTTCGTTCTTGGATTTCAAAGTACCTGCTTATAGCTTGCAAAGGTTTCTATTTCTAAATAAATCGCGATTTCCATTCACGCTCATGGTCACCGACCGTGTCTTCGAATTCGTTCGCACTTTTTGTTAATGCCATTGGGCTTTTGAAAAAGACCAATTTATAATTGAACTAAAGAGTATTTTATTAGGATATGGAATAAATATAAAACTAAAAATTGGTTGTATTATTTGTAGATATACAATATACAAAGTATTATTACTAACTTATTAGTATTATTAACTAGAATTCTTCATTCTTCATGTTGTTTTCTCTTCTTATTACTTCCAATCGATGTATATTGAACGTAACATTCCCGATGCACTGCGATAGGCAGTCAATGCATCGCGCGGGACCGGCCCCGGGACGCAAGCACTAAGAATGTTACGTCTATCAAAACGGTGGTTTCTTGCTCTGTAGTCTTTTCAACAATGTTCCCCGTAAAAGTAAATAATAGAATTTTTGTGTGCAAGCCTGCACCAGTGACAATTAAAAAGTGATAATTAAGAAAGAGTAACTTTACAAAATAAAATCACGGTATATTTTGCCCACCCCTAAATACTGTTTTTTCTTCTTCTGTAATCTTCGGTTTTCTTTCTTCCGTGATGAGTGTACATTTTGACCCACCCACCATTCGACAAGACTGATGATTTGAATAACGTCAGTCGAGAGGAATGGCGGACGCATCAAATGAATTCCAAGTCTTTCTTTCTTGCCTAAAACTAAAATATTGCCTATTTACATTTTAATACATCTAAAATACTATACGTTTCAAATAGGAGTACTATCATTGGCAAAGTAGGTACCTAGTTCGCAATCTATATTATTATAAAACACGCAAAAAAAGGAACCACTTCTATATTTAAAAAAAAACAAACTAAAATATACAAATTGAAAGATAAAGTAATCCAGAATATCTGTCTATTAGATAACAACTAAAACTCAGCTTTATCGACTTTGACTTACGGTTTCAATTGGTAAACTGAAAACAAAAAGCAACCACAGAATTTCTTTCTGGTTCTTCTCAGTAGGAACGGCATTCCAAATCAGTGGTAGATTCATTCGACTATTCATAAGCACTTGTAAAAAGTACTTGTGATTTGAATAAAAAACTTTTGAATTTGAATTTGTACAATAAATAAAGATTAGTTAGTCGAGTTGATATCAAGAAAGACGCAGCCAGCGGCTCAACTCCACTCCGCCTATGTACATTGCAGCGAATATATACTAGTGACTAGTATATAGTCTATATAAACCATTAGGTAGGTACATAAGGTTCTTTGTTCTGCCAATGGACAGCGCGCAAGGCAAGTAACTAACTAGGTCACCTACATTATTTTATCAATACAGAGTGATATAACATGTAAAACATTTATGTACTAAGATAACACAGAAATACCAGTATTTAAACACTTGTATAGATTAACTGACAGTTTTTGGCTAATTGGTAAATTAAAAATCCAATTTTGACTGAGAAAAGTCGTGTATTTTACTTAATGCGATAAAAAAAATTGCATAAGAATTATTCTACCTTTTTGACTATAAGGGCAAAAACACACGGACCGAACCCAATTTCCGCGTGTTATTTTCCCATAATTCACTTTTATTTGACTGATTCACATTATTCCAGTCACTTGATCCAGTATAAAATTGTCAGTTATAATCAGGCTATTGATTTGCAAAGACAAGCACTATGTACTAAGTAGTAAGACCATTCCAGTGACACTGGATAGAAAAATACTCTGAAAATTAATCTACCTACTACTTGACTAGCATAAGATTCAGTAAAGAGAACTAAAAATTATTTTACATGCAAAAAGTTTATTTTTTGGACTTGCATGTCATCCAATCACAGTTTTCATTCTCTATTGGGATTGACCTTATGGGATTGAAAACTGGACTGGATTACTCACTAGATACATTTTAATCAACTCAAATAGATTGCATAGTGCACATTTTTTTTCTCCTGCTAACTTTATTCATAACTAGCTGATGCCCGCGACTTCGTCCGCGTGGTTCAAGTTTTTTTTGATTCCCGCGGGAACTCCTTAATTTTCCGGGATTAATATGGTACCCTATGTCACTCTCCAGGTCCGCAACTATATCCATGCCAAAAATCACATCGATCCGTTGCTCCGTTGCGGCGTAATTGAAGGACAAACCAACAAACCAATAAACCAACAAACAAACACACTTTCGCATTTATAATATTAGTATGATTTCATTCGATTATTAAATATGTTAGTCAAGTTAGTGGCAGGTGCCAAGTTCTGCTCTATTATAAATCTATCACTAGAAAGCTACTGGAATAATGTGAAACAGCCTTAAGCATAACATCACACAAAGCTCAGCCTTGATACTTATACTGTATAGTAATGAGTACACAGATAGAAGGTTAAAGCAATAGAGTATGTGTTGAAACTGGGTCGCACATGTATAGAACACTAAACGATATGCTCAACTGTGCCCGTGTGGATTTAAGTTTTTATAAAAATCCTGTGGGAACTATTTAATTTGCCAGGTTAAAAAGTAGCTTAGGTTGATCGCCGAGATGAAACTTATATATTTTTTTTTACCACTACTAGTTAGCCCTTGACTGCGATCTCGGATGACAAGTGATGATGCAGTCTAAGATGGTAGCGGACTAACCTGATAGGGACATGGCAGGTATATTAATTATATTATATATACCCTTACCCCTATTCGGTTTCTAAACGGCAATCGTATATGGCACGGTTTCGGCATATCAGAACCAAATATTTACAAAATCTGATAAGTATGGTCCATGAAAAGCTAGGTAAGTATGTATATCCTTATGTAACAAAGGAACCAAAAACAGAATACCTCTTATTTTGAAGTAGGTCAATGGAATAAATAGTAAAGTGGCTTACCTATGCAACATGCGAAAATGTGTCTGTCTGTCTGCTAGCTTCAACACCTCATCTTTTTAACCAATTTGGATGAAAGCTGGGATACATCCCGGGGAAGGACACCCAGTAAAATTAAGGAGTTCCTTTGGAAATTAAAAAAAACTTATCCACACAAAGTCACAGGCATCTAGTTGCTAAAATCTATCAGAGGTTTGAAATCCTATACCCACAAAAATATTCTTGTTTATCTCAGTAAAAAAGTTCTTTGTTCAAATAATCTATATTTTACTGAATAATATCACATTGCCTAGAAAAAACCTGACGAGGTCACCCAGGGTTTATCAAGACTTAATTAATTACATGAAAATGAAATATCTAATTATTATTTTTTTACAATAGGTTGGCTTAGCATTTACATTCCTATTTTAGTAAGGTATTAAGATGACATATGTCTGAAACCATTTTGGAACAAAAAGGTCCAATACTAAACTGATCTTGATGAAAGACAAAGGGAGTACTAGGCTAGTTTATAAGATACAAGCTGATGCCCGCGACTTCGTCCGCGCTTCGAAACTCACAATTTTTTCCATATTTTCTCACCGTTTAAACCTTCCCTGGACTACGACAAACATTTCAAAACCAAAATCAGTTAAATCGACCCAGCCGTTCTCGAGTTTTGGCGAGACAAACGAACAGCGATTGATTTTTATATTAATATGTAAGCTATCCTATCTTTGTTGGATCAAACTGCACACGGTGTGCAAATTTAATTTAAAATCGGTTTAGTAGTTTAGGAGTCTATCGCGGACAAACAACGTGACACGTGATTTATATATATTTAGATTTTCAGAGCAAGTAATTTTTAAGTGATATAATTTGCAATTATAACTGACTTACAATGGCAAGAATTTAATAGTAAAGAATACACATCTGTATGACAAAATATTAAGTACAGTACACCTAATAAAATACTCTT
The DNA here is from genome assembly GCA_923060345.2 of Erebia aethiops. NCBI lineage: Eukaryota > Metazoa > Arthropoda > Insecta > Lepidoptera > Nymphalidae > Erebia > Erebia aethiops. Next base: position 6,231,553 of record OV281084.1, on the reverse strand, counting down.
TTCTTTATTTGATTTGTTTCTCAGTTAAGTATCAATCAGCAAATGCAAATCAGCGCTAAGTTAGGTCAATTGTAAAGAATTCTTGTTAAATGAAGTAACATGACAACATGTCTACAATGATGTCATATTTACCTTATGTAAATTATATTTGTGAAAACTTGTCATTGATGTTATGTTTTTAAATGACTTCCAAAAAAGGAGGAGGTTCTCAGTTCGGCGCGTATCTTTTTTTTTCTTTTCTTATATATTTATCTATCCACTTTTTTGTATTTAGCTATAAGTTTTCCGAACAAAAAAAATTTAAAGAGCTGGCAAACAAAAGTAGCCTGATTATACTATTAGTAGTAGTGATTGTGTGTAAATTGCTGGTCCAATGCCGCCCTGAAACTTTAATTAAGACACCCAAGACAGTATCCGTCCATTAAAAATAGATGCTACTTCCTCATTGAGTCATTACCTGGTACTGTTGTTGGAATGATTCAAACTTCATTTGTTTCACCACCTAATTTTAAAAAAAGGAATATAAAGAAATAAAAATTAGGTAACAGCCATACCTGAGTAGTAGTGGTGTCAAAGACGGCATCGTAGGCGTATATTCGTGGGGGCTCCGGCGGAGTCACGTTGTTTCTGGTAACTGCTATCGTATTGTTCACGGGGTCGACTGACACGCAGTTGTAAGATCCGTCGAGCCTCTCCTTCTGGTCCATCGGGCGCACGCGTACTACGACCCGTACATTTTCGACCGTCGGAGCTACCAACTCCGCGTTCTAACAAGAAAAATACCCATTAACTTACAAAACATGACCTAAATAGCCTTAAAACTCTTTAGAAGACTAGCACGCGCAAGCCTTGACGCCCTATTGCGTAGTTTTTAACTACTCCGTCAATCGTCATAGGTAGGTACCTACCAAACGACCATGACACGAAAACGAATGACTCACGAATTTTGAATTTTAAATATTGTACAATTCAATCTATTGTTCGCTAGCGTATCGAGTTACCTAATTATGCGTTTTCAACTAAACCCGAAGCGAATCGTAATATGAAACTGTTTGTTGAAACGAAAGGAAATGATGAGTTATGAAATCATGCCACCACTTTCCGGAAATCACATGATGAATTGATGATAATTTCTAAGAATGGAACACTCACAGGCATGATGCACGTTCTTCTTCCACGGGACTGCAAATGGTTGTATCACTGGGCAACGTAGTCTTTGTTTGTAGGATATTAGGTAAAAATCAATACCCGCGACCTAGTTTTCCCGGGGCCCGTATTCGCTGTTCTCACGGACAGCAGAATTCGTGAAAGAATGAAAATGAAGTGACACTTGACAGTTTGATTTGACTGCAAACTGCAAAGTCTTGCCCATAGATAGTATACTATATACGGGTAGTCTTGCCATTCAAAAAAACCAATCAATTCGAAACCACCGAAATAGATTTTGATATAATATTATACTAATTTTACCCTAACAATAAAAATTAGTTATTTTGTTATAAACTCATTTGATTGGCGATGAGAAAGATTTTCATCAAATAATATAATTATATATTTTTAATTGAAATGAGATAATTAAAAAAAAAACGATCTCAAGGGTCAATTTTTTGATTTTTTATTTATTGCAACATTGTGACTTAGCCTATAGTCTATACACATTGGCTATGGTTTTAAAACGCTTTTAGACTAACCAATCCAGCAGATTTTATATTGAGTAAAATAATACATTCTCTGAATAATTTACATGTATGTATGTAACTAGCTGATGCCCGCGAATTCGTGTGCGTATTTTGAGGATTTTTGGTTCCTGCGGTGACTCTTTAATTTTCCGGGATGAGAAGTAGCCTAAGTGTTATTCCAGACTATATATATCTGTGCCAAATTTTATCTAGACCCGTTGTCATTCCGGCGTGAATCGTGATTGAGTAGAAAACATCCATTTGAAGTTTTTTTGGTTCCCGCGGGAACTCTTTAATTTTCCGGGATAAAAGTAGTCTATGTATTATTCCAGTATTATCTATCTCTGTGCCTGATTTCATCCAGATCCGTTCAGCCGTTCTGGCATGAAAGAGTAACAAACATCCATACATCCACGTGGACGAAGTCGCGGGCAGCAGCTAGTTATTATGAGAGATGGTAGAGAGTCTTAACGTATCATAAGTGGCACAAGTCGTCCTACATGAAATAAATAAATCATTTATCATTTAATAGTATATATCGTATCATTTAGTAGTAGTAGTTCAAAGTACACACAGCAATAATCAAGCTATGCCAGCTTTTCCAAAAAATAGAAAATGTACGAAAGCACCCCACACGCGGACTAGCTTCGTACATTATTATTTTCTTGTTATTTACTATAAGAATTGATATTGTCTGGTGATACGGAGCCCTTTGTGCGCGAGTCTGACTGGCACTTGACCGGTTTTTATAATGTTGATTTTTTCCCATAAGGTTAGTCTATAATTATGCGTTGCGTATTGACTGGACTGACGCACAAGAATATGAACGCTTCGACGTGTTTAGTATTGCAGATATGACAACTGTACGAATGTTCCCGCTGTACGAATCCTACCTGCTCTCTCCCATAACGAAGGCATCCCCTACCTAAGAAAAGATTTTTGTAAATTCAACCCTTATGAGGGTAAAAAAAGGGTTTTATGTTTGTGTAGTCCATGCCGACGAAAAGTCGCGAGCAAAAGCCATTAACAATATTCTTTGAACAAAGATTCTGTAGAATATGGTAAATTAAATGGTAATATTAAAGTCGCATCGTGTAGTTGCGCCGAACCATAAATAAAGTTTATTTATTCTGTGGCTCCTGGCCCTTTCGATTTCGAACATTCGTAGAGCTTTCGAAACCTCAGATTAAAAACCTAATTTTTAATCTGAGTTCGAAACTCAATTTTTTCTTGTCTCTGATTTTTTTTAACCGTCGAAAACAGAGACAATAAAATACAAACTTGTCTCTGGGTAAAATTCAAAGAGAATATAACCTTCTTTTTCTGCAGCCTGATTCTGTAACTCAGTGGCTATCAAAGAGTGAAAGCCACTGACATATATTCTTTATCCATTGAAGGTTTGCTATGAAAACTTAATTTTTATTTCATAGCAAACCTTCAATGGATAAAGAATATATGTCAGTGGCTTTCACTCTTTGATAGCCACTGAGTTACAGAATCAGGCTGCTGGTCGGTGAATATAACCCATGGAACTAATAAGTACTACGTACAAACGTACAACATTCCAGTTGAACGTACTTGGTACGTAGTACTTATTAGTTCCATGATATAACCATATAATTTTTGTCATAGAGTACATCAGAGTCTCAATCAGAGTACATTGAATATATTTTCTCTTTGATGACAAAAATCCTCAGAAAAAATTGTAAAGTTTTAACATGGTTTTAACTTTTACAGAAAAAACTGTTCTAAAATCACCATGTTGCTAGATTTCTTAACTCAGCGTGATTAATTCCTAAATGCTAACCAATGTAAGTAGATAGAGTGAAATGTCCGCAGAATCGATTGAATGCGCCATCCATATTGTTAACGTTGACGTCGTCGAAGAAAAAGAGAATGGATCGAAATCGCAATCGTGCGATTCCGGTGTCGAGAACCTGGACTCGACTTTCGTTGCGGATCTGCCATCTGACTGCGATATATCGCCCGAAAAGGTAGACAACAAAGGTAAACCCATGGAAATAGACATAGGAAATGGTGCTCCAGAAAGCAGTTCTGAATTATCTTCACCAACTTCGCTATCTTCGGATAAAGGTAACTGTTTTTTGAATTTCGAAAACAAAGGCGATACAGCATTCTCTACTAACACGAATTTAATTTTTACTGATGGTGTTCGAAAGTCTCTCTATTTAAATAGTGATAAAGCATTAGCAACATCATCTGTTAGCTTAAATGACCATAAAGTGACAGAAAATAACATAAATACCTCAATCAGTCGAAGTGTAGAAAATATTTGTATTTTAAAAGAGTTCACACCAAATGATAACAATTCAACAACATCTAGTACCAAAGACCTTGATAAAGACAAAATACTATCAGAGTTTTCATCCCAGAAATGTAAAGTTAGTGCCACACAGAAAATTGTACCTGAAAATCCCCAAACACTTGATGTTCGATACGCAAGGTTACCGAAAGACATCCTCGCACCAGATTTAGGTAGTATTGTGAAAAATGTTCACGGCATATTCTCCTCTGTAAGCGGAAGTTTAAAGAATGCATATAATAATAGCCACAGAGTGTCACAGAAACCACAGGTAAAAAATGTTAAAACTATAGCCAACGGTAAAATCATGAGTGATATTTTTGAAGATGTGGCTGATGAAAAACTTAATGAAACACTACATGATAAAACACAGGTTGAATTGAATACAAATAGAACGTACAGTAATAGTATGGAGTCAGTCTCAAAACTTGGTAAGGAGGAAGAAAATGATCCAAAGAATGAGATGTTGAGGTTGCAAATTGAATCGTTGGAACGCGTATTGTTAGAACAACGGAAGGAGAACACATCATTAAGAGAGAGAGTCAAACAGCAAGTAGATGAGCTTCAAGCTAAAGATCAGACATTCAAAGAATTTGAGGTTAAAGTTGATTTGGTAAGTTTTTTATATTTTTATTGCGTGACAGGCTGAGGCTTGACAACAATCATGCTTACAAAGCAATGATGAGGTCTAGGTTGGAACATGCTTGCCTAGAAAAGAATACAGTTCTTTAATAACAGTTTACATCCATCCTGGATAAAAGTGGTTTTTCTGACTAGAAATTCTCAATACTATAGCCTGGAGATAGGAAGTTGGCAGTGTTTCACCCCCATGGCTCAGAGAACATGTTAAGCCGTCGGTCCCAGTTATTATCACTAACATGATAATAGTCATCAAACTAGTTGGAGCAGCATGGTGGGTCTCTCTAATTACCTCTCTCCTATTTTATGTAGGTCATGTAGTTGATTCTGTAGTGCACAATCTCTAAACTAAAATGAGAGTATTTATTGCTAACCCTTCCATAATACTCCCTGCGGAATGGGACCGAACTAGATTTAAAACTGTCATTTTAGGTTAGTTTAGAGATTGTTCTATACAGAATTTGGCATATTTTCATCTTTTATGATACAGAGGCCCAATTGTCTAAGCAAATCTTAATCATTTCACAGCTGCATAAAACAAACTATATAAGGAGTTCATACATGCTTTTTGACATATCTATGAACTCCTTAAACAGGTTGAATTATCCGTTTGACAAATGATAACGATTTCCTTACACTCTCGTGGGGCAGATGTGTAAACGCGCAGAACAAGCACAGAAAGAGAAAGATGCAGCAGTGATGCGCTATGCCAGTGTGGAGTGTGCAGCTATTGAGGCTAAGAAGGCGGCGGAAACGGCTGCCAAAGCTGAACGTGCTGCTATTGCGGAGAAGGAACTGCTCAATGCCAAGCTGAAGACCGCCAGGGATGAGAAACAGAGGATCTGCCAGCTGTATGATGATAAGGTGAGGCTATAATGCTAAGATGGAGGCGGTAAGGGGCTGCTATAACCAACCAAGACCCAATAATATGATAATTCCCAGTTCCAGCCTAAGTGTGAGATCTATAGAGCAAACGTTGACTTTGCTTAGACTAGAAGACATGGTTAAAACGAGACAGAATAATGTTACTCACATAAGTCCATCTTGTTATCTGTAAGTAAAGTCTGAGCCAAGTCAAAGTATGCTCTATAAATCTCAGCATAAGTATCCACAGTGTTATTGTTATTATTAAATACTTTTTTAATACACAAATAATAATAAGAATAAGTTTACAGCGACTATGCTTTTTGACATTTATGTTTATTAAGATCTGTAAAAATATTGAAATAAAAAAATTGCAGGTTGTGAAAATGTAACCCAAAACCTGAAATGTATGTATTTACTAGCTGATGCCCGCGACTACGTCCGTGTGGATCATAGACTTAGAATGTACAAGACCAACAGTGACAGATTACGGTGTTACAAAAAATGAAATGTAAATGTGTGCGTGAAATAGTGTTGTCTTGACTCTAGCATAGTATTATCGATAGTCTTACTGGTGAAATCATAGGACTCTAATGAGTTAGTTTAACGAAGTAAAATATAACTATCTTTTAATTTAAAAAAATTAAATACACAAATAGCAACAAAGCTACAGCTAGGTACAAATTATTTATTGATGAGATGACCATGTTTTCTCTAAAAAGCTTTTCAGCGTTACAACACAATGCAACATCATTAGCTGGATATATCAAATACTTATTGTGTGTTTTCGAATAGTCTCTCTTAATAATTAACGAATTATTACATTGAGCTGTTGGGTCCGATAATAAACTATGTACCTACACAGTCTTCACACTTAACTCTTTTAATAATCCTTTTAATACATACAAATAATTAAGAAAAAAAGAATGTCCATTCATACATTAGTTTTCTCATTAATTCATTCAAACTTTTATTATTCAGACTAATATCTATTTTTTTACGCATAGCCCATGATGCTACACCACTGGGGACGGGGTCCATACAATTTTGCCCACTGTTCTTTGTAGAGTTTTTTTGGGGATCTCATTACTTTCGTGCTAACTCAATATTTATTGCCCTCTAAATAATATAGTCTTATTTAAGTGGGTTCTTAAAGTTTGCCGATTAAATTTCAATAATTTGTTTTCATGCTTCAATCGGAGAAGAAAAATAAATTTCAATAATGCTTTTCATGAGCAGATATCTATGATCGCTTAATGGGTTTTGATCTAATACATGATACTTTAAACTATCAAACAGAAGTTGATTGTTGCATATTACTTTTTTACTATTTTTTTAAAGGGTGCAAGTAGTTTTAATTTGATTAATTACAATAATACTCTGATATAATGTATAAGTGACAAGTTAATAAAAATAAATAATAACCATATATGGCGCTCAAGTCATAGCTAATGACCTCCCCGATAAGCACTTAAATACATAATGTACTGAATTACCAGTATGTACAGTATACCCTGTATATATATTTCATGTACATATGAAATCTAAGACACGCCAAATAAAACAAAAATGAAGGAAAATATTTATTTCGTTCTTTTCTTTTACAGGAAAGTAGTGTTTAATATTGTACTCTACACACCTAAGCTTATGAGCAATCACGTCAAACCTACCAGCAGACACGATTATCGACTATCGATACTTATGACGTCATCACTTTGTCAATCCCTATCGTAACGAAACATTTTTAAGTTTTACACAAAATATCCAAAAATTCTTTATTTAGCAATGTAATTTGATGAAAAGTCTTAAGGGAAACCTATTATCTAAGCTTTCAATAGTTATTTTGCCTCATTTTCAAACAACAAGTGGCGAAATAATGATTATGAATAATTCAGAAAAATATTCAGTAATTACCTGTGAAACGTGTATTTATGCGGGTTATTACGTCTTGTAACGTCACATTCATTCACTGAACAAGACACCATGGTGGCAGAACAAAGATTTTAAGTTTTAATCGTAAGATTATTAATTAAATACACAAAATTCACCTCGACTTGGAAAAGGCCGGGACGCTATGGCCTATAACTCGCGTAAACAATGACATACTGGCCTTTTGTTTCGCTATCTCTTTTTCGCTCGCGGCAGTGTTTATTAACTAAATACCTCTCGCTCCCACGCTTTGTCAGTCTATTGAGCGTAGCGAAAAAATCCTATGTCTATGGTGTGGATTGAGGTTTTTTGGTCCCCGCGGGAACTCCTTAGTTTCCCGGGTTTAAAAAGTAGCCTATGTGTTATTCCAGACTCTCCAGAATCAATCTCTGTGCCAAATTTCGTCTAGATCCTTTCAGTCGTTTTGGCGTGATTGAGTAACAAACATACATCCATCCAAACTTTCACATTTATAATATTTATTTATTTGATTTATTACAGTGTCATGAACTACAGAACAGCGAGCGTGAAGTGGCCAAGGTGCGCGAAGAGTTGAAAGAGTTGGAGGGTAGGCTCAAATGGACGCAGAGCAAACTACGCATGGAGATGGATGCTTCTAAGGTAATAAAATAATAATAATGTCCTCCCGACCGAATTTCGGCCACTAGAAATATTTTTTACTAGCTGATGCCCGCGACTTCGTCCGCGTTTAAGTTTTTTTTTATTCCCGCGGGAACTCCTTAATTTTCCGGGATGAAAAGTATCCTATGTCAGTCTCCAGGTCCTCAACTATTTCCATGCCAAAAATCACGTCGATCCGTTGCTCCGTTGCGGCGTGATTGAAGGACAAACCAACAAACAAACACACTTTCGCATTTATAATATTATTATGATTATGATAGTATGATTCAACAAAGCACTTGTAGCTTTTGAATCGTCGAGTGATTCTACCAGCGGTTCGGTATGATAAACCTGTCACCGTAAGATTGTAATAACCGTCCGATTATAATATACCTCTCGAGATTGTGAACTGTCGAAAGATTGTGAACCGAACATACTGTTTACAATTTAGCGCATTATTTTTCGGTAGATTATAATCCATCGAAGTGAAACCGTCAAATTATAAAATAGCGTGCGATGGAACGCATCTCGCGCGCTGATTGCAAGGTTTTTACAATCTTACGTTGACAGGTATAACATACCGAACCGCTGGTAGAATCACTCGACGATTCAAAATCTACAAGTGCTTTGTTGAATCATACTATCATACTAATATTATAAATGCGACCTAGGGCTAACTTGTAGACGTATAAAAAAAAAAAGACTAACTTTATTTAAAAAAATAAAATATGATTTATTACTTAAATATAATTACCAAAAAACATGATTTACAAAAAAAAATACCGAGCCAAGCTCGGTCATCCAGGTATGTACTTACATTATAAGTTGGTAACTTTCCACTTTCCAGGAAAGTACGGAACGGGCAGAGAAGCTCACACAGCAGTTGGCGGAACTGGAAACGGCGAAAGAGGCAGCTATCGCCAACTCTGCTGGTGCTGCGCGCGCGAACCAGTTAGGTAATTATTATTTAACTAGCTGATGCCCGCGACTTCGTCCGCGTGGTTTTTTTTTTTTTAAATCCACTACAAGCTAGCCCTTGACTGCGATCTCACCTGTCAGTTTATGATATATAATATCTCGTTTCATTCTATCTCATATCTTGTTGTACCTATTCTTCCTCCACAACCTTTCCCACCGCCAAGGGTCACTGGTAGAGATCTCTTATAGAGATAAGTGCTTCCTTGTCCTCTATGTTTCTGTTTTTCCTTCATATTTTATAACTATTTTATAAGCGCTGTTGCCTTAACGTGCGGAGGTCCCGGGTTCGATCCCCGGCAGGGTCAATTTGGGAATTTATAATTTCTGAATTTTCCCTGGTCTGGCCTGGTGGGAGGCTTCGGCCGTGGCTAGTTACCACCCTACCGGCAAAGACGTGCCACCAAGCGTTCCGGTACGATGCCGTGTAGAAACCGAAGGGGTATGGGTTTAATATACCTGCCATGCCCCTAACAGGTTCTTCTTCTTCTTATTGTTGAGGCCAGTTCCGTGCGTCCTGTATCACTGCGACCGTCTCCGATCTATTGTGATCACCTCCATTTCAAATTTCCTCGCCAATACTTGTTTCCGCCAGGAACAGCAGCGTTTTCTTGACTGGAATACGGGAAGCGTCCTTTAGGTCAATAATGTGTTGGCCCAGATGGATACTTCGCTTGTGCATTAGAGCAGGACATTGGCAGATGATATGCAACGGAGTCTCAGTGGATTCTTGGCATAATCTGCAGATATCAGTGTCACTGAGCTTAAGGTTGAACATGTGTCTGTTCAGACCGCAGTGACCTGTTAAAGTCCGCGCTATAATGCGTAAGTTTTTCCTGCTGAGCGCTAGCGCCTCGTAGGCGGCCTTCTTGTTGAAGGCTTTAACTAGCGCCTTGGAGTGGTTTAGACCACTTAGGTTTCTCCAACGAGTGAGTGTTTCATAGAAGCAGTAGGTAAGCAGGGTAAGCTGCACCAGGCTTTTAGGTATGCCGCAGACCGGTTCTGGTCCGATCTGCCTTTCCTTAGCGCCTGTTTTAGCCAGAATATCGGCATTTTCATTGCCGACTATTCCCATATGCCCAGGTACCCAGCGAAGAACTACCCTGTTACAACGGGCCAGGGTGTTTAGTGTGTCCCTGCAGCAGTCAACCAGTCTTGAGGTGATTACCTCTGATGACAAGGCTGATAAAGCTGCTTGGCTGTCTGAGTGAATGTAGATTGTTTTGTTGGCGTAGTTCTTCTGCAGGATAGTTTCCGCACAAATTATAATGGCGTAAACCTCCGCTTGGAATATGGAGGAATGGACACCCAGATTGCGATAAATCTCAACCCGGGGTTTCTCTCCAAAGATTCCACATCCTACGTCCTTGCCCGACTTCGAACCATCGGTGTACCATTTGAGGCTGCCCGATGACCAAGTGATTCTGTTATTTATCCAGTCATCTCTGTCCGGAATTTCTACCTTATAGGGCCTATGGAAGTAGTGTTTTGGGACCATCATGTCAGATGGCATTCCCAAAACCGGGATCCCAAGCAACGAGTTGTGAAAGTCCCTCAGTGCCTGGGAGCTCCAATTTGCCTTCCTTTGGCAGGTGATCCTGTACATACTCATTCTCGCCTCCTTCCTCAGATAAATGTGGAGAGGAGGTAAATTGAGAAGAGCTTCCAGGGCTGCTCCTGGCGATGTGTTCATAGCTCCAGTAATAAGCAGACAGGCCGTTCTTTGTAGACTGCCAAGCTTATTCTGGGTGGTGATCTGTGTCGTTTTGCCACACCAGACTGCTGAGGCGTAGGATACCAACCCTAACAGGTTAGCCCGCTACCATCTTAGACTGCATCATCACTTACCATCAGGTGAGATCGCAGTCAAGGGCTAGCTTGTAGTGAATAAAAAAAAAATCATATGATCTTGTTTCAGAAACGGAGTTAAAGGAAAGTCAGGCAGCTCTTATAATGTGTAGACACGATAAAGAGGAGTTGGAGCGAAGAGTGAGCACGACAATACAACAGCTGGACACCTGTAGGAAGGAGCGAGACGACGCTACTGCCGCGCTAGCTGAGGCCAACACACAGGTGAGTTCACGAAACAATACGCGCTCGCTTCGCTTGCGTTTACTGTGCTAAATACTATACAACAGCTGGACACCTGTAGGAAGGAGCGAGACGACGCTACGGCCGCGCTAGCTGAGGCCAACACACAGGTGAGTTCACGAAACAATACGCGCTCGCTTCGCTTGCGTTTACTGTGGTGCTAAATACTATACAACAGCTGGACACCTGTAGGAAGGAGCGAGACGACGCTACGGCCGCGCTTGCTGAGGCCAACACACAGGTGAGTTCACGAAACAATACGCGCTCGCTTCGCTTGCGTTTACTGTGGTGCTAAATACTATACAACAGCTGGACACCTGTAGGAAGGAGCGAGACGACGCTACTGCTGCGCTAGCTGAGGCCAACACACAGGTGAGTACTAGTTCACTAGTAGTTGCCCACTGCAATTAGCCATATAATTAAATTTTAAGAATCAAATTGTATATTGATAAATTTCCGCCTTGCCACCTGTTAAGTCCGATATCTCACGATAATGCCCCCAATATTTCAGTCTATTATGGGAAGCTTAGTTTTAAAATTAGTTAGTGTTAAGATGGCATTATTTTATGCAAAGCAGTACACTTAATAGCAAGCATATTCACAAAAATAAAGTTCGGAAAAATGCACTTTATAAAAAGGAAAAAGAATTAACACACACTCCCTCAGAAATAATAACTCAAATCGCTGAACATACATGGGGTATTTTCTGATAGGGCTAGGTACGAGGAATCAAGTTTTTTTCTTTGGACGTCACTATTTGGACCACCCTGTATATTCCTACATCCATTTATGATGGTTTAGGTGGAACGCCTAAAGGAGAGCAACGTGCGTTTAGAGGAGGAGGCGGCTGAGCTGGCGGCTTTGAGGGCGCAAGCGGCCCTCGCTGACACTCTGAGCGCTCAGTTGCAGAGGTAAGCTCCATACATCTATATATCGCACCTTTGGTAGAACAAGGGCACAATAGCCATGATGACTGATTTTGAAAAATGGTCAGATTATGTTCGCAAGTATCTACTATTTCGAAAAATATCTTATTTCAGCAGAATAGAATAACAAGTTTGGTAGATGAAATTGGCATTTGAAATTTAAATTTTAAAATTCACGCCAAAACGCTCGGCGGTGTCATGGCGTCGTTTGTGACGTCACTATTATGTTTACCAATGTACTCTGTGCGGTGTGCAGTAAGCAATAGTGTGATTGTCAAAGCTCGAAAACAAACCATTGTGACGTCATTCGCTTCTTGGTGTTTTAACCAATATGGCGGATTGCTGTATTTTATAGTTTTATTTTATCAAAATAAATAGCAATCTCACTCGAAATAGAAAAATAAATACGTTTTTTATAAGCCATGAATCCTATTTCATTGGATAAATTCATAATTTCATCGATTCTTGGTTACTGTCATCATGCCTATTGCAGTTTTAGCAATTTTACAGGAGAGCAATTTTAAGACACTTTTTGTAAGTTTAATGTGGTCTTGCTCTGTTAATAATGTTCTAAGGTTGTTCTGCTTTGTATGACATAAACTATATACTATATTCTTTTAGGTGTGTGTGTTTTTTTTTTAATTATTTTTCTAAAGTAAGTGTACATTTGTGCCCTTGTTCCACCAATAAGAAAATTAATATGACCATATTTTAAGCTTTAAGTTTGGATAATTTTTGAATGAAAATAACGTGTTTTTTGCATAGGTAAATGTTTTATTTTCTTTAACATCAAAAATTCCGCAACACCTTATCACAAAAATAGAGATCAAAACTCACTAATCAGCCATCACACGTCGTCAACAATCTGAAGCAATTATGTTTCCTAGCAAAAATCTTTAGAATCGCTTTAAAAATAATAATTATTATTATTATAAGATAATAGTATCAAAATAAAAGTAATGTAAACGTAACTAAATATTCTCTTACTTTTTTTAGTTAGTATAGGTAACTATTTTGTAATAAAATTTCAATCTTTTTGTAGGCTACTTTTACATACACCTTTACTTACACATCATAATTACTTTGTGATATTGCCTACCAATGTCGATATGGTGCGCGGTCGATAGTCGATTAATCGACCTCGCGCCATCCATGAAGTCCCGTTAGTCTTCGACCCGGCGCGCGCGCAGGCCAACGGCCGCCGCCCGTTGAATAACCAGTACAAATCCAGTCACGACGCGGAACGCACGCTCGTCTTAGCCGTTCCGCGCGTACGAACTTCATACGTAACGCGACCCCGCATAGGGAATTATTTTATCTGTAGTATTTGTGCTTGTCCTATATTTCTGCTTCTACTCCTGTGCCGTCTAATTCTGGTGTTTATCTGTTTCTTCTGTGTGTAACTGTGCTTCATAAAACTGGAGTGAGTAAAGTGGACTTAAACTGTAAGTCTCCTCTTTTATTTAACTACACCAACCTTAAAAAGCCACACAGCTGGTGGCAGGGAGTAAACATACCCTCTAAATTGTAATAATAGAAGTTTTACTTAAATTGGCATTATTTCCTATTAAAACTCTTTGGAATCATACTTAAAAATAGGTTAAAATAAGAACCAGTTTAAAACTTAAAGTAACTGAAACATATCAAGGAGAATCTCTTATAATTTACCAGTTTCGGTTTTTTAAAACGTCTATTAGGAATCACACTTAAAAAATACATATAAGTCAAAAACGATAATTTTAAGAAAAATAAACTAACACTTCTAAATCAGTCATCACTCTCTCTTATTTTTTAAAAGAGGTTGTTATAATATTGTTCATAAAACTTAGGAACTATATTTGAGGATATCAATTATTGTAGAATGTCTTCTTTTTTTTCGGTTAGGGATTTGGTAACTTTTCTTTGTATAGCTGTTTTAATGTGATATCTTTCACTCTTTTACTACTATTACCAATACGGCCTACTCGAATGTTTGCTACTGTCCACTTGTCTGACTTGTAGCTGCCCCTGTATTGGTATGTCTCTGAATCTTTCGTAAATTTGATCGCTTTGATATCCGAAGTCTTAACACTCGGCTACTCGCGCCTCAGAATGGTACATGAGTGCACGCACGGGTGACTGGTGTCACCTGTTTGTATACTAACTGATTTACGGAATATTTTAAATTTTAATAAAAAAACTATGAATTATGAATCAACATCTTTATTTTTATCATATTATAGTAAGATTAGAAAACAAAACAAGTATTCTTTCCTCATAATTAAAAACAAAACAAATCTTCTTGAAAAATAGCAAAAAAATTTAACTTTGGGATCAAAACATTCTTATTCTAAAATATAAAAGTTTAGTAAGTAATTTTAACATATTCGTACTCTAGAATTATCAAATAAAAAATAATTATACAAAATTAATCAAGTTGAGCACAATCAGGACAGAAACTAGTTTCGTGGTCAGGGCAAATGCGCCTTTTGCACTTGTTACAAACTTTACGAGTAGTACGGTCTCGAGCTCTTCCACAAAAACTACAACGACCCCTGCCTACCCTTACAGGCATTGACTGTTCAGAGGGATGGTCCTCAATACCTAAAAGCTGCCTAGCTCTTAGTTTTATCGTCTTAGGCAAAGTAGGCTGCAATATTCTACGCTCTATTAGAGGTTGTATAAGTTGAAAACCAACTTCCTGCAAATATTTCCGACGAACAACTTTTGCTTCGAGATTGTTGATCTGATATATAACTAAACCATTTATGCCAGCCATATTGATGAAATTATAAAATAGTGTGAGAAGCCACCGGCGACTATTTCGCGTCACGTCGTACTGACGGCAAATTTTATCGAACACATCGACGCCGTATTTAGTGTGATTATAAAATGTTATTATTTCCGTTTTTTTTTAATCACCAGTATCCGCATCAATCTGTTTATCATTGTGGAGGGATGATAACAATAACACTACCTTATTACGCTTTGGGACGTAACTGACTAGAGAATACTCTGGTTGAAACCCAAACAAAGAATCTGTAACTTCTCTTCCGTGCGTTGTTTTTAATACATCTGGTATTTTGGGCTTATTTTTCCTAAGTGTTCCGACAGTTGTTATTTTTTGTTTTAGTAACTCTTTGCATATTGACACACTGGTGAACAAGTTGTCCATAGTCACGTTATGTCCGAGACCATACAAAGGCTGCAAAATTCGGTGTACAATATCGGGTACTTTGTTTGATTGCCTAAATGGACCCTCAGGTTGCAAACCGACGTATATTTCAAAGTTGTAAGCGTAGGGATATTTTACATCAACTACCATTATGATTTTAATGCCAAATTTGGCCGGTTTGTTTGGAATATACATAACAAAACCACAACGTCCTCTGAAGGCTACTAACTGCTCGTCTATGGTAAGATTCTCACTAGGACTATAATATTTTTGGCAATTTTGTTTCATAATATCACTCAATTGACGTATAGCTGCAAGCCGGTCGATTTGTTGCCGCGTTTCCCTACTCCGTACATCATCAAATCTTAGAGCACGTAGAAGGAATCTAAATCTACTCTCGGACATAGCAGTTTATACAATTTCAAGCCCTGTGCCCATAGAGTTATCCCAAAAATCTTTTAGATTTCTTCGACCTGCACGGCAAGTACCTATCATTAGTAAAATACCTATAAATGCTTTCATTTCAGTCAAATCAGTCTTATTAGCATCTCTTTCCCTTTGATATTTAGTTTTTATTATATCTATATAAATGTTTGTTGAATCCACAAGAATATTGCAGATATCATCATCAAAAAATATAAGAAATGATGAAAGAGCTGTTTTAGCATCTTTTGCTGCATCTAAGGGGCCAGGTTGGCGAGCTTAAATATTATGGGACCTAGTCCTTGTCGTAGGAGGCGGAAACTTATTCCTTATCGTACCATCACGAGACTTATAAGTAGCCAATGTCGACAAAGGTAAATCATCCTCACAATAACTTTCGAATTCTTCTCCATCTTGTTCGGTATCGGAATCGTGCGTTTCGGGCAAGATGTTAGGTTCAATTGGCTCGACCTCCTCTTCACTCTCTGTATGCGCGTCACTTTCATCAGTTTCTTCCAGCCATTGTTGTATTTGTTGGATTGATCTTTGCGCCGCCATCTAAAAAGAAAAAAAAACAAACATTGTTCAAATAAAAGAATAAGCAAAGGCGGAAAATCATTTATTTAGTCACTACATTACTTCACTTATCAATTTTTCAAATAAATATTAAGTTTTTACTATAAAATAAAAGCTTACTTACCTCCTTTCCAAAATTCACTGGTAAAAAAAATGGTGCAAGAACACACGCACGGGTGACTATTGTCACCCCTCAACTTTGAAAGGTGTCCTCTCAGACGTGCACAGCAAGGGTCGGCACGCCACTGGCGGGGGCGGTGTCTTGTATCCGAGGAATACACAAGCGCGTTTGCGCTTGTCACGATGCGTTTCCAAAATATACCTATGTTTATAGCACTGGGTGACCATTGTCACCCACGCTTGCGTTCTAGTGTTAATCGAATTTCCATCAACATCCTTGCTTACGTTCAAATTAACATCATCAGATAACGTCTTCATATCAAAGAAAGCATCGAAATTCATTTCTTTGAGAGTATATTTATTACCCATTTTCTTGGCATTTTTTATAAGGCTTATGTATTCTGCCGGAGTGTATATTGGTCCAGCTTTTGTTGCACGTTTAATATTCTTTTCTATTACAGAATGGACGGCATCGGCTTTATTCTGGGTATGCCCCCTAATAAGAAACTTATGTGTGATCGAGTTTATAGGCAATGTGTTCACAGCAAAATAATACATTCCAAAAACGAATCTGAAAAAAGAAAAATAATTATTTACAAATAAATATCTACTAATATTATTATGTAAATGGGATATCCGCTGCCTTCTAGTCACCTATAAATGCATATCAGGTATTTTAAATGGCAATCCTATTATCTAACTCTAAGTAAATTTCTAAAAAACTAACTTTTTTTTGCTGTCCACAGCAATTATTATCAGATTATAATATGATGTCCTTATTTGGTTGTTTACTAGACAGCTCCTGCAAAAACTTGTAAACGCATGTTCCAATTTCATTGGCGCCGCGTATCTCAAGACCCTCGTGCCACAATTATAAAAATCAAATTAAGTAATAGATAAACTAAGGATTAATTTGGATGTGGCTTTCTGCGTAACATTGTCCACAAGCACTAGGTTTAGTTGGGCATTCCAGGCACACGGTATTTACCTTTTTTGTTTGATCTCTGAGTTTTTTAGCTGATAGTCCAGCATCTCTGTTTTTTTATAACAATGGATGCATCGTCGCCGAATAAGTCTTCCTCTATGATCAGTAAGTGTTGATTTTACTAAATTGATGTTGTATTTGTCGCCTTGGCAAACTAGGTACCCACTGAGTTCGAACTCTAAGTGGTTCCCAACATCTGCAAGCAGAGATTCTCTCTGAAATTCCCAGGCGATTCCCAGGGGGGTTCGGGCGTCCCCGCAGTCTCCAGTCGAGCCTTCCAACAGTGCTGTCCCTTTTCAAGGTGCGACATATAAACATAATTAATACTAAATAATTCTAATCTTATGATCTATCTAATTATAATATGTGATATTTGAGTAAATTTCTTTTTTTGGGGCAAATGTAATTAAATATACGACCAAAGTGAATTAACTGCTGCTTGATAGGAAATGCTTATACAAACATCTTCTAAAGATAGAGAGTGACTTAGACTGTTAGTTGCGATATTATAAAGCAAGAAAAAGCAAAGAACATTACTGCCCAGGGTGGAAATAAAGCAATTTACGGCTGAGTAATTCCAATATTACTCAGCCGTAAATTTCGTTACGGACGAGGCGAATTGAGGAATTTCTCAAGTGATTTTAAAAGAACGAGGCGCCAGCCGTGGCCTTTTTAAGTAAACGAGGCTGAGACTTGTTTCTCAGCAGCGCGGGTCTTACGGGGTACAGGCCTCGAGGCATGGCCTCCTTACCCGGGCTCCGGACTCGTGTCTCAATTCGTGTCAAATTGAACTCAGATTGTACGGAAATCACATGAAAATGGCAAAATTATCTTGCCGGTATTTGAGCTAGGTTGCGATAAAAATACAACGAAATTCGCAAATCCAATTGAATAAATAGCTCTGTCGCTTTAATAAGAACACACACTAAACTATTTATTGCACAAAACACTGTACTTATTCATATTCATGTTCATTTATTTTGCATTCCAATATAATTCTTACAGTAATTTACATGTCAATAGAAAAGTTCATAACAATATTGGAACCCCGGTGGGGCACAGCAAAAAATCAGTGGTCGTAGAGAGACGGCTGCCTTATTTACCTTACCTTACCTTTTTTTATTCGTTTTTCTGCACCGTAACTGTCAGCAAACTTGCAAAGAAAACCCGCGAACATAATATGTTACTTGTCTCTGCCCGCGAAGTAATTACACAGATTCAATTGACGTTTTTATTTTATTTTATTTTTGAACTTGACGGTTTTAGTGTTGCAGTGTATAGATTATTTATTATACTTCTTGTTAGGAGGACTGTACCTTCAGTCTCCATAGCAACAGTTTTTTATTATTTTATAACTTGTCATACAACTGTAAAATAAAACATTCGTCACAAGTTCCAACAGTATTTATTTTACTTTAATATGGTAGCAGAGCAAAAATAAAGCGATAAATACGTTGATCACGATGGCGTCGGGCTCAAGTACAAAAATTGAGACTTTAAATAAAGAAAATTTCGACACATGGCGAATTCAAGCAAGGGCCGTACTCATCAAAAATAAATTATGGAGTGTTGTTGAGAAGCCGCTGGATCTTGAGAAAGCTGATGAAGAGAAGAGAGAGAAGGATCTTTTAGCTCAATCTGAGTTAGTACTTTTAATTTCACCCTCTGAATTGAAGCAAATAAAAAACTGTTGCTATGGAGACTGAAGGTACAGTCCTCCTAACATCCACTCCTCTTTTAGGAACTGAGGCCAAGAGCTTTAGTTAGCCTTTCCAGCCTGGGTGCATATAAGGGCTTTGTGAAACAATCAGCCAGTTGGTCCTCAGTAGTAACTTGCTTGACCTCAAGTATGCCAGCTGCCACATGGTATGAGAATGAGACACTTATCGGTTTAGATTTCAAGTCAGATGAGAAGCTTGGAGATTGTGAAATATGCATTCAAGCAAAAATTAAAAGACTGCCTAGTAAACCCAATAATACACCACGCACGACAAAACGACTTGAGATAGTGCACAGCGACGTCTGTGGTCCGATGACTCAAACCCTCGGTGGAGAAAAATACTTCATAACTTTCATCGACGACTATACTAGATACAGCCGAGTCTATTGCATAAAACAAAAAAGTGATGTATTGGACAAATTCAAACTTTACAAGGCAGAAATGGAAAATTTCACTGGTGACAAAATCATCAGTCTCCAGTCCGACAATGGTTTGGAATACTGCAATCATAATTTTGATAACTTTCTGAAAGAACATGGTATTACAAAACGATTAACAGCACCATATACACCACACCAGAATGGTGTTGCAGAACGTAAAAACCGTACCCTACTGGAAAAAGCTAGGAGCATGATGATCGAATCCAAAGCACCTCAAAGCCTTTGGGGAGAAGCTATTCAAACTGCAAACTACCTTTCCAATCGGAGCGTCAATAAAACTATTTCTGCACATTTTGGTACTGTTACTACACCTTATGAGAAATGGGTACAAAGAAAGCCTTGCATCCTCCATCTGCGTCAGTTTGGAATAAAAGCCTTTATATTACTGAAAGATGGCAAAGAACATAATAAATTCAAATCAAAAGCTATACCTGGGATGTTTGCAGGCTATTCAGATACTTCCAAAGCTTATAAAATTTGGGTACCTTCAAAACATAAAATCATAATTGCCAAAGACGTTCGATTCACTAACAAACTCTACTACACCGAAACACAAAATTCAATCTCGGAAATTACTAAATCTTTGAAGGATAATGATAAACATTACGCCGAAATAAACTTCTTTGATGATGATGTTGAAAGTGAGTATGAGTCAGTGCAAGAAAATGATGAACAAGAATCAGTACAAGGTAATGATAATGAAGAAATACCTATCCCAGATACAGATGTTAATGACACTATTATTGAAATAAATCCAACTGAAGAAGTTACCAATGAAGCTCCTCCTGAACAACGAGTACTTCGTGATCGCAGTTGTCTCAGAAAACCACAAAGGTTTGATGAATTTGTTCTCGCTGCTACTGAAGAGTTTAACAACTATAGAGAACCTTCAACCTATCGCGAAGCTCTTGAAAGCACAGACAAAGAGAAGTGGTTAGGAGCGATGCTGAGCGAGATCAATTCCCTTCATGAGAACCAAACATGGGATATTGTTCCTTTACCAAAGAACAGAAAAGCACTGCCTTGCAAGTGGGTATTTAAAGTTAAGACCAATCCAGATGGTAGTGTCGAGAGATATAAAGCAAGATTGGTAGTAAAGGGATTCTCACAGAAACCAGGGGTAGACTATGACAAGACATTCAGCCCTGTAGTGCGCCTTACTACCGTCCGTACCCTATTAGCAGTAGCTGTAAAAGAGAAATTATCTCTCTGTCAGTTTGATGTGTCAACAGCATTTCTTAACGGTAACGTAGAAGAAGAAATCTACATGAAACAGCCCGATGGTTATAGCGATGGAACAAACAGAGTGTGCCGCCTTAAGAGGAGCTTATATGGCCTCAAGCAGGCTCCAAGATGTTGGAACACCAGTATACATGAATTTCTTGTGAGCTCCAACTTCACACAGAGTACTTCTGATCCATGCCTATATATCCGAGAGAATGGAAAATCTAAAGTGTTGATTGCACTTTACGTTGATGACG
Organism: Erebia aethiops; assembly: GCA_923060345.2. Taxonomy (NCBI): domain Eukaryota; kingdom Metazoa; phylum Arthropoda; class Insecta; order Lepidoptera; family Nymphalidae; genus Erebia; species Erebia aethiops. The sequence goes on along the minus strand of OV281084.1, from coordinate 6,210,607 downwards.
GGCTAGTTGCATCAACTACAGAGGATGATGGAAAGAAATTCATAAAGGAATTACAAAATCGCTTCAAAATTGTAACAAAACCAGCTTCATATTTTCTTGGTATGGAAATCGAAAGATCTGACAATGGTAACATAACATTAAGTCAAAAAGCTTATACAAAGAAAGTACTAGAAAAGTACAAGATGTCTGAGTGCAAACCAGTTAAGACACCAATCACAAAAGAGACAGCTAAAATAGAAAATGCATCAGATGAAAAGGAAAGTAGTTTAATCTTCCCTTATAGACAGGCTGTGGGTTCCTTAGCCTACCTTATGGTTGGGACTAGGCCAGACATCAATTTCGCTGTCAGCTGCGCTTCAAGAAACCTTGATAATCCATCACGAGCAGACATTCTAGCAGTAAAAAGAATACTACGCTACCTAAAAGGTACAATGAATAAAAGTCTAGTATTCGGTTCGTCAAATAATGCTCATAACAAATTAATCTGCTACAGCGATGCAGATTTCTCAGCAGCGCACTCAACGTCCGGCATACTTTGTTTGTATTATGGACCAATCAGCTGGCGGAGTAACAAGCAAAATACGATAGCTTTATCGTCGACGGAGGCAGAGCTAGTGGCAGCTTCGGAGACAGCCCGGGAAATTATATGGCTACAGCAGATGTTGGAGGAAATCACTAAAACTGAAAAGCCACCACTTCTTTACATTGACAACGAGTCAACAATAAAGCTAGCATACAATCCGCCGTACGAGCAACATAGCCGAACCAAGCACATACAACGAAGGTATCTCTATGTCAGAGAGTGTGTGGCAGCTGGCATACTTGAGGTCAAGCAAGTTACTACTGAGGACCAACTGGCTGATTGTTTCACAAAGCCCTTATATGCACCCAGGCTGGAAAGGCTAACTAAAGCTCTTGGCCTCAGTTCCTAAAAGAGGAGTGGATGTTAGGAGGACTGTACCTTCAGTCTCCATAGCAACAGTTTTTTATTATTTTATAACTTGTCATACAACTGTAAAATAAAACATTCGTCACAAGTTCCAACAGTATTTATTTTACTTTAATACTTCTCTATGATCCAAAGTTGTTCAAACAAAAATAAACTCAATCTATGAGAACAATCAGTTTATAATCGTCTGGCCCGGCCCGGCCACCGGTGGCCGCTTGCATGCGAGAGCGTTTTCGTTTAAAATAATACGCGGCCACCGGTGGCCGCTTGCGCGTGGAGAGGGAATCCTTCTGATATATCTAGCGTCGTGAGAAAAAACTCTTGACACACTTGGACTTTTCCACCGTCTTTATGAAAGAAACACTCTCGCGTCATTTTTCGCCTGGAATTTTCACCAGCAGTTTTAACTTTTGTTTGAACTTCATCCACTAACGTTGTGATATACTGTTTTTGTTTATCTGAATCTTTTAAGTTCCAGTAGGCATTATGAATCTCCCTTGCATATACTTCAAATGATTGATTACACTTTCTGCGGCAACTACTGCAATCTTTTGGTCTTACTTTACGAGCGAGCACCCACTTTTTTACCTCTTAAAGAAACATATTCTTTTCCAGATTGCCTAAAACACTTTCGCACATTTTTCTTCCAGGTCTCGGGAGCAGATCTTTTATTGCGAGTTTTTTTTTATGATTTTCCACTTCCAGTTGGTTGTCAGTTGGTCAAGAGATTGTTTCCGGCTGTTCAAATGAGATGGCTTCAGGCATGTTAGGTGTCGATTGGCCAAGGATGCTAGGAGAATTATTGTGAGCTGTTCTTTGGCTGAACTGACTGCATGGAATTTCTCCAGAATCGTCATATAATAGGAAGAGATTTAAAGGTAAGTGTTAGTAAGTTAGTAATTTTAGTTTGAGATGGATCCATATCCTGGGTGAAAGCCTCCTCCATTGTTTGCCATGTTTTTCGGTCTTTTGCCACCTGCATCCAATTTTCTCCAGCAAACCTTTAATTTCGTCAGACCACCTTGAATTGCAAGCATGTTTTAGAGTGCAATTTATTTCATCTGTGCATCGCTGATATAACCAGATAACGATCTCTGGGACTCTAGGGTGACAATAATATTCTGAGGACGCTCCAATTTACTATACATCTTAGGCACACAACTACATAATCTGAATCCTTATTCATTCATTCATTCATTTATTTAATCGTTTGACTGTTACATACTTATGATCTTAAAATAATTTTACAGAGTAACAACAGTCTACCTCTAACAGGCATACGATATAAAGTCATACTTCATAATAGGTCTTTACCTATGAAATTGCCTTTCTTCAGTACTGGTCATTTCAAATAAAAAAAATGTTTGTAATGGCTCTGTACTCTAAATCCAAACTAATTTTGTTTTAAAACCATGACATTATTTTTACAAACTCAGTCTTTTGTTTTTTGATTAGCGTTGTATTTTCATTATATTTCAACATTTTTCGTCATTTACTTTAAAAATTCGTGTAATTATGGAATACGAGTTCCGTCGTGGCACCAACGCGACACAAACGGCACGTAACATCAAAAACGTTTACGGAGAGAACTGTACAAACGAACGTACAACCCGTTATTGGTTTTCCCGGTTCCGTTCTGGAAATTTTGACTTGAAAAATGAAGCTCGTGGTCGTCCGGAGACTTTGGTCAACAATACTGAATTAAAGGCGATTGTGAAAGCTGACGAAACTCAATCTACAGCTTTTGATGTAAGCATCAAAACAATATTGATCCATTTGCGACAAATTGGCAAGGTAAAAAAGCTTGATAGATGGGTGCCCCACGACCTTAACGATCGCCAGCGCAACGTACGCGTCGAGACCTGCCTTGCGCTGCTCAACAGGCAAAGAAATGAAGGAATTTGGAAACGAATTGTTACATGCGACGAAAAATGGATTCTGTTTGACAATCGAAAGCGCTCAGCAAGTTGGTTAGATCCTGGTTCAGCACCAAAGCAATGCCCTAAACCAAAAATGACCCCTAAAAAGGTGATGGTCACTGTTTGGTGGTCTAGTGCGGGTGTGATTCACCACAGCTTTTTACAAAACGGCATGAGCATTACTGCAGATGTGTACTGTGAAGAACTGGAGAGAATGATGGAGAAGCTTGCACATCTGCAACCAGCTTCGGTCAATCTGTCGTCCCCACTGCTCCTTTACGACAACGCGCGACCCCATACTGCGCAACAGACAGTCTCCAAGCTGCAAGAGCTGGGGTTGGAAGCTCTCCCTCATCCGCCATACTCACCAGACCTTGCACCTACCGACTATTACTTTTACCAAAATTTAGACAACTTTTTAGTGGGTAAAAAATTCAATTCCCGAGAGGCAGTACAAAATGCCTTTGAAGAGTTTGTTGCCTCCCGTCCAGCTGATTTTTACAAGAAGGGCATCAATAAACTGCCAATGCGTTGGCAAAGATGCGTCGATTGCATGGGTGATTACTTCGAATAACAGAAATAAAAAAGTTTGAAAAAATAAGTACTTTCACTTATTCCATACAAAACGGCAATTTCATAGGTAAAGACCTAATATTAACAACAGATTGGTTATTATTACATATATGTCAAAATTACCTAGCCAAGTTAATTTTTAAATTTGTTAAGTCCTTAGTTTTGTCACGATTGAAAAAGTCATTTATGGGTGAAATGCAAAATAGATGTACCGTAACGAAATCGTAACTAATCTGAGAGTGTAACTAAACTGATAGATTGTTACGAAACTGATAATGATAGGGTGAGATTACACAAACAAAGAAAAATAAGTATTTTGAGAAAAATCAACTTTATTATTTGAAAAGAAAAGTCACCATTATTGTTGTTGGAGTTTTATACATCGATATATATGTAGGCACTAGATGGGCCCTTTCATAGAAAAACGCCGGGCGTCCGAGTTGCGGAACACGTTCCGCATCTGTCTTTGTTCCCGTCGTAGCGCTATCACGATCTCTCGTCGTGCGGATAATTTGTTATTATTAAGTTAACATCTAAAGTTTAATTAGTTTGGCACTGTAAATTTTAATTTTAAGGTAAGTGTTTCAATTCACATTTATACATTTCCAAAAAAACGTTATTTAATCTTCCTATTTAATATTTTTATCCATTACGCAATCATTTAATTTCCGCGGCAAACTGTATAATTTTTTTTTTTACTAACTGGCCTTACGGCTGTGACCTATATTATCTATGACCGAGTCATACGTTTTCAAGTTTTTATTCAAGATGTTGCAAGCAAGTTCCTGCTTTTCAGACTAGATGGCGTTGCTAAAAATACGCCCACATTCTTTGTTTGACAGGGCCCGTCTATGTAAATTGAGGTCGTTGGTTTTATATTTCTACCTAAAATATGCCAGATCTTCATCGTGGTATAGAACATATTCTTCAGGTTTTTCCGATATTTGTTGTAATTGGACAAGTTTTACAATGAAATTTTCTGGAACTGTGTCTTTATCCTGAGCTCGGAGCAGTTTACGAAATTTGAGTCTATTCATTGAATTAAGAGTTTTATAGAAAGATATGTTGTACAATTGTTCAACTTTCATAGAATCTTCATGGATATCTTCGATTGTACCTATATAATATCTCCAAGACTTTCTCATATCATATCGTACAAGAACATTGTCTCCTTTATTATATATTTCTTGTTCGGTTTCAGTTATATCTATTTGTAAGTTCGATTGCCTGCTCCTTAAAGTCACTTTCCCCATCAATCTTCCTAAATTCTTGTTCTTTCGGGCTACTTATTTCTATTTCTTGCTCTGTGTTATTAACATCCATCACCACTAGGGCATCGAAACTCGGTTCAATTTTAAAAACCCGGGTTTTCGGGTCTAAGAGTAATCAAAACCCGGGTAGTCCGGTTTTTTCGAGCATTTCGATCTTTTTATTGTAATTTTTTTAAATACACTAATCGGCGTTTTTGTATCGATTTCTTACAATGAATATAAAATATAAAGGATGAGGAAGAATTTAAATAAATGAAACATCACTTTACAAATATGAAAACCAGTTTTAATGTTTAAAAAAGTGTTAAAGATTTATTTTTTCTTTAGAATATCTTAAAACTTAGTAAGTAATCTAGTCTTTTTAATCACAGACTTGCAGAGATTAGTTTTAACATTAAATGAATTATTTTGGTAACATGTACTTATTGTATTTAAAAGGTAATAAAAATAATATCTGCAATAGACATTTTTGTAGTATCACAAATAATTATAACATTAATAAAACTCTTCTTCGCATTAACAATTAAGTAACTAATAGTTCTTGTCTTCTATTCTTAATTCTACTATTCTAATATAATTTAAATTGCAGTCGTTTGGTTTATAATCAGTTCTTTATCTATTTGACGACCTCCGTGGCGCAGTGTGTAGCGCTTTACTTTAGGACACTGTTGCGGCATTTGACCTGGGGTCAGCCATTGCATTTTTCGCTTACGGTTATTATAAATAATCCAATTTTCATCACATGTCACAATTCCATCCTATTCCTTCATTTCTGTATCGATTCAACAAGGCAACACAAGTTTCAACAAGCGTTTCTTTCTGCAGATCAGTCAAATCATGAGGCACCCATTTTTCATATTTTTTTATTTTATTGATTTGACGCAAATGAGTCAATATTGTTGGTAAGGTAACGTTAAACCATGCCGCTAATTCCTGGGTAGTGCTCGGATCGGCTTCCATCATCTCTTTCAATTCATTGTTATTCACCTGTGTGTTATTCACCGGTCTTCCACGTGGTTCATTCTTCAAATCAAAGTATCCATCAAGAAAGCGTTTAAACCAAAATCGCACGGTGCGTTCATTAGCAGTCCCGTCTCCAAACGCAACATTGATATTGCGAGCTGTTTCTGCCGCGTTAGTTCCGCGTCGGAACTCGTATTCAAAAATGACTCGAATTTTCGAAGTATCTTTCTTGTTTAAGCTGAATAAAAAAAACAACTGAAAGTCGATAATCGAATGTTGCACATTTTTTAAAAGAAGAACTACATAGGTACCATGTGAAAAAAGTTTCACTCAAAAATCTCAAACCATGAAGGTTCTATGTCAATTCGAAGTACCTATTAGGTACAATAAAACGGTAATTTCATACTTGAACCCCTTTTCAAAATTGGCTCAAGACATCTCCTTGTTTTCGGAGACAATCTCCGCAGTTGTTTTGCAGAAGCGCACACAGCACCAAAAAATCAAAATGCGATCAATTGTGAAAACTACTTGTCTCGTTTTGAACTAGGGATCAATAGACAAGAAGAATGAGGCTAACTATATTTTTGTCTTTGAAATTAGAAATGATTATATTAAATTTGTCATTTGTTCCTAACTTCATTCATAGATCAGATGTTTTTTTTTTGTTATTAATCTTTGGAACTTTGCTAGCGTAGCTCTGTAGCTTTGGTACAACCGTTAGATCGTGCTATATTCGGGCCTCTAAAGAAAGCAATTAGGTGTACAGTGTGGGGAGAATGTCAGCGAAATAATCCCATTATCTCTGCTGAATTCAATATTTTTCAGAGCTTTGTGCGAAACATGATTATCCAAGAGCAACAGACCTCTTTTCTCTTTAGTAGGTCTGACGGGATTTTTAAAATGCTTAAGGAAAAGGTGAAAATCATCCTCATGCATCCATCCCGATCTGTTCGCTGATTCTAAAGAACCAGTAGTTCTATCACGAATAAAATATTCTTGGAATCTCTTTCGTGGAAATATAAACATAGGCGGTATATAATTTCCTATAGCGTTTCCAGCAAAAGTTAGATTAACCAAGGTTCCCCTTCCCGACGATGTCATCGCACTGACTTGTTTTTCTCCAAGTCGTCCTATGACTCTGTCAGACTTTTGCACGGTTGTTATTCCTATCTCATTGACGTTCCAAATATCTTTTGCTTCAAGATTATATTTGCTTACAACTCCTGTGTAGTTCTCAAAGAAAGCAGCCACATTAAATAGTTTTATTAAAGCTTGTTGCGCGAACTATGCTTGTGGGTTGTGGCAATCTTAAAGATAAATCGGGAAGTCGTTTCATACATAATTTCAGCCACCCTTTTAATTTTCTTCCCATGACGCCGGAATTTTTTAGGGTTCCGTACCAAAATGGTAAAATGGAACCCTTATGGTGCGACTTTCTCCGTCTGTCTGTCCGTCTGTCCGTCCGTCACACTCGATTATTTCAGTAACTACCGAAGCTATCGACATGAAATTTGGAATAGTTGTGTATATTAGTGGCGCAAAGACACTGGAATTAAAAAAAATTGGAAATTATTTTTGTTATTATTTAAAAAGGGGGGAAATCGGAGGGTTGAAATTTAAAAGTGAGATAACTGTACTGTGTGGGGTATCATATGAAAGGGTTTACTTTTGTACATTCTAAAACAGATTTTTAATTATTTTTAGTTATGATAGTTTTTGATTTATCGGGGAAAATGTCTAAAAAAATACCGTTCCCCCCCTTATCTCCGGAGTTTACCAATCGAAAAATTTGAAATAATTATGGTCAATAGGAATTTACGTATATTTTACAGGAAAACTATAGCCAATGCTCTAACTAGCATAGTTTTTTTGATATTAACAATAAACCTCTACAAACAAAGTTAGTCTTGCGGTTCATTAACAAAGGTAATTATTTATTAATAATGGTACGGAACCCTTCGTGCGCGAGTCCGACTCGCACTTGTTTATTATATTTTTTGCTAACATAAAGGCAATACTTCTTGTTTCTTTTGTTGTAAGCCCATAATTAGATGTTGCACATGTCAACAAATACTCGCTTAAAATAATTTCTTCCTCTTCTGTAAATACCGTTGGACTGGCATGTTTTTCGGTCCGTGGTATTCTCCTCAAATGAAAAATCCGTCCATCCTTCTTCAATTAAATTGCACACATTTTTATCAAAATATGAATATCACTAACTCTAAACACGAATGTTAAACTTCTAGAGTCTGGCTAGCGAAACATGAACCTAGCAAAGCGCGGCAAATTCAAAAATGATCAAGAAGGCAACACAGAAAATAGTTGGAAAAAAATGATTTTGATACTTTTATCTTTATAAATTAATAATATATTTTTACTCCCGGTATGAAAATAATTACTCAGATAAGAATATCACTTAAATAATCATTTATATTTTATTCACTGTAATCAAATTCTAATTCTAAATATTCTACACCCATATCTGATTCATCTGAGCTGCTCGACTCTTCATCCCGGACACTTATTATAAATTGTTCCATATCTTCCGCTATCCCATCCCTGGTTCTATATTGGTCTTCAACATGCAGTACATGGTCGACATTTTTTTTCCAGTCATCTGCTGCTATGCTTTGGAAAGCTTCTTTTATTACTTCTTGTAACTGAGCTACTGATATAGAAATATTTCTGGTTGCCACTTTTCGCTTTCCAAGACTCCATATGAGCTCTATGGGATTGAGGTCGCAATGGTAGGGAGGTAATCTTAATACCTCATGACCATGCTCTTTTAACATTTCATCTGCTTCATATACTGGCTCAGGTTTGTACTTTTGTACCAAAACCAATAGTTCCGATCTAGTCTGATTTTCTTCAAACATAATGTGATTGGCACGCAGCCAATCTTGTATATCTGTTTTCCGAATGCTGGTGTTGGTATCTTATTAATTTGAACTGTATGGTAACTGGCGTTGTCCATCACTATGACGCTATTTGTACTCAAATTGGGTATCAGTTTCTCGCACAACCATTTATTAAAATTTGAGGCATTCATGTCATGATGGTAGTCTGCTTTGGTAGACTTAGTGCTGAATGTTAACAATGCATTGGGCACAAAACCATTCTCTGAGCCAGCATGAATGATTATAAATCGTTTTCCTGTGGAAATGCTGTCGATAACACCCTGTGTCGAAGGTCCCTGCCAAGACATTTTTGGCTTATAATTTTGATGGATGTATGTTTCATCGAGATTTATTATTTGTTTACCTTCAGCACGTTTTGCAGCAATAGTCCTTAAATATTTGTGTCGCCATGCTTCGAGGTCATATCTTTCAATGAGTACAGATCGTTGATTTTTATTTTTCTTAAATTCAAATCCATTCTTTAGCAAAATTTGCCGTAGTGTTTCTCGGCATCCAGTAAAGTTTATGCTTTCTCTTAAATCAGCCAAAAGGTTTCTTAGGGTAGGTACTTGTTTTTTAACCAAATAGAATTCATTTATTTTGTTCCTGATATCTTGAATATCAAAACTATCTAGGTTGGATATTGTAGACGGGTGAGTTCGTTTTTTGCCTGGAGTTCTGAAGACACCGTTATTTGTTTTACCTTCATTATTTATTCTCTTTAATGTTGAACAGCTCACACCTACGAAATAGACACAATAATAATTATATCTATATCAAAAGAAATCTTGAAAATTTCGGGTAGTTCAGGCACTAAAGCGTAACAGACAGACGTACAGAGTTATCTTCGCATTTATAGGTAATAGTATTAGTATAGATTTAATTACCTGTCATAGAAGAGATATCTTGAAAATATTTATTCTGACTAAGTAACTCTTTTTGTTCCAATTCTTTGAGTTTGGATAGATTTTCCAACACCTCTTGTTTTGCTTCGGAATCTAGGTCAAGATCTTCTGTAAAAATAAAAAAAAGATTCATGAAACATTTTCATGCATTAGTCATGTTACTACTCAAACTTGGGCAACAGTAATAAAAATCTTCGTAATTTTAATATCATATTAAGTTAAGTATACATTATTATATCATATAAAGCAAAATTTTGAATAAAAGTTATAAATCAATGAAAAATAACACATTTTCTTAAAGTATCAAAATAACTGTACTCAACTAACCTATAAATTTTACGACGATGTCTAAACATTCCCTTTTTTGTTTGAATAACGATTCTTTCTCCTTTTGTTTTTCTTTACACTTGTTCATCATGTTAAAAAGAAGTTCTCGTACGCTACTTTTAATCGGTTTACTCATGATTGATTTCTGTATAACAAAATAACAATGCGACCACAGAGAAGTTGATAGTTAGTTGACAGCATGTGTCAAAATGTCAGTGTTGCAACTTAAAAAATTGATGGGTTCACCATTCGCTAGCCAAACTATAGCCTAGCTATCATAAGATGCATGTTATCTGCTGGTAACAAGCATCTTATGATAGAAGAGAATGTTAATAATGTTAGGGGTAATATAATATAGTAGAAAAAAAAACCATAGGTACTACTAACCAGTTCATCAGGGAGCTCAACAGTTGCTTTGTCTTCGATGACTATCTCTGCATCTCCACCCAACGGTACAGAATAGCCATCACAAGTAGCTCCTAAAATAGATGCCACCCGGTCCAGTGCATCATCGGGCGGTATATAATCCGGCTTTCCTCCCCCCGTCTACAAATATAATTACATAAAGATAATGTATATTAAACACATAAACTCAGGAAACAGCTGTAACAGCTAAAAATAAATACCTTCATGCGATTCAACCTAATTTTAGCTGTCCTCTTACGTGCAGCCTTTTTTAAATTTTCCCATTTTAGTTTTAGTTGCTCTGTAGTGCGTGGGCAACTAGATATTGACGCATTCAATGCACTGGTGATGCTTGCCCAGGCTTCGTCCTTAAGCCTGTTGTTCGTGGCATTTGTGGCCTTGCTCGTTATGATCTTGTTTCCATGAACAAGATCAATAAGCAAGGTCACCTCTTCCTTCGTCATGGGTGTACCTTTTGTCTAAAATTAAAATAGGTAAGTTAATTAAAGCTCCAATTTTCAATCGTTATTGCAAACAAAAAAACTACAATAACAACAAGATATTTTAGTAAAAAGTAATCTGTATATATTATATCTATATAATAAATGTCTAAAAGTACTTACGGCACTGATTATTTTATGTTTAAGTCCCGAGAATAAGAAAATCTGTAAGAAATGTCCAAATTCCAAAACTGTAGGTAAACACGCGTCACCCAGAATGCAGTTCATAGAACATAGACAACGTAGGCACCACAGCACAGTGACAGTTTACACGTTTTGTTAGTCTTTTCCGCGCCCCAATACCCAAAGGAGAACGGAAAAATTATAGAAATTTACTACCTATCCTTATTAAAAATACTTGTTTCAGCAAACAAACATTATTTACCTATTAATTTTATTATTTTTGTGTTTCTTAATAGAAGAAATCTTACGATAAAGGAAAACTTTATAATTGTAAAATTTAGTAGTGGTTGTAGTAACAACACGCCCGGAGGGTCAGGTAGCAAACCTTACCAACAGATGGCTAGCGATAGATAGCTGTTACCGGCACTTGTGGGACGCAATGTATAGATAGATAGAGAGCTACAGTCTGCCGCCGATAGCTATCTATCACTTACTAAAAGTAGGTTTTTGGGAACGGCCGTAAATCAAGTTTTTGACCACTTACTTGTGAAATGTAATTTCCTCTCGCTGCGACTTTTGCAGCCTAATATCCTGCAACACACTGTTGCACAATAACAAACCACTAATGATCACACTTTTCTACATTAGCGGAAGTGTTTTCAATAACCTCTTCTTTAATCAACTCTTCAGTTTGTTCATCGATATTCGTAAAACTATCCGTAGGTGTTTCTTGGTCTTTTGTAATACAATAAGTTAGGTTTGTAAATGTCATCTGTACCTTTTCCACTACGCTGACTGGCGGATACTTTTTTAAACTCCTTTCGAAATGACCCTTTTAAGCTTTGAAATTTCTTTACCTGTTCTGTATCTCTGTCATGAGGCAAACCGTTATCAATGTAAAAAAAACCAATTTGTTGTATTTTCCTTTAAATTTTTATTTGTATATTCATCAGACTTAATTTTCCACAGACATGTGTGAGATTTATAAATTTCCAAAAACACTATAAGATCCCTGCTCTATAATCTAATGTCCGTGTAATTATAAGAGACTGTTGGACAAAAACGGGCATTTAAAGGTGTTTGACGCGCACAGACTTGCACGATGACTCTAACTACATACATATTTAAAATCATAATCATATATTATTTAAATACATTTTTCTTCTAAATTCCATAATATCTAGGTATACCTAATTTCATAAAAAGAAGGGAACTTGATGTGATAATAATGGCTCTTTTATATATTATTATTATTATGTGTTTGAGATGGAAATCATTTTTCAACATACTTTTAGGAGAATGGGGGATGTGGGTATCAGAAGGTGCTATTGGGTATCTCCTATTTAAGGGTCTGTAATTAATAATTCCCAGATAGTTCCTGATATTTATTCCATGTGTGTATAGCACAAGATACCGAGTGACACTGTGCGAGACTGACAACTTAGTTATTAGTTACATACTGAAGTAAGCTACGGCGATGTCCGACTGCTGACTAGGCGTCAGGAGTCATGTTGCATTATGCATGTGTCCCTACATACTCTTCAATATGAGTGTCCATGTAGGGCCAATAATTAAACTTTCGGCCATCTGCTTCATATTGAACATACCTAAATGCTAATTTAATTACATACTTTCTAAATCTCAAAACAAAATTAAGAAAATTAGCTTCAGATTTGTTTATCAACATCATATCTTGAATGTGGTTTACAGTAAAACTGTTGATAATGAGATATCATTGAGAATATCCCACTATGTACACGTCAAATGAAAATCACACTTTGTAGTCGAGAGGGCATTTAAAGCCCAATAAAGCGTGTTAGGGCAATAACTGGAGCACACTTTCTGAATAGCGCTAAACCAATATTTAAAAAAATTTATGTATTAACTTTGCCTTTTATGTATATAAAAGAAATTTGTATATTTGTAAAAAAACACAACCAATATTTTAAAACTTTTGGTGATATCCATGGGAAGGACAGCAGACGGGGAAATAAATTAGTATGACCAATGGTTAACTTGACGCTGTATAAAAAAATGTTTACTGTATGGCAATTGAGGTTTATAATAAGTTGCCAAAAGATCTTATTGACCTGCCTTTGCACAAATTTAAAACTAAAATCATCGATTGGTTACTGGCCCCCTAATTTTATTCTGTTTAAGATTATTTAAATCACTCATAAGGATATTTATTTTTATTTAGCCTTAACTTATGATTATTGAATTTGGCTAAATATAAAACAATGTATTAATAATAGGTGTTCCAGATACTAGATCATTGCTATGATATTGGAACGCTCTAACACATCTATCTGAGATGACTCTATTGTTTTCCGCAGCTTTAATATTTATGAACTTATTGACAAGAATTGGTTCACCTCCAGGTGTTCTCAAAAAACACTTTTTGGTTACATGTGCTAGGAAAAAACTACTTGGACATGCTATATCAGGATATTTACTAATAGCTCTTGGTTTGTTTCCTAAAGCATCAAGTAATGTAACGTTTAAATTAGTAAGGCAGTGAGCTGGTATACACTGTTGATTAAGGTTATTTTTAATCGAAAACCACGTTATAGATTGGTATGCACCAATATTTCTAGAAATCTTGTCAGTAAACACAAACTGGGGATCTCTTTCAATTATCTCTTTTTCAGTAATTGATTTGGTGTGAAGGTCAGGGCACAACATACTAATATTGCTTTCAAATACAATAGCTTTTGAATCTATTAAAGTGCTATTTTTGGTGCTGTTCAAAGAAGTTAACTCAATAAGTGGTATGTTTACAGTATTTCTTTTTAACAATGCCAATTGCTGCTTTTTAGTCATCGTTGGTAACTCACTTATTTCTGAACCCAAGCGTTGATCTCTACGTTTACTAATATTTTTTTTTATCTTTTCCTTTAGCTTCAACACCTGGTCATCAGTTAATAGTTGTACTTGACTAGGTTTGTCCACTTCAGCAGGCTTGACCGGTTTTTCCTGTTTAGGTGGACGTTGTACACCTTTGTTTTTAAATTGGCGCTTTGGCCTTGGTGGGATGACAAATTTAGGTGCCTTCTTTGTTTGGTCCCAATAGTATTTTGCTCTCATAATGTCCTGCTGCTCGTCCTCCTCCCGAGTAGAGCTTAAGTATAAGAAGTTATTTGTATGCCACTCGGTTTTATATTGTTTAGCCAACAAAGAGCCTCTTTTCTTATCATTGTTGGACCCTACTCTAGTCCAAACTTCAACGCCTCTAACATTTATTCGGGATGTGTAACCTTTCAATTTCGCCCAATAAGCCCAGTCAAAGTGCTCCTGATTGGTTTGACGTACAGGTGTTTTCATTAAGGCACCTCGCAATTTATTGTTTAATACCTCGATCCTCCTTTTTGAATACTTTATCTCTTCGCGGTAGTAGTTTGCGTTGTCCTTATTGGTAGAATTGAACAGATTATTGTTAAGCTTATGTAACCAGTTCAACTCATCCTGGATAACATTTGCGCGTTCCTTGAGTGAACGGTAATCGTCACTCTCAAACTCATTATTTTTTCCAAGAATCTCACTCTTCAACTCCTTAAATTTCTGCTTAAAATCATCATCAACCCATATTGGATTGAAAAAGTTAATGGTTTTTGGTGCCATAACTTTAGATTTCAAACAAAAAACTTTATTATAATGCGAATTGCAAATGATAATTTGCACACCATATGTTGGTAGATTGTGGCTCGATGCTATTATGTTTTTATTGTAAGAACTTCCTACCTACAATCAGCAAATAAATATTATGATTATGATTAGTCTGTTATGGAAATGTATCGATATGAGTAGGAATCGATACTTCTATGGCATCGGAACATCCCTACTCGAATAGGACTGACCGACCGCCTGTTTCGTGCCCACCATTCAAGCCGCTGGCGGATCGCCCCGCATAGCGCTGCCCCGCGCCCCGCTGTCGCCATCGCTCCGCCGCCGCAAATTTCGTGCGGCACAATGATGCCCACAATAAAACTACCACTATTACTAAATTAGTCCTGCTCATTCATCTACCTCAGATGAGAAAAAATCCACGGCTTCATGGTTCCAGCGGACGTTGTAATGTTCGGGTGAAAAAAAGGTTTTAAAAAGGTGAATTTGGGTTTTGAAATGCGGCGCTCGTACGCTAAAACTATTGATTGTACAAAAAAACGTGACCACATAAATTGTAGAAAATTTTCTCTAGTGTAATTTATTACAGAAGTTGTTTCATTGTAAAATGAGTCGTAAAGGAGCTATTGTCAAAAAAACTGTTTTTCGGCGCCATTTTTCCAATATGGCGCGAGCGGCAAAGATACGAGGTGGAAAAGTAAAAATTCGAAAAAAATAGGTACGTCGAAATCTATGAAATCACCAATTTTCAGAACTCCCGGAAAACTACTAAATGACTGGACTAATATGAAAAATATGCAAGATGTATTCAACAACTTAAAAACAATGTCGGTTTTATGGTTTCCGCATTGAACGAAATTAAAATCAAGCCTGATTAATGTAAAATTGTTTTGATATAATTTCTTATAATATATATGTGGGATTATGTCAAAGATTTAAGAGGAAACATTAAACTTTCACCAATTCTTTTTATTATTTTTAACACAAGGCAGTCGTACATCTTTCTCATTACAACTTGACAACCACTGACGTGACATTGACAATTCTAAACTTCAATTAAATATGACAGTTACACAGAATAAGAGCAAATCATAACAATGATACCATCAATTTAAAAAATATTAAAACTATCATTAAATTATCCCACATATATTTCAGGGCTTTTTTTCAAGACAAAATGAATTGAGAAAAACATTGATCATATTCCAGTGTACCTCTGTTAGGAACTTTTTGTTCGGGTTGTATTCTCTCAAGTAAAGTAAAGTAAAGTAAATATTTATTTGGTAAAATATGGTACATACAAGATGTTATACTTAAGGTTTATAAGCACAAGCATATTTTATCGTTACCGACGCACATAGGAGTATTTCATATGAAAACAAAAAAAAAAATAACAAGATAATTATAATTAAAAAAAAAAAAACAATAAAATTTGTATAATACGAAAAAGTCGTTATTTTTATAGACCGTATTAATCACTACTTTCGTAATATATCACTACTTTCGTGTTCACTAATCATTTTATCCCCATCGTCTTCTTCGTCAGAGCTATTATCATCCGGTCTTCTTGGTACTAAAATGGTTGACCTTCTTGGTACTAAAATGGTTAATGACTCCTTGCTTTTCTTGTTTCGCTTGACTCGGTTGCAGCTGATAAGTGGATCGGATGTTAACAACAATCTATTTAAAATATCTCTGTTACAGTCCACTCTAGAGAATTTTCTGGCCAAGTCGACGCGATATTTCCTAAAATGTTTATTGCGTGCTTCAGCGGCCTCCTCTGATAGCTTTCCTATTGGCAGAATAGCTTCTGATATAACTTGAGCGCCATGCATCAATATTTTGTGAACTGTAGGTGACATGGGATGCCAACCATACAGCTGGGCCGTTTGTTGTGCATACATGTCAAATTTTTCAAAGTCGATCTCATGGCCGCTTGATAGGACTTCAAGAATAACTTTAAATCTTTTAATTAAATCTATGTCGATTCCGGTGATCCGAGAAGAGCATTCGGGATTTTCAAAAAATCTCGATGTATTTCCGTCGCGACGTCCAAATGTTGAATTATTATAATATTCTTATTTAAGAATTGAAGAACTCTTGTACCGAATAAAAACAATGATCTAAGAGATATTTGAAAAGTTCTTTTTTAAATAATGGTAGATTTAGTTCTTTTAGTTTACTCGGTAATTTATTGTAGATTTTTATGACCATACAATAACAGTTTTTAGTAAAAAGACTTGGTCTTAGATGAGGCAACGAAATGTTATTTTTGTATCGTTTGCTTGTGTATGGTTGTGAGTATGTACTTAGAAATAAATTGAGGTTTTTGAAAACAAATAATGCAGATTCATAAATGTATAGGCACGGAAGCGGTAAAATCTTTTTAGATTTAAATAACGGTTTGAAGATAGTAAGCATTGCATAAAATTCTTATACATTTTTTTGGGTTCTAAATGCTGAGTTCTCAGCTGTTCATCTCGCTTGAGTTGCCCCATATAATTATACCATACCTCAATAGTGAGGAAACGTATCCATGATAGGCAGTTAATGCTGCCTCTAGAGATCTGCTGCCTCAATTTAATATCATGATTTTCTTTGGAGGAACGTTACGTGGAGGAACGCGAAAGTTACTTAATCAAGTTCAACATTTTTTTTTTACTTTTGTACGTCACTGTTATGTATTCTATAGCAGCAATTATACGCGGGTCTCTTTTTTTAATATCTTAATCGACATGTCATCACCATAAAAATATCGTCATATTGTATTTCTGATGGAAAATTTTCATTCTTCTTTTCATGCTTTGAGAAGAATAAAGCTTTTAAAGATTTAAAAATAAATGATTCATCATCCTCAAAATTTGACCCCGGCGTATATGTGCTACTTAATTTATTGACCATAAGGGCTACAAACGCTGATTCAAACCCTGCACACGTTAGAGAATTATTTCGGTAACCATGACTTCTCACACTACCAAAAATTTTTTCCGACGTAACCTGGTTAAAATGCCGGCACCAGATCGGTTTAATATTATAATTATTAAATAATTTAACTTTTAGTTTTTTTTTTTTTCATATTTTCTATGGTCCGTATCCAGCTGTTCACAGTCAGAACAACACTAACTTTTTTGAAATAAAAATACTATATTCAATACTATCATTGCTCATTTTAATTCTTAATGAAAATGATTTTTTATTTTTTCCAAACTTCTTGGTGCTCTGATTTCGGGGTTATTGCTAGCAGCAATGGCTTTCCGCTTCTCTTGGGGGAGTTATTAAAACTTTCATTTAAATAATCAAACAGATTGTCGAAAAATGAAAGAATATCTGCCGTGTCTCTGCATTCGTTTGGCAGTATTCTTGATTTAAAATGATTCTCTGTATTTTAAATTCTTAAACAGTAAGTTGTTTCTGATTCCTTTCAACAAGTGATGCACCACGTCAAATAATGGGACCACTTCTTCATTGTCACCCTTAAACACTCCATCTGTTCAACCATAAGCCGAGGAAGAAGACCTCTCAGCTGCCTTTTGCTGGGTCCAGGCTTATTTGGAAGTTGGAGCTGTGTATGAAATGAAATACATAAACTTACCAAATACGACGGGATTTTTTATGTCCAATGTGGATGTCACAATACCTTGCACACACAAGCCGGCCGGCACGCGCAAAAACCAATACGTTGTATGTTCTAATAAGATATAATTATGTGCAGAAAACAAGTTAAGAAGATTTTTGCTCCACCATTATTTTACAGTTCACTATTCAATTTGGAGGGGAAAATATATTCAGGAAGGACACATAACAAACATTACATAGAATAGAGATAACAAATATAAAAGGTGGGTAACTTTAGAACATGATTACCTAATAACCAAATAAAAAAAATGTGATGAATGAAACTAAACACCATCCCTTGCATCTTTACCTGCTGTTGTATAATCTTGCCTTGTTTCTTCAATTAACTGATTAATTGCACTAACGTTAGATGTTCCCTGGTCACATACAGTAGCAAGGACTTGAAAGTCAGCTTAACTTTCTAATATTTTTCTAATCATTGCTGCTAATTCAGCTTTTTTTTGCTGCCAGCACAAAATGAATATGATATTGGCTGTTTATATGTTTGTTTCATGTATGTTCAATGTCTTTTGCTGACATGACCTGCAGGACATACCTTCTCTTGGGGGCTGAATCCTCTCCAATGCTACTACTGCTCGGTCGACCTCTTGCTGGTTGAACATGGATCTTATATTTGCTGAGGTTATCTGCTAGTTCTGTTCGGAACTCGACTAAATTCATTGTTTCTTTAGCGTGTAACTTTTACTGCAAACTTGCTTATATAAAACCCATGAATTTATTATTGTTAAATCTAAAAGATGATGAAATAGTCTCATATGCAATTTCCTGCTTTTCATGTGGATCCTGTGTATGAACAAGTGAGTACGTTAATGGATGTTCAATGTATCAATACATGATAGTGTGCGCAGCTTCTGAAACTTGGGTTCGGATTGGAAGTTACACGGGATTTGGTTTGAGTTGGTGGATGGCAGTGGTGACAAAGGTGCTTGAGCATTCGATGATTCCAGATTAATATTGTCACCTAAACGGCTGCTTATTTGGCTTTTGTTTTTGATTTCCATCTGATTTCCAGCCTCCATGTTGTTTGATCTGGATCATTTATTTTCTATTTTCCGAAGCTTGTTTGCCAACAATTCGGCCTGCTCCTGAGTCTGGTTTTTGCAACTCCAGCAATCTGGCACCCGTTGCAGATCGGCTGATCTTCATTTATGTTTTCTCAGCCCGCTCTATGACTTGGGCATAGGTGACACCTCTCTCTACCGCTTCCGCCATAAACGTAATAATGACCGCAGCAGTGTCTCGGGAAGCTAGAATTGGCTTGGTCGATTTTGCTCGTTTAGCTGCGGGAGTGGCCGTCGGGGCTGCAGGGGCAGTGACTTTCTTCTTCTTTTCTCCCTTCTTCACAACTGTCACCCAATCAGTGTCAGTAGTCGTCTGAGTTCAGCACGAGCCCGCAGTAGCCTCTTGAGGTTCCGGCAGATGGTGGGGACGCAGTAGTGTTTCGGTTCTTCGATGCAGTTGGGGCTGCCGCCGAAGAAACAACCGGCTGCGTTACTAGTGCCGCTTGCTTTTTTCGGTCCGACGATAACGGTGGGCGATGCACTTTCGGGCAAAAGCCGCTCCTCAATCCCGGCAAACCGAGCATTCAACATGCCACCCACCGAAGAAACAATGGAGGCCCTCAGTTCTTCGATAAGGTCGCCACTCAAACTGGGTGCGGGAGCGTCCCTTGCATTAGTTGCCATAGACGTCCTCATCTCATTGAACTCGCGCTGATGAGCCCTCAGCTCAGCTTTGAGGCCCTCGACCTCGCTGCGCAAGCGTTCGTTGTCAGCTCTAAGTCGACGCGTCTCTTCGACTGCACTTCTAGTTGCCAGAGTGTTTACTACCTCCTGCAGCGTTTTGACCGCGTCTTTCAATCGTTTTATCCAGGTGCCTTTCAGGTTGCCCGACTTGCTGACAACCTGCATAATGTTCGCCACGTTGTGCCCACCGAGGGCCCGCAGCTCCTCAGCATCTATCGAGCTTGGATCCTGGGTGCATTGGATCTCAGCTACTTCTTCGGGTCCGACAATGGTGTGGGCGTTTCTTTGCGGTGGACCCGATCTCGTAGGTAATGATTAAACTGGACCTCAAGAGCCTCCTCTTTCGCCTTCTACAGCTTAGCTCGTGCACTAGTAATGCCAGTGCCAGTGCTGCGTCCTCTAGCCTGTGACCTGCTTGCCGGCTGGCTGCAGAGCCGGACCTCGACGAGGCTCTGGAGCCCTCTGAATCTGACCCCGAACCGACACTACCCGGCACTCGGAAAAGAGGACTCCGAGTCCGGGAGCCGTCCCTGTTTTGCTTTTTTGTTCCCTCTTCCTTCTCTCCTTCTCTTTCTACGTCTAAGTTTTGGTTTTTGGTTTTAATTTTTAAGGTTTTTTCCATGTTAGTCCCACGCGTACAGGGGAAAAGAAATTCCGTCCGAACTGTGCCCCCTGTACCCGAATAAGCCTACTACATCACGGGGGTCGGCCTGTACCCTGACGTGGTTCGCACTAAAGACTATACGACCCAATAGCTTAGCTTTTCAGCTTGTACAAAGCTTTCGGCTTCCTTAGAATTCGAAAATTTCTTTACGAATACATACTCTTTGCCTCTTGACCTCTTCTTTTTCGCAGAAGGCTGCTCTTCCTCTTCAGATTCATCTGAACAATAAACGGGAACATTTTCGCGGTTCTGCGTACCACTACCACTGGCTTCTAATATTGATTGATATGATTCCATATTATTGTGAACAACAAAACGTCTATTAAAAATAACGCACAAAACTTAAATTGTACCAATAACTTTACAATTAAACAGATTTATAGCCAGATTCTGATTATGTATTAAGTCAAAAAGATATTATGGTTAAGATTGATTTTATATTTTTTTAGTAGAACATGTTAAGATAATCAAGTAGTTTATTAATACCATTGTCATTTGTCTGGTATGTAGTGCAATTAAAAAACTCGCAAATATTATAAGCAAAAAGTCGTTCATTTATAATGGATAGAATTGCATCTGCATACTCATGCATGCAACATGCAAGCAAATGCATTATGTAATGCTGCTGCAATTGAAAAATCATCATGTGAGAACTGAGGACCTGCACGGTTAAAATATTCTTGGCGAAATATTTTAACACAAATTCTTATTTTTATAATCTATCACCTGTTAAGGTCATCCACAAATTATAGTAAGTATATTAAGAACTATACCTTACTTTAATTACTGATCAATACTGACTTGAACGCACTGATAATAGGGAAAAATAATTATTTGTCTTGTATACAAGGTTGTTGTTTGATGTTGGACGATGGGCGGTTAGGTTCGATAAAACAAAAATATGAAAATCTAAACTTTTATTATTAATAGGTTGTTCACAAAAAAATTATACTCATCATCAGCTTCCTGAACCACTTGAGGCCTCTTTTTAATGTAGAGTAATACACCGCCATTTGGTCGCCATCGTGTTTTGGATAAGATGTCAGCATAGTCACTGGTCTTTTATCAACCCATTTCATGATTTTTACTCCTTTTCTATTAATTTTTCCAATAATCTGACCTTTTTTAAGTTTCGTACTTGTGACAACTTTTGGCATTCCCTACCTATTTAAACGTACAGTACCACAATACATCGTCTTTTTTCAATCAAGTATTCATCAAGGCCCACCGACGTATAAAAGTTGTCTGCAATAACGACTCTGCCTTTATTTTCTAAACCTTTGATCAGCTGCACGACAATTTCATGGCCATGGGGCTTTTTACCTTTGGGGTTGCTAGTTTCGCTTTTGCCTGTGTAAATTATGACAGAATGAGTGTAACCTTCCGGTGTACAGTTTTATTCCATATTTGTGAGTTTTATTTTTTATGTATTGTTTAAATTTTAGGCGGCCTCGCCAAGGTATCATGGTCTCATTTATGACCAAATATTTACCTGGTGTTAATATTTCTTTAAATCTGTTTGTAATTATTGTAAACACATCACGAATTTTGTACACAAAATTCGTGATAAACTACAGAAACTACAGTTTATCAGTATTGCCGTCTCCTTGAGTAGAGCTAAAATGCCAAAATTTTAGCAATAGCATAAATCGGTGTCTCGATATTTGAGAGCATATGTATTCATTACGATACATTTTATTCTTAGACCGGTAACATCGTACGCTGGGCACTTTAACTAAGCCCATTGTAATCAAAACTCCCATGAATTTACATATTTCAGAAAAGTTTGTTTGTTGTTTATTTAGCTTTAACTCGTGTATCATCAATATGTATAAAAATCAATGCCACTTTTCGTTGTAATTTTATAACCCAAGAACGGGCTCACCTATCCAAACCAAATGTTTAGGCTTCGTTCGGACTATTTAGTAGATGGTTTATGTGAAGTTTGCACAAAATCGGTCGAGCGGTTCTTCATTTATCACATTTTTTGTAAACGATTTATACGTAGCGAAGCACGTACCGGGCCGCTAGTTGTTTATAGTTTTCAGCGATTTTGTTGGTTTCTTCTACCATTTTGTCGATTATCTCTTCAAAAGGCATTGTAGCATCTGAGGGCACATTTATTTTGCATGTTTTACTATACTCTCCAATATTAGGTCTATCGGTTTTGATATTTATCCATTCATCCTCATTACCCGAAGGATTTGATTCTTTAGTAGTATGAGAATCAGAATCAGTGTCTTCACAAGAAAATGTAACGTCTGTCGAGCTATCAGTATTACTATAATTTTCAAGTCGTGGGCTAGTAATAACTTTTGGTGAGAACTCTTCTGTGATTTGTTGAGTCAACCTGGAGGACTTAAATTTCTGATGCAAGAATATTGTCTGAAGATTCTTCTGTTATTCGTTTTTCAAACTCCTTCGAAGATGGTAATTTTTCAAGTTGAGATATGTCATCTGCAGGTCCTGATATGTCTTGCTTAGTATCTAAAGAACCATTATGTTGTGATTGATCTAAAGGTGTCACTAAATTATTAACACTTAAATCATTTAATGAACCGAACTGGTTTGAAATCCTAGGCAGGGAAACATTATCCAAAATTGCCTAGTTTTTATTTAAACTAGGGCTTACGTAAATACGTTCCTTGTATATTGCATCAAATTATTCTAGCTTCTGTTTTTTCACTGCCAGATTTAAAACTTCTAAAACTTCAATTTTATTTGATGTACCTACATGACGATGATGGTTCAATAATAAAATTTCGGTTATCCTTATGCGGTACAAGGTATGTCGGTTAGTTTAGGTTACAATACGAATATGTATTGTACTGTTTTGACTATGTTATGAGTAATATTCTGTTTATATTCGGGCTCAGGGTCATAAAAATACATTTGTCTCTTTCCTATTCCTAGAAACTCGGTAACAATCGTTCCTGCAATGAGTGAAGGCCAAGAAGTTACTCCCCGCACTACGGGAAAGTCGCTTAAAATTCACAAATGTCTTGTAACGCGTCGAATGTGTTATTGTCACACAGCGGGATCTGTTACCATCCAGTGTGGATAGCTATGACTGACCTGGTGACAGAGTTTCTGGTAGATGAGCTAGAAAACCACGCTCGTGAATAGCATCCACACTGTCTCGGAAACCCCTATCAAAAATGAAGGCATTATCTTCTTTAAAAAAACTGAACTAAATTATCTCAGCTCTACAATTCATTCACGATTGACGCGTCATTGGTAGTGGCAGGATATGGTCCTGCAACATTCAGAATGTACCCATTGCAACATACGAAAAGGTTTTACTAGGTTTCGATACTTATGAAGTGAATAAGTCTCTTTTTGAAAGAGATAATTTGTACTTTTCTGAGTATAAACATAGGTGCCTTCAAAGATAACTATTGTGTTTTGTTGCTTTGTAGGAAGTTCTGGTTTACCAAATAATCCATTTGCTATTTTTGAATTTTTTTGAAATTACAATATCATTTCGGCCTAGGTGTTGTGGGACATATTCTTCAGCTAATGGGTATTCGTACCTTGTCCATAAGGGTATCTAGTGTTCGCTTTGGTGTCTGAAATAGACATGCTAGCCTGTCTCCAGAATCGCCGGTTCTCAGTTTGCATATTATAATGCTATCAATACAAAGCTTCCTCTGTGCATTTCTTGCAGACTTCTTGTTTCATTCATTATTTGCTGGTGTTGAAATTGAAAAAGCCTGGCATACAAAGTCAGTGTCAGTTATCTGCAAGAAACACAATAATAAATACCCAATAATGAAAGTGGGTATAGGGGAACACGGGGGAATTAGCACCACTTAGAAAAAAACTTCTAAAACTTTGGACAAACGTCACAGTTTAATGTAGTTTTTGGGTTTTTTCCCAGCGTAACTAATAAATTGAAAAATAAACCAAACAAAGACATTTATACTCATTTTTGATGAGTCCTAAATGAAAATTACAACCATGCAATTTTATGTTTTCAAAGTTTGATCGCAAGCTTAAGATGGCTGCTCAAAATCTACTATGCACACTTTCGGTTTTATATTATTTTCTGCACCATATTCGATAAGCATTTCACATATTATGTCATACGTCCTTCTATCTTTGTGAGAACAAAGAAAGAATACCAATGGAAATCGTCTTGAAATATATTTCCGTGTATGGTGTATAGCTAGCTGGGTAGGTAAGAGAGAAAGGGGTAATGAGATCCACCGTGGCAATGATAACCAGAGTAAGAATATGTGACAAAAATTATATACTTATATATAATATTTTAAGTAAATGCTTGTAACTTAAACATATTCTTATATGAAACGTAATTATATTATCTTTAGAAACGTAAACAACAGTTTTATAAAATTAAAATAAATTATTTACTGTCTAATACAAACATAATCTTCGGCGGAATCATTTCGTTCGATTTTCCAGATTCACAACAAATCATACACATGTTGGAATCTTCATCAACGTAGCCACTACTATTGTCATTGCACATATTCTGGTAATTTACAGATTCATCTGATGAGCTAGTAGGTATCGTCTTTAAATAGGATTTTTTAGCTTTTTCATTTGCTTTGTTAGTAGATTTTTTCTTTACTTTAATATTTTTACCCTTTCCTTTCGGCGCTTTATTTTCTTTCATGAGACGTTTCTTTTTCTTTTCTTCTATTACAGTTTTATTTGGAGTAGCAGTGATTGTTTTTCGAATGTTGTTTATGTGTTCGTTTTCGGATCTCTCGAGAAGTTTATGGTTCAGAAGATATAAGTGCAGTACAGAATTTAGATTTTCATTTCATTCAGAGGAAGCACATGGAACATCTTCTTGGACACATACATTTTTATTTTGGACATTTTCACTATTATCCCTTTCAACGAACGAACGTCAACAGTCATTGCACATATTCTGGTAATTTACAGATTCATCTGATGAGCTAGTAGGTATCGTCTTTAAATAGGATTTTTTAGCTTTTTCATTTGCTTTGTTAGTAGATTTTTTCTTTACTTTAATATTTTTACCCTTTCCTTTCGGCGCTTTATTTTCTTTCATGAGACGTTTCTTTTTCTTTTCTTCTATTACAGTTTTATTTGGAGTAGCAGTGATTGTTTTTCGAATGTTGTTTATGTGTTCGTTTTCGGATCTCTCGAGAAGTTTATGGTTCAGAAGATATAAGTGCAGTACAGAATTTAGATTTTCATTTCATTCAGAGGAAGCACATGGAACATCTTCTTGGACACATACATTTTTATTTTGGACATTTTCACTATTATCCCTTTCAACGAACGAACGTCAACAATAATGAAGCAAATATAATCTTTCTAATCCACTGAATGAAATCTTGAACTCAATCACTTGGTGTGGCCCTGGAAAACAAAAGGGCAGCTATTTATTTCATTACTTAACTACATCGTGGTCGTCAGCACAGGACATAGGCTTCTTGTAGAGACATTCACAATCCTTGTAGGGAATTCAGCGGCTCCCCACGGTTCGACTGATGTCACCGGTTCACCCAGAGGGGATCTGCCAACTCTACGCTTTCCAGTCCAGGGTCGGCATTCTAGCACCTTGGGACCCCAATGTCCCGATCCACTTTCGTACATTGTCGAGTCAACATCTCCTTAAGATGCTCCGGTTTCGGAAGATTTTTGTGGGCCAAAGCGAATTGCTGGCTTACTGGGCGCTGAATATCGCAAGCTACACGCTGTACCACATAAATTTGTCCGCTTTAGCGGAGCATAGCGAGTTAAACTTCTAGTTCCTTCACCCCAACGTCCATCGGTTCTCCCAACTATTTGCCCCGTCCGTTGCCACTTAACTTTTGACTCTTCGAACTATGCAAGTAACTCTGGTTTTCCAACGAATCTCCTCAGTTCCGATACTCCTAGCATAGCTCTTCCCATTACCTGCTGAGTGACCCTGAACATCTTATAGGCTTATCCAATGTACTTACAGGCTCTTCGGAAAATCTACTTACTAATCGTGTGTGACCGGGTATGAGTTATATTATACGGTATATTAGTATTTAGTACCATAGCCCGTTAGCCCGATATTATATTAGACTGGATCGACACTTACCGCCCGTTACATATAAGATTGTATCAATTGACTGTGATATTATCATCTGATGGTGACATCGCAGTTAAAGATGAACTTGAAATACTTAATAATGAAAAATAAATAATTAAAAAAACAATCTAGAATTATTGGTCTGGATGTTACTTATGAAAGATGATCATAAGTTCTCCGGTTTTTTAGGATCAACAACTGGCAAAGCATATCTGAAAAAAACATCACTGAATAAGATCAAAAACACACTGGACAGAAACAATTAAAATGTTGTACGCCAGAAATGGCTGGAAGCATGCCGAGCGAATGAATGAATGAAATCAATGCCTTTTGTCAGTAACCTTGATACAGACAATTTTTTCTAAGTTTCTAACTACGCCAATGTTTCCAACGAAAATAAATGGCATGGAAAAAAATAGTCGATGACGACCCCTACGATTTGCTGATGACGTCCACTAGACCAACGAGGCAGTTGTTCATCATTATGAGCCTCGTTGGTCTATAATAAATGGTCGGATTCTTCTCCCATTTGAACTGGAATCGTCACTTGAATCCTCAGTAACATTCTCAATCAATCAAGCATTTACTTTTTACTCATACTCATATTTTTATTCCAATATCTTTGAGATGAAAGGAGGAGTTGTGTTGTTTCTAGCGGCGTATCCTTTTACTTGTGTCCAGATGAGCTCAATTTCATTGTATTGACAGTGGTATGGGGGAATACTGAGGACGATATTCCCATGTTCTGCTGCCATTTTCTCTATTATGTATATTTATTATGGATGATTCTTTGTTTAAAAATATTTTTATACCAACTCTATTTTTAGTAGGGAGTCGTCCATATCTTCCCCAATGTCACGGAACCAGTTTATCATTTCATTTTTTCTGTTGGCCTGTTTGCCAAGCTTCCTTGTCATTTAAGTAATCCTTCATAATTATGGTAATAAGATTTTTCAATGAGTTTACGTTTTAAATTAACTTTGAACTTATTCAGAGACATCTTCTTCAACATGTCTTCTGGGACCTCATTTGTACAAGCGGACACTGTTTCCAACAAATGAATTGGTAAAGTCAAAGTCAAATAATGTTTATTCAATATAGGTAGGTACACTACACTTATTGACGTCTAGTTATTTATAAAATATAATGGTGATAATAATCAGTAACGGTATCTTAAAACTAAAGCTACGAGTACGAGGGTACCACACGCGCCCTGGTCTGAGAAAAGCCCACAACAAACTCAGCCGGGTTTTTTTTTCATTATCACCATTTCACAAATCATCTTAACTAAGGAACTATCAGAGCCATTAGAACAAATCATTGCCAAGCTTCCTTGTCATTTAAGTAAAGGTAGTTTTACTAAGCCTAGAAGCAGGCATTACAAATATATTTTTATTTGTAGTATTGACATTATGACAATCACTTGTCGTAAGATCACTTGTGGCGTAAGATATGAGCGTAAATTAAAAAAAAGATTTTCCTATTACTTCCGCCTAGATCTTCCTAAAGAAATGAAACTACATATTCTACAATTGGGTACAGGGAGACTGAGCGCGCGTGCCTCGCGGAGCAAGCCCTTAGTGCGGAGCGTGCTCGCGCTGAGACGTGCTCTAGAAGAGAAGCAGGCGCCCTGGAGCACGCGGCTCGGCTGACCGCGCAGCACGTGGCATCGAGAGCTTGCGCCAGTGAGCACGAGGCTAAGGTAAGATTAGTTTCGAACCATTGGTAGATTCCCTTGACGATTCAAAAGCACTTGTAAAACTTTATTTTAATAAAAAAACATTCGACGGAGAGCCGGAGAGACGGTTTAAGGAAAACAGGGTGCTTGCTAGTGTCAGCTTTGCTTTAAATTAAAGTAGAATTTTTAGAAAATATAAAAGATTGTGTATTTGTTTATTGACGAAGGTTTACTTAAGTTGATATTTGACTCATTCGATGTAATTCACTCTGTCAGTTTGTTGGCGGGGATACGCCATATTGGTATAATTTGCATAAATACGAATATTTTGACGATTGAAAGGCAGTCGTGGCCGGGATCGGATGAGTGTTTTCTTTATTTTACCAAGTTTTTATAATTAACTGTTTGCATTGAATATCTCATGAAACCGCTACACGTTTAACCATTTATTTGTGCAAGTTGTAAGTTTTGAAGAGAGTACAAACATATTTTAAAAGTAATTTTAATTATTCATCCACTTCTGGAATTATGCTTACACTAGGAAGGTGAGTTTTTTAACTATAATACGCTTCTCTCTGAGATTACAGCATAGCATTGAAAACATAAGCGGAGAGATTGAAGGCAGCGCTAGCGGACGAGACGGAGAGACGCTTTAATAAAAACATTCGAATCTTGAATTTCCTTGTCCTTAAAGCAGCTGATGCTGATAAGCTAACTAGCCTATGCCCGCGACTTCTTCCGCGTGAAATATTTTTTTTTAATTCGCACGGGAACTCCGTTTATTTTCTGGGGTAAAAAGTAGCCTCTGTCACTCTCCAGGTCCTTAGCTATAAAAGTTGCACCAATCCGATGCTTTGTTGCGGCGTGATTGAAGGAAATCAAATCAATAAACCAGCAGACCATCCAAAATGTCGTGCATAATGTCAGCTCCGACTTGTACAAATAAATTAAAATCGTTTACAGTGAGCCTAACACAATATTTTTAATTCCTGTGGTTGCAGAACAATTTATTTGAAGTTGCTCAGAATAATTTTCAACATTACGTACCATTTGTTTCTCTTCAAACAACTCTTTTTTTCATTATTTCTTTTGAGACATTGCAGATACGGCAGGGATGATTAGAAGAGACTGTTTCATTGAACCCAGTAATTGAATGTATACCTAAATTGTCACCAATTAAAAGAGCCAACTTAATATACAGTTTACCTTGAAATGATGGTATGGTATATCTACACCAGATTCTGCAAAAAAATTAAGTTCCTCTATTAGAGGGCGAAATACGACACTGTTCCCAGTTCTGTCTGAAGAATGAAATAATAGAGCTAGAAATATGTTAGCTAAAGCAGAAGCGAGATCTGGAGGATTTCAACCAATAGATACATAAACAGCGCCTAATTTATGAATGCCAGAGTGTCTGCCAAGAACATTACCGCTTTCGTAATCGTCGAATAATAAGTATAATGGAAATACTAATTTATCTTTGTATCTTTTTTTTACATTCGTCCAAAACCTGCCTTGAATAATTTTTTTATGTAGCCGTTGTGGGGCAAATTCTTGCAGTAATCTATGGTGTCAGCCAAAACGTTATTTAGAGTTAAAACAATTGTAGTACGAATCTAAGAGGAATACATTGCTTTTTACATTCAATTGGAACAGATGTAACAACACCTCCGTTTGCTAACAGTACACATTCTTTGACCTATGACTATCTCTTTTGGAGGTATGTAGTTTCCTTCTTTTGCCAAATATTGTAGGCGCTTATATTCAGTGTCAAATTGTTTTATTGGGGATGTAACTGCTGATAAAACTCTATCTTTCAACAAAAGACTTTACATTTTCATCTTGCACTAGAGAAATTAAGGTTTCTTTGAAAATATTTTCTATATTAGAAGATAATGTGTTACTCAAATATTTGCTCATTCTTTCTACAACGGTTTGCATAAAGAGACGAAATTAAAATTTGTAGAGTATGTTTATTCGAGTTAGACGTACTTGGTAATGCAAAGTTGTTTGAATTATATGTACTTGGTACTGCAAGAACAGTAGGTTCATTTATCTGACCCGACTCTGAGTTATCTAATGTTACATCAACAGATGAAACCGAACTGGGTAAAGAAGCTGCAACAGAAACGTGAAATCTTAAAATATGCTTACGATACGTATTCTTCTAGTGTAAAGACCGATTGCAGCCATGTTCCACACAGTGATATGTAGAAAAACTATGTGTTCCATGAAACATGAAATGTTTAAATAATCCTCGGTCGTTATTGAAAGTTTTGAAACACAGAAAACATGTCAACATTTTCAAATTACCATCAATTACCTACTCTATTGCAATGTTAAGATCCATGATAAGTGTGTTAACTGTTGTATAAATTATATCATATTTGGTCTTCTTTTTGAAGAGCGCAATCTGTATAAATTGCCATACATTGATGGATTCGGCAGGGTATTGACAGTGAGCGTTCAAAATGAATATAATCTTGAAGCATGGCATCTACAGCATTCATAATAGATGTTACCTCATAACGAACCGTGTTTACCACAATGTATCGTGCATTTATTTCTTTGATAGTGGGGCCAACGATTATTATGAATGCCTGTAAAGTCAAATCATAGTTACTTAGTTTCACTTTACGACGGGTGATGGTTTCTTCTACAGCGGCTAACAAAAATATTTTAATCATCATAAATGAAACTTCGAAATTTCTCCAATAACTTGAATAACAATTGTCCTGGGCCTTATATATCGTACCTTTAACTTTGGCCCATTTCACACAACTCAGAGAAATATCTGAACACAGATTATCTGTCAAATTCTCTGTTTCACCATACACTAAAATTATTAGTTCCTCAGAAGAAGAAACTGTTTGGCGTAAGCTAGGTGTTAGTCTCAATTTTCCTTCTTCTTTAGGATACGTATCATTTTCGATATGAAGTAACATATCGGCGAATTCCTGTGCGTTTGCATTACCGCCTCTTCGTGCTCGCATGTTTTCTGTTATATGCATTTGTGTGATATGGGGCCAGAGCATTGAACTTTTGAGACATGCAAACACTTCATCTGCTCTTGTAAATCGCGGAACCACAGGCAATTTTTTTCCTGAAGTCTCCAGAAAACAGTAATGTTATGCCTCCCATAGGTAATGTTATGCCATTCATTTCGTCGTATATCTATGAGCTTCTATTGCCTTTCGGTGTGCCTAGGGTTGCCAGGCCATAAAATGCAAAGGCCGGACTGCGCACTATATAAGGCCGGACATTTTAGCCTAAAAGCCGGACATGTTTTTTTTATTGCCAAACATAATGTTTTTACAGCTGGGCTGTTGAAAAAAGTATTTATACGTGGTGAAAAGTGAGGATATTCGATATTTATTAAAAGATGGACATAATATTTATAATAAAAAAACTCGTTTACGAATTTGAAATGTTTATTAAGTTACACTATTACAGTTTTACTTACAAATGGATCATCAGTCTTTTGTAGATAATTAAATATTATTAAAACTAAAAAACAAATGAATATAGCTCTCTTTTGGCATTCTTAATACTATAAACTAAAAAATATAATAAAACAAATAAAAATAATCATTCTTCTGGAAAGTAACAAAAAGATAATATTAATTTTACGGCTAGGTAAGAATTTACTTTATAGTAGGTATTTATAGAACAATTTAAAATCTTTAAAAAATAACAAAATCTAGTTATATTTGGCACTTGCACCTACTTTGTCAAGAATTTCGTTTTCCTTAGAAATCATATCGTAAAATTCTTTACATGTTAATTTTAAATTGCATAACAAGAACATCATCTTAGCAATTGTATCTGTTTGTAGTCTACTGCGTTCCTTTGTCCACTGGGCGTTTATTAAAGAGAAAACTCTTTCAACGTTGGCATTGTGGCCTGGTATTGCAAAATAATATTCTGCCAACTTAAGCAGTTCCGAATAAAATTCTTCATTATTAAATGATTTAAAATACGAGGTCCACTTCTGATGTGCCAACAGCTTTTTAAAGTCAGAGTCATCTTCGTGTTGCTTTAAAAATTTTATGAAGTTTTGCCACTGATCAAAAAATTTATTGTCATTTAACTGTACATTTTTTCTAGACAAAGTGTCTATCGTTTTTGCCCCTTGTTCCCAGCTTGGAATATTAGCTAAAGTCATCCACTGAAAGTGTTTTAGGTCAGTACAAAATTCACTGGTCCAGGAATTCAGGTAATCTTTGGCAATATTGTACATTCTTCTCATGTTTTGTTTAAAATCTTCTACCTCATCCCGACGAGCCTCCGATAAACGCCGTAAAATTTCGGTCACTTTCATTGGGCAAAAATTTTGTTCCAATCTTTCGTTTATATTTTCCACTACTTGCGAACACTGATCAATTACTTCATTGACAGAAATATCAGCAGTTTCAGTGTGTTTGATTCGGCTTTGGTATATAGACATGAAAGAATGTAAGAGCCATAAATAACACTCAGAGAAGTCATTTTCGAAAAACATTTGCAATGTTCTGGCCGGATAACTCAGTGAAAGAAAGTATGACTTTAATGGCTCGTACATTTGCAAGATTCTCTCTATGGCGGGATAAAGAGATAGCCAGCGGGTTTTTGAATGGCTAAGCATACGTTTAAAATCAATTTCCAATTCTGAACAAACTTTTTTTAAAGCTTCAGTACGAACTGTGAAGCTGGCAAAATGGTTGTGCATTTGCATCACTATGCTGTCTACACAGATTGGTAAAGATTCGATTGCGTGATGTACGGAATTGCTGAAGATATGTGCAATACATCCAACACCGACCATATCATCGTTTTGAGTAGCTGATTTGAGTCTACTGTAGACGCTGTTGGTCCCACTTCTCTCTCTACCGCCAAAGTTAGTATTGGTGTTGTCCGCTGAAAAAGCTATTAATTTATCCAATAAGTTTTTGTCCGTCAAAATGGTGTGTATGTAAGTGGATATTGTTTCAGCAGTCTCGTTCGGTAAGGCCTGTAGCTCCAGTAATTTAACTTGAATTCCTCCCTTTTCAGGGTTGAAATATTGTATAAGCACAGGAAATAGCTTAATAGCACCATGGTTGCTACTATCTGTGGAGACGCTCAAGTATCTGATTTTTGACACTTCTTTTAACATATTTTCTTGGGCAAATGGGCCTAAAACATTTTTTAGGATAGCTTCAGCTTTTGAGCGGGAACAGGTTACATCTTTTGCGATTTTCGAATCTGGATATATACTCTTGCAAAGTGGAGCTGTGCAATCTAGTGAGTTAAATGATTCGTGATGTTTAACGGTATGATAAACCAGAGTAGCTTCTGTGGCCCGAACGCTCCGTTGAAGATTTAAGTTCGCATTGGATTCCATGAAAATATCAATTCTTGATGTAGATGCCGTACTACGAATCTTCAGTTTGTGTTTTTCGGTATTTAAATGCTTTTCTAAGTCAGCTTTGCCCTTATTAGCAATGGAAATTATTTGATCACAAATTACACATTTTGCGTCCCATGGCTCTTTGCCAGATTTGAACATCTTGTATTGACTTTTTAAACTGTCAGAAAATATACATTTTCTTTTCGACATGACTAATAGAGAGATCTGAAACAAAGATGTTGTACTTGTATTTGAGGTTTGTCAATAACACATTAATGCTACAAATAGGAAAATATAAAACTAACTCACCAAAAATACGGTCGCCGCTAACTGAAATACTTAATTGTACGTGAACACACGCCAAGCACGCGCAAACGCCACGCGTTCCTAGGGCAGACTAACGGGCGCGAACCTGTCTGCGGTCTCTGCGGACGGTGCGAGCAGCGGGGCGGGGTAACCACGCTCACGCACGCCACGCGCGGCGCGGCGCGAATCGCGGGCCGGAAGATAGTTTGCTCTCCGCTCGCCCTTGTCCGTTCGGGTCGGGCGCTCGTCCGCCCATCGTCGTACGAATCGCCACTCTGACAAAAAGCCTGACAAAAGCCGGACAGGCCAAACACGTACATATTTGGCCGGACGCGACTGCAAAAAGCCTAACATGTCCGGCTAAAGCCGGACACCTGGCAAGCCTAGGTGTGCCGTACATTCGTCCTATTTCAAGCTACTTAAACTCTGGTTCAGACTTCAGATTGAGTCATGACATTTTTAATACACGAAATTAAGTCCACATATCACAAACGTATGGCATCGAAATATTAATATAAATTATATAAATAATAATAATATTAAATATTAATTATATGAGGAGATCACTTTCAGTGATTAGACCGCCTTTGCGCACTTGTTATTCTTTGCTTGTTCACTACTTTGTTTGTTCCGTGAGTTATTAATATTTGTCCTAGCTTTAATTAAGTTAGCTTTACCTTCGGCTAGTCGGTTCGCCTGCACCAGTCTTGGTAGAATTTGAGTTTCTGTTTTGCTGGTAGCCGGTGTCAAGTTTTGCGGTTCCAATCCCACCACTTCCAACTTCTCTACGCTGCGTCTAACGTTAGACGAGAGCGTTTGCGTCCTTGGTGGGGATTTTTGGGCAAAAGAGTCTGTGTCTTGGGTGTAGATATTTTCACCGTTTCTCCTTCAGTATGCTACGCTGGAGTTCTGGCCAACATTATCAGAGGAGTGCGTCAGGGATGAATAAAATACGCGACAGTGTATATCGCTGTCGGTTCGTAGTCTGCCCACAGTGTAAAAGTGTGTGCAGTGAAATTTTAAATAAAGCACAATAGAAATATAAGATTTCGGTCAACGATCAATATATGAAATAGTCGTAATGCTATATAAAAGCCCCCAAGTCAAAATAATAGTTACGTCAAAACTGCTTGAAAATTTACAGGAATTTTCTCAAAATCTACTTTAAACTACCTAAAAACTACTTCCGCGACTTAGTAGAGCTCAACTCTACCACGACTTTAGATAGAGTCGCGCGTCTGGTACCGATCGATAGCCCTTGCGAGGGGCTGGTCAACGGCGAAAACTGCACCGCGCTACGACCAGTGGTTCCCGAGATATTCCACTTTAAAATTTTTCAAAATGGCGGATCAAAATGTTGCCTAGTCTAGACTGATTTTATTAATCGGGAACCACCGAGCGCAGAGAAGCGTGCGACGGCTCGCCGTGATCGTCTCGTTGCGAGCTATATGCTCACTGGTCTCGTTTGAGGGTCGACTCTATCCAGGGTCCAGACCCGGTGCAAGGGGTAGAGCCCGTTACGATAAAAAGCTCAAAGAAAACCGCAGCCTTTAGCGTCCTCTCAAAGCTAAGTTATGCCCTGTTGAAATTTTTGCAAATGGCCGCCACTTACGACAAACGTTCTAAATTCGGCTGTTTCCAATCTAAACTGCCCGTGTTTGGGCTTGTTTGAAAGTTCTTATGATAACCGATTCAAATTCACTAACAAGATAATTCTAGGAGCAACCCCCGATTTTTAGGGGTTGAAAAAGCTCAAATATTTTACTCAATTTACAATTAAAAATATTTACACTATAAATAAAAATATGAAAAAATTTACAGGGCCTAACCTAACCTTACCTTCTTAATGCTGTTTTTGGGAATGTATTGCTGAGTTACTGCACCCTTATTTCGACAACCACGTGTCAACCCCTAAAATTAAAAAAATTATATCTAAAAAACTACATGGCCAAAAATTTTGAAATTTGGAATACGTGTAAAGCCAATTAAACTTTACAATATAGATAAAAATAAAGGGGGGTCGTCAAACTAGATTTTTATAAAAATTATTATGAAATTTTGAAAAACTTTTTAAATCTACTTTTTAAACTTTTTACAATCGAAGTGTCGCCGTGTAGCTCCCGTTGTACTCCGTGGATAGAGGCCGATGATAGCGCCCTTGACGTCCGGAACTCGAAGCACGTGGTCACGTGCTTTAGGGCTTTTCCCAATTTTCTCCGCGCGCATGCATGGAAAAAATCATAGTGAGATGTCGCCTTGTAGGTCTCGATGAGGCGCGTCGAATGACGTTACAAAAAGTGTGGGTCGTCATCTTATTTCGGCAGCGTTTTTCGATCACTGCAGATCCAATTTTGCACCAATTTTTGAACACTTTTCGCCACTTCGTCGAACTCATAATTACGCAACTTTTGACGTATCGCACTTGAAAATCGGTTGCGAAAAATCCACATTTTAGAATTCTTTCAACTTTTTAATGCGCAGAGCGGCAACAAAAACACTTGGTACGCGTGCGCTTTCGACTACGGGCGACGGCGGAAGGGGGGCAACTAATTGGTTTACGTTGTTTCAGTTACTAGTAACCAAACGCTTTGTAACTTATTAACCTAATAAATTAACCAAACTGCCTTTGAGAACACACACTAAACTAGTTATGTAATAACTAGTCAAAGTTTATTTACTAACGATTAAAGTTTGCTTCAAATTTAAGCAACAAAACTAGTTTGTTTGATTCTTTTTTTCAGTGATATAGTGATAATATTGTAACTATTGTTCTAGGCTCAAGCACTCGCAGCGGACAACTCTTCTCTCCGCGAAAAAATCGAAGCGTTGCAGAGCGAAACAGAGAGATTGAAGGCAGCGCTAGCGGAGGAGACGGAGAGACGGTTTAAGGAGAACAGGGTACTTGCTAGGAAGGTGAGTGTCAACTATATTACGCTTCTGTCTGAGATAACATCATAGTGTTGGAGAGAGAGGCGGAGAGATTGAAGGCAGCGCTAGCGGAGGAGACGGAGAGACGGTTTAAGAAGAACAGGGTGCTTGCTAGGAAGGTGAGTGTCTTAACTATAATACGCTTCTCTCCGAGATAACATCGAAGCGCTGGAGAGAGAAGCGGAGAGATCGAAGACAGCGATGAAATTATCTCGTTGAATTTTCTCTTCTTCCCCGGGATGCGAACTATCACTACCTAGCATAGTCGACTGCGGATCACGAGGTCCTGGAACAAAAAAATTGGAATTGGGTTTTTCAATTCAGAAATTCTCAGTGCCAGCCCGTAGTTGGAAGTTGTCAGTATTGCACCCCCGTGCCTCGGAGAGCACGTTAAGCCGTCGGTCCCGGTTACTATCACTAACATGATAATAGTCGTCAAAGCCCGCCAACCCGCATTGGAGCAGCGTATGAGTTGCAAGTTATGCAAGTTGTTTTTGGCAGGTGGCGGAATTGACCGAGGAGGCCGCAGAGGCTAACAAGAAACTGGAATGGGAGACCGGGGAGAACAATGTATTGAAGAAGAAACACGCCAGCGCCATTAAGGTAATTACGCAACACACCGACACAAATACATACAAATAATGTCCTCCCGACCGAATTTCGGCCACCGCGGCCAAACTTTTTTATTTTATCCACTACAAGTTAGCCCTTGACTGCGATCTCACCTGATGGTAAGTGAAGATCAGTCTAAGATGGTAGCGGGCTAACCTGTTAGGGGCATAGCAGTTATATTAAACCCATACCCCTATTCGGTTTCTACACGGCATCGTACTGAAAAAGTTATTTTGGTCCACTTCTCATCATTTTCTCTTACCATATGCCCTGTCCGTCGCCATTTTTATCGTTTGACTACTCTTTCTACACTTTTAAAGCTTGCTTTTCCTTTAATATCTTTTAGCTTCATTCTGTCTCGTAGCCTTTCACCTAAAACTACTTTCCATAGAGTTTTGGCAGGTTGTTAATGTTGTTAGGTTTTTCTCTGTAAGCGCCCATGTTTGTGACCCATCCTGACACCCGTCAGAAATTTTTTTTTAAATCCATTACACGTTAGCCCTTGACTGCGATCTCATCTGATGGTAAGTGAAGATCAGTCTAAAATGGTAGCGGGCTAACTTGTTAGGGGCATAGCAGTTATATTAAACCCATACCCCTATTCGGTTTCTACACGGCATCGTACCGGAACGCTGAATCGCTTGGCGGCACGTCTTTGCCGGTAGGGTGGTAACTAGCCGCGGCCGAAGCCTCCCACCAGGCCAGACCAGGGAAAATTCAGAAATTATAAATTCCCAAATTGACCTGCCGGGGATCGAACCCGGGACCTCCGCACGTTAAGACAACAGCGCTACACACTGCGCCACGGAGGTTGTCATAAATTAACTAGCAATCATTAAATGATCAATTCATCAATTCTGTTTCGTCCGCCAATTCGCGGAGCTAATATAATAAAAAACTAACCAAACGAAAAATAATTAAATGTATTGGGAAGGGAAATGGTGTTACCATTGCGGAGTGTCCTCGTAGTGTCGGGCCCGATTCTTCTTTGTCGAATTTGCACTTCACTTTGTATGTATGTATATAAATAGGTGGTGAATGGTATGTGGTATAATATAATAAATAATTCCGAAAATATATGCCAAAATGGGGAGCCGAAAAAGTGATTCGAACCCAACCGAAAGACGGAAACGGAATGAATGACAGACAAAGTCATCTGTCAGAAAACGAGTGACATTTAACGTTTGGGGTTGCCGTTCAACAATTAAATACTAAACAAATTGTATCATTCAACGGTCCTAGCCCATCGATATATATGTAGGTACTAGATGGGCCCTTTCATAGAAAAATGTGGGGTGTGCGACTTGCTGAACCTGAACACGTTCCTCACTTGTCTTTGTCCGCGTCGTAGCGCTGTCACGGTCGCTCGTCGTGTAGATAATTTGTTATTGACCGAGCGAAGTGAAGGTCTCTGAGTCTACTTGGGTGAATTGGCACTTGTCCGTCCGTCCGTCCGTCCGTCTGTCAGAGCATTATAACTTCTGAATTACTGAACGCAATTACTTCAGCTTTAAATATAATATGTAAACCAATGGCCTCCCGCCGAATATGGCTTAAAAATAATAAAAATCTTTATTTCAGGGGGGCTCTCGTAGAAGCGAATGCGAAGTTAAATATTTTTTATAAAGTTACATAGGGTTGCGGTATATCATTTTAAAGATAATTAGGAATAGAGTCCAAAAATAATTTTTTTTTAATTTTTCCTCCAAAATTGACGAAATGGGGGGCTTTCAAAGTGGAGATTTTCTAACGTCCAAAGATGACCTCAGAACTCTAAATTTTCTGAAAGGATGAGCCTGAAACTTGATCAATTATTTGAATTATATCCTGTACTTGAACAACAAATACTTAAATTAGATAAATATTGTAAGGAAACGGAATTATTTAATTTTTAATGAGCTTCAGTATTTTAACAGAACTTCACATCTATGTCAATAGATGGCGCCGCGAGGTCTCAGTTCGGGGCAAACCACTAGTTATTTAAGCTAAGTGTTTCAATTCACAATTATACATTTCCAAAAAAACGTTATGTAATCTTCCTAATTAATATTTTTATCCATTACGCAATCATTATTAATTTCTGCGGCAAACTGTATGATATTTTTTTTTTACTAACTGGCCTTACCGCTTAGTACGGCTATGACCTATATTATCTATGACAGAGTCATACGTTTTCAAGCTTTCATTCAAGATGGCGCATATGTTGCAAGCAAGTTCCCGCTTTTCGGACTAGATGGCGTTACTAGACATACGCCCACATTCTTTGTTTGACAGGGCCCGTCTGTGTAAATTGAGGTCTTTGTCCTCGACCGAACAGTATGCTACCCTGGCGCTTCCATCGCCACCACCAACAGCAATGAGCTAAAAGTTCATGTTTTTTTTCAGGAATTAAATCGAGAACTACAACGCGCGTTGAAACGCATCGAACAACTGGAGTCCAAAGTACCTCAGAACGATACCACCTCCACTAGAACCGGTGAGAATCACTCAGTCTATACCAGTATTATAAATGAGAAAGTTTGGATGGATGGATGAAATTTGAGATAGATTATAGTCTGGAATAAGTCATAGGCTACTTTTAACCCGGAAAATTACAAAGCCAAAATTTAACAATTTTTTTATGAATGTTCAGTTTTTGTTTCTATTGAAATGATTCTACAGAATCGTTGTGATTTGAAAAATCGATGTAACGAAAAAGCGACATCAAAAAGAGACAAACATATTTATAAATAGGGTTTAGCCTGCGAGAGAATGAGATAGAATACAAGTTATAATAATGACGACCTCCGTGGCGCAGTGTGTAGCGGTGTTGCCTTAACGTGCGGAGGTCCCGGGTTCGATCCCCGGCAGGGTTGATTTGGAAATTTAAAATTTTTGGATTTTCTCTGGTCTGGCCTGGTGGGAGGCTTCGGCCGTGGCAAGTTACCACCCTACCGGCAAAGACGTGCCGTCAAGCGATTTAGCGTTCCGGTACGATGCCGTGTAGAAACTTGAGGGGTATGGGTTTAATATAACTGCCATGCCCCTAACAGGTTAGCCCGCTACCATCTTTGACTGCATCATCACTTACCATCAGGTGAGATCGCAGTCAAAGGCTAGCTTGTAGTGGATAAAAAATAAATCTCATTCTCTCGTAGGCTACTTTTCTGAAGTTTCATTTCTGCCGGGTGTGAACACACTTTTTATTTTATTTTTAATATTGATTAGAAAGTTAAAATGTGATTAAATCCTAATCGTATAGATTCAGTGTCGTCCCTCAGCAGCGGTGAGACGCCGCCGAACGACGAGAGAATGCAAAATGGACACACGAACTCCGACCGCTTGCCCGATGTACAGGTGACCACTTATCTATATCTATACTTAATATTAACGTGGCCAGGGCGCGTTTGGAACCCTCGTAGCTTTAGTTTAAGATGTCGTACTGATTATCACCATTATATTGTTACTCGTATATGTTATAAATAACCGAACGTCAATAAGTTTAGTATACCTACCTAAATTGAATAAACGTTCTTTGATTGATTGATTGATTGATATTATAAATGCGAAAGTTTGGATGGATGGATGGATGTTTGTTGCTCAATCACGCCAGAACACCTAAACGGATCTGGATGACACTTGACACAAAGATAGATAGATAGATAAATAAATTATTTTCACCAGACATAACATAGAGAAAACTTAATTATAAACAAAAAGCAGAAAACAACGCGTGCGCAAGGGCGGTCTTATCACTAAAAGTGATCTCCAGGCAACCCATTTCTTAAGGAACGAAAGGAAGGAGGAAGGAAAGGATAGATTATAGTAGTAGATGAATATCTCACTCTGTAGGTATAAATCTATTTAATATACATACGTCTAGTTATCTTTAGACTTTAACCAGACTGTTTAACCAGACAGACTAGACCAGACAAACCAATATAATAGGCATGATGACTGATTTTGAAAAATGGTCAGATTATGTTCGGAAGTATCTACTATTTCGAAAAAATATCTTATTTCAGCAGAAAAATAAGGTTTGGTAGATAATATTGGCATTTGAAATTTAAATTTTAAAATTCACGCCAAAACGCTCCCCGGTGTCATGGCGTCGTTTGTGACGTCACTATTATTTTTACCAATGTACTCTGTGCAGTGTGCAGTAAGCAATAGTGTGTTTGTCAAAGCTCGAAAACAAACTATTGTGACGTCATTCGCTTCTTGGTGTTTTAACCAATATGGCGGATTGCTGTATTTTATAATTTTATTTGATCAAAATAAGTAGCAATCTCCCTCGAAATAGAAAAATAAATACGTTTTTTATAATCCATGAATCCAATTTCATTAGATAATTTCATTGATTCTTGGTTACTGTCGTCATGCCTATTGTTATTATTCTCTAATAGGTACCTTTAGCCCACCTACCCGCATTGGAGCAGCGTGGTGGGTCTAAGCTCTAATTCCCTCTCTCCTATGAGAGTGGAGGCCTGTGCCCAGCAGTGGGACGTTAATAGGCTGTATTTTTGGTGGTGGGATACCTACCCATTCGGGAACTATCTGTAGGTCAAAACTTTTTAAAGATGAAAATGTCAAATAATATCAATATTTATTAACCTTGTATTGCAGATCAAACAATCGAATGTTCTAGATAAGTTATTTCCAAAGGTTAGATAATTAACTTTTACATGTAAAACTCATTAGTTTAGAGTTTTTTGTAGCTGTATCATATATTTTAGTTTGATTATGTACAATTTGTTGTCTATTGAACTTTTATATTTAGTATTTAGGTAATCTTTGTTCAACGATTTATTTTACTTTTGACGTAAGCACACCTATGGAGTGTCACGATTATTGGCAGGCAACCTTCCCAAAAAAATGCAATACTTCCTAGACGCATATCGTTTTTTGCAATAGT
This sequence comes from Erebia aethiops, assembly GCA_923060345.2. Lineage (NCBI taxonomy): Eukaryota > Metazoa > Arthropoda > Insecta > Lepidoptera > Nymphalidae > Erebia > Erebia aethiops. Next base: position 6,168,259 of record OV281084.1, on the reverse strand, counting down.
GAAGCGATGTGCTCTTTTATCCGATATTTCGTAACTCGTATATTAATTACAAGTACGACTTTCCGTTTTCAAAATAGTCACGGAGCTTCAACACTAGCTTTCTTGAGCACCATACATCTTTGGCGATGGATGGTTTCTATGACCTGACGGATTCATGTACGTTAATTAGTGTACTGTAGTATATAAATGAAAGAGAAAACGCCAGTTTATATTATGTCGAGTCGAGTTGTAAGTTTTTGTGTACCGTTTTAGGCGCGCGAGCCCGACCGACAGGCGTTAGTGGAACGGATAGTCTCCTTACAACGCGCGGCCGCCGCGCGTGCTGAACGATGCGAGTTCCTACAAGAGCACTGCTCTCAGTTGACGAGAGAGCTTCGAGGAAAGAACCGACTACTGAGGGCCTTGCTGCCAACACTGCCCCCCGCCGCGCTCGCGTCCGCTAACGCTGATGAGCACAAGGTGAGGCGACCCCTACAGCCGCAAATGTGACCCCTACAGGCGCTGATGTGACTCCCTATCTTTAGAGCACTGTTCTTAGTTGATGAGAGCTTCGAGGAAGAAACCGACTGATGAGGGCCTTGTTACCGACCCTGCCCCCAACCGCGGTCGCGTCCGCTAACGCTGATGAACACAAGGTGAGGCGATCCTTACAGGCGCAAATGAGAACCGACTACTGAGGGCCTTGTTACCGACCCTGTCCCCCGCCATGGTCGCGTCCGTTAACGGACGAGTACAAGGTGAGGGGACCCCCTACAGGTGCCAATACGATCCCCTACAGGCGCTGATGTGACCCCTATCTTTAGAGCACTGTTCTTAGTTGATGAAAGCTTCGAGGAAAGAACCGACTTCTGAGGGCCTTGTTACCGTCGCTGTCCCCTTCGCGCTCGCATCCGCTAACAAACGAGGACAGGGTGAGGGGACCTCTCACAGGTGATAATAAGATCCCCTACAGGCGCTGATATGACCCCTACAGGCGCGGATGTGACCCCTACAGGTGATAATACGACCCCCTAGCCACAAAAGTACTGCTCTCAGTTGATGAGAGAGCTATTATTAACTAACTATTATTTAACATAAAACTAACAGGGGTCGTGAATATTATGACTTTTGGGAGATCCTCTATTTAATAATCACTAAAAAATTATTTATTTGAATAGTTAAGTACCCAATTGAGTAATGATTAATACAACTTTTTCAAAGGAGAGCTACTTATCTAGTTTTACGAACTTTATCCTTAGGTAAGTAATATTTTAGATAAACTAATATTTTTTAAATATTTGACATGCTGCTTTTAGCCGAGACGGAAATTTACTAAGGTATTTATAATTGTTTTTCTGTATTCAATTGCGAGCGGAGTGAGCGGTTTGTTTTTATTGGAGAGGGATTTTTAAAAAGTAACAGTACGATTGTTAAAATGGTTGACGAGCGGATCAAGCGCTCTCAGAAGATAAGCATCCATGATAGTAGTTTCTGGAGGATAGAGATAGCAGTATTCATCGTCTGTCTTTTCTTATATGACAGAAAGAGATAGACTTTAGGGGAGCATGTCTTTAGAAGTCGGGAAATAGTGCATTTTATATTGCAACAGACAGAGATAGCAATATTTATCATACCTTTCTTCTTATATGACAGAAAAAGATAGCGTTAAGGGGAGTATTCTATATATCACGTCCTTAGAAGTCAGGAAGTAGGGCATTATGGGTATGTTCCGATATACACTGCCAGCACTGTTCAGTGCTCTTACTGGGGAGAAATTCGTTCCGTTATGGACTGACATGATAGTATACTGAAGCAGTATTCTAGGGATATATATGACGTCATAAGTCGTCGCCATTTTTGTACTGTGAGCACTGGCGTTTTCGAGGTTTTTTTTTTTTTTAATTCACTACAAGCTAGCCCTTGACTGCGATCTCACCTGATGGTAAGTGAGGATACAATCTAAGATGATAGCGGGCTAACCTGTTAGGGGCATGGCAGTTATATTAAACCCATACCCCTTCGGTTTCTACACGGCATCGTACCGGAACGCTAAATCGCTTGGCGGCACGTCTTTGCCGGTAGGGTGGTAACTAGCCACAGCCGAAGCCTCCCACCAGACAAAAGGTAAGGTGTCGCGTTCCGTTTTAAACAGTAACCAGTATAGCTAACTATAAAGGAACGGCTTCGCAGTATACTAAATTGACGTCACACCTTACAGTGCTCGCAGTGTATATCGAAACATACTCTTTATCATGCAACAGATAGAGATAGCAATACTTAGTATACGTTTTTCTTATATGGCAGAAAGAGATAGCGCGGCTGGGGGGCGGCGCTATGGCCGCGGTATGGGGAGGGGATCCGGCCGGAATGACACTGGAGTTATCGCTGGAAATGAACAAACGGTTACAGGCGGTGTTGGAAGATACGCTGCTCAAGAATATTACGCTTAAGGTGAGTTCACGCACACACACACACACACACACACACACACACACACACACACACACACACACACACACACACACACACACACACACACACAGCCCATTAACGTCCCACTGCTGGGCACATGCCTCCACTCTCATAGGAGTGAGGGCTTATACCCACCACGCTGCTCCAATGCGGGTTGGCTGGCTTTAGTACTATTATCATGTTAGTGATAATAACCGGGACCGGAGGCACGGAGGTGAAACACCGCCAACTTCCTAACTCCGGGCTAGTACTACGAATTTCTAATTCAGAAAGTCAGAAAAACCAACGAGAAAATTCAGAAATTATAAAATCTCAAATTAGACCTGCCGGGAATCGAACCCGGGACCTCCCACGTTAAGACAACACTGCGCCAGGGAGGTCGTCAAACACACCAAACACACTTTCGCATTTATATTATTAGTATGATGTTGAATTTATTGTTTATAATTAACTTTATATTTTTATTGGACAGGAAAACATGGACACTTTAGGGGAGGAGATCTCCAGACTTCGAGAGCAAATGATGAACGATGACAAGAAATAACTTTATTAGATAATATTATTATTAAAATGCGGATGTAAATATATTTATTGAGAGTTGGCCCCACTGCCAGAGGTCTGGTGTTAAAGGTCCAGCCCCACTATAGAGGCGAGACGTGATACGTAACAGCAAGTACTCTTTGTATGAGGATGTATGGAGCTGGGGGGTTACTACCATGCCATTACCAAAGCAGTATTATTTTAATATTGTTCACGCTCTTGTTTCAGAATTATGGTCCTTTTATTACGGACGTCATGGTCCTTCATATAAAACTGCAATATTAAAATAATACTGCTTTTGCGATAGCTGTAAACCCCCTGGGCCCACTTAAGCGAACCGTACTAACTCATACAAATAATATGCAAGTGGGGCTAGACCTTAAGAGTTCTAGGTACGTCAAAACTAATCAATTAGAGGTCGAATATGTTAACTCTTTAATTAGGGATAAAAGCCTATGTGCTATTCCAGACTATAATACATCTCTGTGCCAAATTTCATCCAAATCCGTTCAGCCGTTGGGGCGTGATTGAGTAACAATCCCTTTTTATGAAACCTATGTTAGTTTTAATTATTTTGCACGCCATTGTATGGCTGATCGTAACATGCTCACCTTATTACATAATAACACCGTACTATTTACCTACTTACTTACAATCATGCAAATAAATAAATAAATAAAAAATAAAAAAACAAACATCCATCCATACATCCATACATCAATCCATACAAACTTTCACATTTATAATATTAGTATAGATAACAGAGGTTTTTATAGAGAACGCGTAACTCTGGTGGGTGGAATCGATTCCTAATCTGAATTTACGAGTAGAGAAAACAAGTATACGTCACAAAAGTCTCAATTTTGCGAGATGTACGCACGGCAAAATAAAATTGACACAGCTATTATGAGAAAGGGACAACAATAAAGGTCATATTGAAAAATTATAACATTCCAATAATTCGCATTTTGTTAAAAAGAACATTATATTTTAGATAAAATCATGAAAAGTATTATTATTGAATCAAGGTCATTCGTAGCTAGTTGAAAAATATGTGCTATTTAACTATTGTGTATGTTTGTATTGTATATTGTAAGGCGAAATAAACAACATTTTAAACTGATGAGAATAGGGATGATGCCAATCAAAAATAAATAGTTTCTAACTGATTATTAAATAGAGGGTCTTCCAAAAGACCTAAAATTCACATTCTCGTTTGATAACCATTTTGAAATATAGATGAAAGAAAAAAAGTGCGTTGAAATTTGATGACGTCAACACTGTGAATTTCATACAACTTCCATAATAGAAGCGCGTTTTTAAGTTTGATAAAGAGTTGCAAATTTGATTGAGTTGTCACCATCCCTATTATCCTGTCGATACCTGATTGGTCTATCGAATTTACCTCTGCTCCGCTCCGCTTCAGAGGAAATACGGACTTACAGTGCCTGTCCATTGAAGCGGAGCAGAGCGGACATGTGCCAAGCAGACCAATCAGATTCCTGACAAGTAAAGTGATAATTTTATAGTATCACCTGTCAGAAATTCGATTGGTCCGCCCTCATATCTCTACTCCGCTGTGGAAATGCAAACTGAGGTTGCCTGTCCTTTGAAGCGGAGCGGAGCGGAGATATGCCAAGTAGACTAATCAGATTCCTGAGGGGTAACGTGATAATTTTATAGTATTTTATAGTAGTCAGAGATCCGATTGGTTCGCTCAACATATCTCCACTCCGCTTCAGTGGAATTGCAGACTGAGGGTGCCTGTCCATCGAAGCGGAGCGGACATGTGCCAAGTAGACCAATCAGATTCCTGACAAGTGATAATATTATCGAGTCACCTGTCAGAAATCATGTAACAAACATAGAATATTCTATTCTATTCTATCCGATTGGGCCGCTCAAAACATCTCCACTCCGCTTCAGTGGAAATGCAGACTGAGGGAGCCTGTCCATTGGAGCGGAGCGGAGCGGAGATGTTCCAAACAGCCCAATCAGATTCCTTGGGTGAGGTTACTCGATAAAATTATCGCGCCATCGATCATCAATTCAATTGGTCCGCCCAACACATCTCCGCTCCACTCCGCTTCAGTGGAAACGCAGCCTTAAGCGCCTGTGAGTGTGTAAGCCAGTGTTGTTATCAATTAAATGTCTATTATAATAAATATAATTGTTGTAAATTTTATCCTAAACATGTATATGTAAAAAGAACAATTTAATCCTTATTTAAATAAAATGTTATTTTCCAATCTGTTTAAATTTTAGGCGACCCAATCTCGTGATCTTGCTAATATTATATACTAGCTGATATGCCCGCGACTTCGTCCGCGTGGATTGAGGTTTTTGGTTCCCGTGGGAACTTCTTAGTTTACCTAAAAAAAAATTATTCCAGACTATAATCTATCTCTGAGCCAAATTTCAAAAATCGGTTTAGCCGTTCTGCCCCCGATAATTAAAAAGACGTATCTAACAAAAAGTAAAAACGGAGAAATAAATGTTTTAACGAATGAAACGGGAAATCGTTTGATGTCTTCGAGTGAATTAAAATATTTACATATTGAAAGTTGAAAATAATGCCCACTAATAATAGGCTTTAACTTGGTTTAATAATAATATGAATTTATTAAATTATTATAATAAAAATAATGAAAAAACAGATTCATCTTAGCATAAAAAATGAAGAAAAATTATAATTATAATTAAAATCAGAACTATGTAAGTATTAACTTGAGCAAAGTTTAGCTTAATCAGTCTTATTATATAGATATAGATCTGTTATAATTATCTCTTATATCTTTATTATAACAAACCGTCTTAAAAAAATAACATTCTTTGGCTAATAATCATATAATAAGTCATTTTCAAAAGTAATTTACAAACGATATTATGTTAATTATGTGACTAAAATATCAAAGTGAAAAACATTACATATATAATCAATATCAAAAAATTAAAATAAACATCAGTCTTAACTGCCTCTAGATTCTCTTAAAATGTAAGATCACAGACAATTATCAATCCTTGGACAAATCTTAAAAATAAGTACAAAAATAACTTTTTTGGAAAAATATTGTCTTACCTAAAAAATCTAAACAGATAGCAAGTAAATATAATAGTAAAGAAAAAGAGCTGTCGTTGCTTTGTGTACCTATTTGTCAACATCTTCCTCATATTCGTTAGTCAAATCGACAGAGTTATCATTCACTGGCAAATTTCGCCAAAACGCCCTTCGGTTCTCTGGCATAAGAGAAAGTAACTGATTGATTATACCAGATTTTCGCTTTTCATTAACTCCTCTGAATTGAGTTTTTATTACTGGTCTTGGAATGCCAATTTTAATATTTTTCACTCTCAAGAAGTCCAGTTCTCTTTCTATGCCATCAAAATCAGTTCTAAATGCTATTGTATTAATTCCCCTTCGAAAAGTGACTTCGCACATGTTACTCAAATATACTCTTGGTGTCATATTTTGAAGTTTGTATGAAGAAGAGCAATCTTCAAATCAACAAAAGTCGCTGACGGCCATTTTCTTTACAGTAATTTTACGATGAGTATCAGAAACCGCGTGATGGAAGTCTTCAAAGTCATATATATTCTTTTCTTCTTTTTGAGTGACAACTCTACCTGGTGATGAAATTCATCCGCTGACATGTATGTGTGTCCTACTTCCAAATATTTCAGAGTGATAGTTTCCAAATTTACATCACTTGAGTTAATCAGATATAATAAATAGGAAAAAAGACCCCAGTTCTTGTTTTGAGCGGCACAGTTGTCAAGCCACAATGTTATGTGCTTTACGTCACGATATTGCAAGAAAAAAGCTCGGAAACAGCTTATGATGTCGTCTTTTTTCCTGCCAGCAATAGCTTCATGCCAGATACAAGCAAATCTGTCCCTCGCGCCTCGAAATTTCTTGTCTCCAAGAGGTACGAAACTCTCATTAAACAATATCAGTCTTGGGCAAAATATAGCAACCTTGAATTCATCTAGACGAGGGCACATTATAACCTTTTCTAGGTCTACTGAGTAATACATAGTGTCACTGGTTTGGTCTTGCATACTCATTTGGCGAGATTTATCTTCATCGTATTTCTGTCGTGCTAAAATGTATCTTCTGTGATGTAATTCGTATTCCTTACATTCGGTGCAATTTCGATGACGGATCTCCATAAAATCAGGGTTATGTAATTTATATTTTTCGCATATTTCGCACTCCTCATTGCCTAGTTTTGCGAAAGAGATATTAAGTTCTTTAATAACTCGTCGGTAGTGATCGTAAGATACACAATCTTCGGGAGCGGAAGGCTCAGTTATACCCATTTTTTCACAAAAGTCTTTGTACATATATCACGAATATTTAGTTCTGACGGTAAATATTTTCGATTGGGTGTATGTACCCTTCTGTAGTGTGATACAGCAGGATGAAAAGAATTAATGTGATCAATGATGGGCTTGTTATCGATCTTTTTAGGGTTGGGATTACGGCCTCGCATATCCGTTATTTCTTGTACTTGCACTTGTTTTAAAGCGTTTCGCAGAACCTTGTCGTTTTTTTTCTCAAATCCAAGGGTTGTCAAAAAAAAAATCTTGCACACCGTTACTTTCTCATTATTTTCATTCAACATAAAATATGTAATAGTTTTTCCTCGGTTAATTACTTTTGAGTTAGGATTTTTTTTTGTTCGCCTGGCCGGTACAGTTTGAGATGTGTTGTTAATTATGTATATGTACTGTTCTCTCCAGGTGAAATTACGAAACTGCTTATTTATAATACCTCGCTGGTTTTCAGATATATTTGAAGAACACTTTTTTTTACATTCTTCGCCACAACCTGGTTTAACGCATTACTTGGTATTAGTCTTTAACTCTTTCTTAGCTTTAGTACGCTCTCGCAATGAAGTATCGTAATGTTTGCGTTTACGTACACTTCCTTTCTTGGTAAGTTGGATTACATTTTCAGAAGCCTGGTCAGTCTGATTTTCGGGCTCAAAATCTTCTCGTTCAGTTGATTCTGATACGCGAATGTTGTTTTGTTGTGAGTTCTCTATGAAATCGATATCTAAATCAGAGTCGATAACACTACTTTTGTTTTTTCTTTGTGGTGGAATGTAATCTTTATCGAAAACTGAATCATCAGAGTCAAAGTCACTTACTGTTGAACTGCTGCAGCTGCTGCTGATAGTAGCTGCAGTGGTGGTGTTATCGCAGACTTTATCCGGAAGAACACTGTCAGATGTAGAGACGTGGTTAATTTCTTCACCTCTCTTCTCTTCATGGCTTATTTGGTAAGGGTGTTGGTCGTTAATTAAGGGATACCGTGAAACTAGCTCTGTATTTTCTACAGCAGTACTATTTGTACTTTCCGTACTTGTGGAAGCTAAAGCTTTAGTAAGTAACTCAAAGCATCGACCTTTTTTCATTTTAGTTTTACCTGTAACAACAGTATTAATAGTGTTAGAATGCACTAAAAAGCGTTATAAAGCAACACAAACACAAACAACAAACTTTTCAAATAAAATATACTTACTTTGTTACGATGAATCACGCTGCGAAAAATTGCGACTGCGACACGTCGTGCTCCTACAACCTAATCGGGCGCAACTGACAGAAACTAGTGAGTTGCCGTACTACACATTCCCCGCCCGACCCCCGCTTGATTCACAATTCTAGGAAAAAAGGACGTTTCTGCATACTTGCGCCTTTTCCATTAAGCATCATATTGTATTTTTTTATTCAACGTAAAGTATTAAGACGCATAAAGCAAATGCGCCTATACTAAAATAATTTTACGAAGTAAATAGGGCGCCAGTGGTCAGATGTGGTCTTTTTTTCTTAATGTGAAACCAGATTCTTAAGAGCGCGCTAGACGCAAATGCGCATTTGCGTCTTATTAACTTCCACTTAGAAATAGGGACAAATATGCGCCTTTTATATTACTGAACTAAAAAAAAAACTATAAAGTATAAGGACATTATCTACATAAATGCGACTTTTTAATTAAGTTTCACATAAATTCGTCTTTTCATCTTCAATCGGTTGTAAAAAAATGAACAGAAGCGCCCTATTTTGTTGTGCTAAAACCGCACTGGAGGAAGTTAGAAAAATATTAAAAATACATGCAGATGCGCCTTTTTTTTCTGATTCCTGCAATGTATATAACTCAAATCTGTAAAAAATGTTAGATGCGTCTTTTTTCCTATCGGGGGCAGCGTTGGTGATCCAGATACATCCATCCAAAAAGAAAGTTTGGATGGATTTATAATATTTATTTTATTTTTCAAACTTTGGCATTTATAATATTTATTTGATTAGATTTGATGTGATGTGAAAGTTTGGGTGTTTGTATGATTGTTGCTACTTCACGCCAAGATGACCGAATGGATTTGACAAAGAAGGTCCCTCTTGGGTTTGGGTTGGAATGTCTCCACCCTCCAATTCGCTTGGTTCTTCAAGGGCTAACTTGTAGTCGTTAAAAAAAAGCTCCGTTACAACTCCGCAAAAAAATGGCGGAGACGGATGCGGAAGCGGAGGTAGGATTTTTTGCGAAAGTTCCGGACTTACGGAGTCGGAGGCGAGGTTCCGTTACAACCCTAGTTCAAACGTTAAAATCATCCATAAACCACCTCCTAAAAATACATCCTCGCATAAATGACATGTTAAAGTTTTTAGATGATGGCTAGTGTAGGTATATATTTGTAATATTATTTTGTATGTTTATCTTCAAAAATAAATTATTTAAAAAAACATAGGGGCTGCCGATAGAACTGAAAATAATTATAATTAATAATAATTATTATTAAAATATAAACCTTAAAACTAAATCATTAAAGTTTCATTACGAATGTAGTAGATAATGTAACAATACCTTTTGTCTTCGTAACAACGCGAGGAGTCGGTGTCGGTGACGCGAATCCACAAGTTTACTACCCCTACCAAAAAGTGCTCAACGCGGCTAAAGAAGTTTTCACTTCAAAAATGAGTGTATGCAATTCACACACGGCAGAATTGAAACTTGAGAAAAGTAGCCCACGAGAGAATGAGATAAATAATAGGTCTTTACCTATGAAATTGCCGTTTTGTATGGAATAAGTGAAAGTACTTAATTTTTCAAACTTTTTTATTTCTGTTATTCGAAGTAATCACCCATGCAATCGACGCATCTTTGCCAACGCAATGGCAGTTTATTGATGCCCTTCTTGTAAAAATCAGCTGGACGGGAGGCAACAAACACTTCAAAGGCATTTTGTACTGCCTCTCGGGAATTGAATTTTTTACCCACTAAAAAGTTGTCTAAATTTTGGAAAAAGTAATAGTCGGTAGGTGCAAGGTCTGGTGAGTATGGCGGATGAGGGAGAGCTTCCAACCCCAGCTCTTGCAGCTTGGAGACTGTCTGTTGCGCAGTATGGGGTCGCGCGTTGTCGTAAAGGAGCAGTGGGAACGACCGATTGACCGAAGCTGGTTGCAGATGTGCAAGCTTCTCCATCATTCTCTCCAGTTCTTCATAATACACATCTGCAGTATCTAATGCTCATGCCGTTTTGTAAAAAGCTGTGGTGAATCACAACCGCACTAGACCACCAAACAGTGACCATCACCTTTTTAGGGGTCATTTTTGGTTTAGGGCATTGCTTTGGTGCTGAACCAGGATCTAACCAACTTGCTGAGCGCTTTCGATTGTCGAGTAGAATCCATTTTTCATCGCATGTAACAATTCGTTTCAAAATTCCTTCATTTCTTTGCCTGTTGAGCAGCGCAAGGCAGGTCTCGACGCGTACGTTGCGCTGGTGATCGTTAAGGTCGTGGGGCACCCATCTATCAAGCTTTTTTACATTGCCAATTTGTCGCAAATGGATCAATATTATTTTGATGCTTACATCAAAAGCTGCTGCTAGCTCAGCTGTAGATTGAGTTTCGTCAGCTTCCACAATCGCCTTTAATTCATTATTGTTGACCAAAGTCTCCGGACGACCACGAGCTTCATTTTTCAAGTCAAAATTTCCAGAACGGAACCGGGAAAACCATTAAGGGGTTGTGCGTTCGTTTGTACAGTTCTCTCCGTAAACGTTTTTGATGTTACGTGCCGTTTGTGTCGCGTTGGTGCCACGATGGAACTCATATTGCATAATTACACGATTTTTTAAAGTATCCATTATGACGAAAAATGATGAAATGTAATGAAAATACAAAGCTAATCAAAAAACAAAAGACTGAGTTTGTATAAAGAATGTCATGGTTTTAAAACAAAATTAATTTGAATTTAGAATACAGAGCCATTACAAACTTTTTTAATTTGAATTGACCAGTACTGAAGAAAGGCAATTTCATAGGTAAAGATCTAATACAATATAGATTTAATAAGCACTAAGTAAACCCTTACCTTTTTTTTGTAAGTTCAGGTTTTTCCATTTTTAATAAAGTATTTATAAAAAACAACTAAGTAATTCTCGAACCTCTGATCATTAGCGCGCAAACTTCCATTGAAACTTTGAAAGCTGTCAGAGTGACAGAAATTTCGGTCTTGATAAATTAGTGATGGTTCTGCGGTATGGTTCAGAAACGTATCGTAGATTCATGTGGGGCAACTGTACGTAATTTTTAGTAAATTGCTTCCAGAATAAAAGTTTTAGTTGATTGACAAAAAAACAGCGTTTATTCTAACGTAATAAACCTTTGTCAGTAATAACAAACATATTTTTAAAATTCTAATAATAATAATTATTTTAATTGAAACTTTTAAACATCAAGGGAAATGCGGACACTTACCCGCACCGACGGGAAAGTGTCCGCATACCTTCGGTTAAGTGTACGCAACGTCGACAAAGTGTACGCACATCCGAAACTTAATCTTTTACCACACATATACACAACGGACAATAGTACTCTTGCTCTGACCATTTATTCTTGTTATTGTCTTTAGTTTTAGTATTAGTCTTAATATTATCTTTCTTCTTTGGCTTAGTTTTCGTTTCCATGTTCATTTTAGGTATTCTTATTTTCTTAGATTTTCGGTCGATTTCTTTTTGTTTCTCCTCTAACATATTTTTAAACGGACTATTAGTGATTATTTCCGATTTGCTGGCATTTTTGCGTCGTGTCTGAATGTGAGTTGCCTTTGGCAATGGGCTTTTATCGATTAAGGGAATATGAGACTTGTGAGCATTCGAAATGTTACCGAGAACGGGAGGCGGAATAATTTGTTGTTCCTGAAATTCTTCTATTTGGTCCATTGGGTCAGAAAGTGCTTGCGATGGTTCATTGGCTCTGTGTATAGGGTAAGAAGGGGGAATGGCGTTCACTTAAGGAAAACATGGTGTATTTTTTAAATTATTTATTATAAATCAAAATTAAGAAAAGTAACAAAGTCTTTAATTATCGAGTAATCAACAATTTAACAACAAAAACATATATCTTTAACCTACTAGTAGTAGGAAAACATTATTAAAAAAACATGTTTGAGCGGCATTGCCCCTGACTTTGGGTAATGCCGCTCAGGGTACGGGGTATTGACGCTCAAACATGCTTTTTGGAATATAACAAGTAAGATACATTTTAATTAAAGAAATATTAATGAGATCAACCTTATACAATTAAATAAATATATAAAATGGGATAATTAGCATCAATTATCCCATTTGTACGTAAGATTAGCCTTTTTCAATTTAACAAATATAGTCAGGTCTTCGATGTCAAATCAACTTCAATTATTATAGTATAATATAAAATAATAATTATTATTAGAGGTAAGACAAATCAGAAATAGAAATATTATATTTTTGGACACAAATCACAGATGTATCCATCTGGCGAATCCCACCCTGAACATAATATAGCATGAGCCCACAGTCCGCAGATGGTGCAGCGATACCACAACTTGTTATTTTTTCCAAATTCTTCGCAAATAACACTTTTTTTATAATTTTTATCATCCACATTCATTTCGTCATTACTGTCATAGTCGCAAAGGTGCTCTTTATCTTCTCACTCTGAAGAATTTTCTGGTAAAAAATTTCTCTTGTAAGATTTTTGTTCAATATGTTTGTTCTTCTTTTCTTTGACAGATTGAAGGTCTTCTTCGGTCCAAGCCGCTTCTGCGGTGGTACTTTGATGATGTATCTACAACAATAAAATAATAAGTCGCTAAGGGGTAATGGCGCTCGGATGAGCGGTATAACCCCAAACGGTCGTTTTGTAATTAATTTAAAATTTAAAAAAAAATAATTCACAATTGTTGAATATTGATTACATTATCACAAAATAGAATAGTTTTACTGTCAGAAAAGTAAAATTAATAATTAATTAGGCATTAAAGTTTTGGACTTACCGACAAAAAACACCTAACCAAAAATTAGAACAGCGCGGCGGCAAACGAAGAAACTGTCGCATGACGCGAGCTGATTGTCCGTTTGCATCTCTGTCTGTTAGAGACCCCTTCCCCTCACGCTTCGCGCTACGTGGCGTGTTGCTACGTTCCATTTTGACAGAGTTACAGAGGTGAGCGCCATTACCCAGTGAGCGCTATTCCCCCTGCCTACCCTATCAGGTTCGACGTTATGTTGTCTAGGTAGTGGAGAACTTGATGGGTGATGAACTTCAGCAGCAGTCGAAATAATCTCAAATTGTGTTTCTGATAAATCGGCCGACGCAGAAGCAACTAATTCTTGTGGAACAGGTGCAGCAGATACAATATGATGATCCATGCCAAGCGAACTTGAAGTAGACGGATTTTGAAGGACAGTGTCAGAAGTTGGACAAAACATATCTGTAACTGAAGATGGTGCAAAGTCTGCTTCTGTAAACAGGTTGTTGTCGAAGGGATATATTCCCGTGACCCTGAAAGCTGAAGCTGCGTTACCTACTGTGACAATTTTGATAAAGGCTCTGTTGAATATCGAAGTCACTTGGTATTGATTAATAGATCTACCAGGATGCTGTGCCATCCATTTATCAGCTTCAATTGCGTACTGGCTTTTAAGAGGACTGTAAATAGCCCTATCCAAGGGTTGTAATTTGTGACTGCTGTGAGGTGGCAAAGTAAGTACTATGATGTTATGCTGTCTGCAATACAAGGTAGCTTGCAAGCTAATATGGCTTGAATGATTGTCAATAATCAGTAGCACAGGATTATCCACAGTTGGTGAAATATTGTCCTTGAAATGATGAAGCCATTGCAAATATAAGTCCGTGTTGATAAATCCCGAATCAGATGTCATACCAATGCTTGCAGTTGGAGCTCCATCCATAAGTTCACCCTTCATCCTTTTTCGAGGAAAAATAAACGCAGGCGGCACATAATTTCCAGTTGCACTGACACAGCAAACAGCGGTTATAGTTTGACCACGTTCTCCAGAAACAATTTTATTAACATTTTTTTCCCTTTCAATGATATAACTTTAGGAGTCTTTTTTGGCACTGTGCTGATGCCAGTTTCGTCCATATTATATATTCGACCTGGAGGGAAGTTATATTTTTCTTGACACTCTTTCAAGTTTGTATAAAATCTATTTACTTGCACTTGGTTAAAACCAATGGCTCTTGCTATGCTGGTAGGTGTAGTTTGCTTTAAAGCTAAATCAGGATGTCGTTTTATAAACTCGTAGACCCAGTCTTTTCCAGCCATTTTAGTTTTTTTATCAAATCTATTCTCTATTTTATTCACTTCTGCAAATTCGTAAACCAATTTTCTCAGTGTATCAAAGTAAGACCGTAGAACCTCTCGTCACTAGATTTGCAATGGTTGTAAATCTCTTCCTAAAAACAAAAAAAGACAATTTTAATATTTTCAGATAGCCATCATAGATAATAATTAAGAATTATAACATACCTACCTCTTGTTCACGTGTAAATGTTTGTTGGTATCTCCCCATTGATGTTGCAGTGGAGTTGAGTTTAATACGTTTTCTCAAAGTACTCTCATTGATCCCAACAATATCTGCTGCTGCTCGATTCGATTTTCCTTCTCCAATCAACTGCTTGGCTTTATCAAGTTGTTCTTGAGTACATACTTTTCGATCGGGACATTTCCTTATATATTTTCGAGGCATTTTCAATCTAGAAGGTAAAAAAATACTTAATATGTTTTTATACTTCGGTGGGGTAAGTATACGCATTTCAAAACTGCGGACACTTAACCCCGCACACTTACCCCAACCCGTCAAAGGAAATAAAAAAAATACAAGTATGACTTACCTTAGATTAAATACGTAAATTCACACAAAATATTGATTAGTTTCTCCTGTTCCTAGTCACTTTGTTTACATACTCAGACAAATCTTAATACCTTAACCATGCAAATGAATTTCAAGAAATTAAATAAGAAAACCGTGCAAAAACAAAATTGTCGCGTAAGTATCCCTGGCCTTGAGCAGGAAACGTGTGACACGGTACTCTTGCTTGTCAGTCAAGTGCGAATTAAATCCGCCTGGTTTCGACCAGTTGTCAACCGCGTCATTCGCACGATGTTCACTGCGTACACTAACCCGCTGCGTACGGTTACCCCACTTGACTCTATACATTTTTAATCCTTATAACTAGCGCCATCTACTGGCATATTTAAAAAACGATAACTTTGCTATTCGCAATATTACAGGTATTACCGAATTACTATGTGTCACCGATTAGCCAAATTTTACCCTACTTTTTAAGAAACAGGGTAACAGTAAAAATATAATACTTATACATTTATTAAGAAGATAATATACAACATATTACATGCAAATGAATTAAAATAATTAATTTACTTGCTGACAAAAGTTGTAAAGTTTATAGCTCTTTTATTACAAGGTTTTAATTGAAACTCAAGAGCCATATAATGCGTTCGTTCATTGTAATCGTCTTCTGTTTGATAATCTATCGGCGTGAGTTTCATCTATATTACTTTTTTTTTTCATTTTCTTCTATCATGTGATCAGCTACGAGAGCTATAGCTCTCAATAAAATCTGCTTATAAGCAGATAGTCCTCCCATTGAAGGTTCTACCTCTTATATTAAGTGTATTTTTCCCTTCTTTAGTGGATGAAGTCTGAAATGCGTTTCTATTTGGGATTATTCTATTTGATTCATCGATATTTCTAATATTTATTTTATGTTGTCAATATATTATTTTTTATATTACAAGTTAAATTATACGTTTCAATCACTGCTACTTCTGATCGTTTAGGTTTGTCGGTCACTTTTTGGTTCTACGAACTTTACTGTTCTGGATTTGCATTTTTTCATATTTACTGGCTACGATAATAGGTATGTTTATATTAATAAATGTTTTTACTTTTTAGTGTCTTTAATGATTTTGGCAAGCCCACTTCATGATGTTTCGTTCGTGGACAACGGAGCCAACTTAAGAAGATCTTTTACGATATCCTTCAAGGCCATGAGAGCTCTTAGAGCAGGTGACGCCAAAAAACCGAGGCTTGTTAATTTCAAACATTTTCCATCAATTTATAAATAAACAATTCGTTTGACTTTGTTTTATTTGACTTTAAAATAAAAATTGTATGGTACCTAAATTGTATACATATTAACACAATATGTAACATTAAAATAATTACAATTTAAAATAAAATAATACTATGAAACTTTTACTATCTGGGAAGGTTATTAACCGACTTCAATAAAGGAGGAGGTCACGCCGAGATGACGCCCGCGTGTTTTTTTTTTAAAATTTATTTATCCAAGTACAAATTTACAATTATCACATAGTTAAGTACACATTGAAAAAACCACAGAGGTTTGACCTCAATGCGTAAGCGTCTGCGCCTCAGGGCTTCTTAAACGAACAACTAAATAAGTAAAATACAAATAAATTAAAAATCATAACTCCTCCCACAATATAGTTAATGAAACTAAAAAGATAAAAGAAAACAATTAAATTATGGATTGTGATCCCCTTGCCACTTGAGTTTTGCAAACAAATACTTCTAGATACATCTGATTTAACTGCTAAAATTAGACGCGATTTCTAGGTATATTTTTCTATTTGTAGTCAAATTTGAATCACAAAGTTTTATAGTATGTATATATTATTTACATATTAAAACAAATTACATTTAGTGAAGTAGGGGAGAGGTGGTATGAAAGGGACATGTTGCAGAGGCTCTAGTAAATTACTGAGACAACATTTTAAACTGGTTGGAACTGAATGCGAAGCCTACATTAATGAAGTAATAAAACAAAATGCAATAATAAATCTTTCTTTATTCTTAATTATGAAGAATCTTACTTTTAGTCCATCCCGAAGCTTTAAATGTTACAACTTTATACCTTGACTGCTAAACTAACTAAAATAAGTTACCCTACAACCGAGTGAAGGCACCTCCGGGTTTTCCACAACTCCCTATTTATCCTGATTATTGATCATCCTGAGCAACAAGAGGAACACATTACATAACACTACTTATACTAAACAACCAACATGGCAGAACTACAAGCACTATTCGACCAAATGAAAATTGAAATGTCAAAACAAACTAAAGATATTATCTCACAAATAGACCAGAAGTTAGTACCCTTCACACATGAACTAGAAAAATTAAAGATTGAGAATGAACACTTAAAAGGAAAAATAGCCAATTTAGAAAGAACCAATAGAGCAAACAATATAATATTATACGGGCTAAAAGAAACAGAACAATCTTCCACTGATCTACTAAAAACAACAACAGAGAAGATAAAAACTGATTTAAATATTTGCCTGGAGTTGTACTTGGTTCAGGTAGACTTGCTTCTGTCTGTTGACTCAAAGGTGAAGACCCCATGACATTATCGTTGAAGTTTACAAAATCTTCTTTATAAAGCTCGTAAGTTTGTTCACCATCTATGAAATTCCATGTATATTGTGGCAGGTTTCTCACGATACCTGCGTCTTGAATGAAACCTACACCTAAAAGGGTGCGGTTCTCCTTCTTACCAGGCATAACGAGAAAGGTTGTATATATTGTTTTGTTGCACAGAGTTACCATAACCTTAGTGCTTAGTACCGTTTCTTGCTTTCTGACTCCATCGGCCAAGACTAGAGTCATAACTTCTTGGTCGAATTCATATCCTTTTTCTTTTAATAACGTGTACAGACTGTAGGAAGCTATGCTGGACTTAGCACACGTGTCTATGTAGGCGTTTCCTTGGATCCCTTCGATATTGATAAAGACGACTGGTCTGGCTCTTGCATCAGTCCTCGCGTTTATCGAACAGAACCCAATTTCAGCAGCATCGGCTTTCGTTTTGTGACAATTTGTACAGTTACTGCGGACTACATTCGGGGCACCGCAACCATAACAAGAAAACTTGGGAGTTGATGGTGACGGTGCTTGGGTTATGGCTTCAATTTTAGTGGTTTTGCCTTGTGTCTTCTCTTTTTTCTGCAGCTTACGGCACTGATCCACACTGTGACCCACAATCCTACAAAACGCACACCGTAGCTTCTTATTTGTTCCTGACGGTGTGTTTGCGCTGCTTTCAGGTTTTCCATCGGTGAGCAACTTTTTTTCCGCTAAGGTCCGCTCTACGCCTCTCGCAGCCTTCAACAGTTCGTCAAAGTTTTTGACGGACTCTCTTGGCATCTTTTCGCGGATGCTAATATGGAGAAGCCCAAACAGCATATCAATTTGTTGTGTCTCGGTGAGCTTTGGTTCAGGTAAGTACGCAAATAACAATCGTTTCTTGCTGATGAAAACTTCAGTGGCCATATTGCTTGCTTGCTTGTCGCTCATTATCTCCTGGTAGATCACATAGGCAGGCTTGCGAGGCGCAAAAGCATGACGCAGCTTGGTTTCAAAATCATCCCAAGTGTGGATGTTGGTCTTGATGCCCTGCCACCAAGTTCCGGCTTCTTCCTTCAGTAATAAGGGCAAGCCGTCAAGAGCCTGCTCGTCGCTGATTCCTTCAATGCTCTTGAAAACCCTAGCGGCTGACAGAAAATTTTCAACCGCTTCGGACGTCCTTATGCCATTATACGAGGCGGAAAGAGAGGCAAACGATCTCCGTTGTTGGCTTGAAAGGGCACCCAGCAATGAGGCGAACTGCTCTTCTGAGAAGGAGACTGCTGCCATCTTTTTCGCGGGTGGTTTGCGACTAGGTTTAGTTTTAATTTTGTAAGAAGGTCCCGAGCTCCGACGTCTGTCTTTTTCTTGTTTCACTGCTCCGATGCCAGTAGTTTCACTCTCGCTCGACATGAGTTGTCCGAGGATTTTATTGAGGTCGGGCCGCGAGTTGGACGCCAATGTAACAGGGGTAAGTCGGAGTGGGGGGTGAAGATTAAAACCCAAGAAGAACTGTTTACACTATATTGACTCTAATATAACAATACAATATACGCGAACTGAATAGTGGTCCGTTAGCGGCAGTGGGGAGCCAACTTGCCGAAACGTACACGCTAGTCGGTCGGAAGATATTCAGATCCTTATTAGCTCGAGAGGTCCGGGATACCGTACGCAATCGAACTGTGTAGGAAGCTGGAATAACAATCGTTCATGGACGGATCACTATATATACGGAGGAACACCACTCCCCAGCGCGATGCAACTGCGTGCAGCGACATCTATCGGTGACTGCACTGAACATATTCTCTTATAGAACTTAAATATGAAGTCTCTGAATTAAACAGACCGGACATTATTTCTGTATCTGAAATCTGTATCTTTATATGGGCCAAAACAGTCTAGAACATACCCATTACAGGCTATAATTAAAAAGGGTTGTAACTTGTAACAAATCCTATATTTATGTAACGAGTAGCTTTCGTTTTGAAACATGTAATTCGAGCTTTTATGAATATATACAGGTTGGCCCAAATAGTGACGTCTTTTGACGACGATTAGGAAAAAATTTGATTCCTCGTACCTAGACCTATCAGGTTTCTTTTTATTCAGCGTTTTTTTCCGAGCATTTTTTTTTGTGAACATGCTTACTATGAAGTAAATAAAAAAAAATTGCCAAAATAATTGCGTTTAATACCTAATTACCACCATAACATTAACCCAAGTCGGAAAATTTTTGGTCGAAAGTGAAAAGTTTACGTTCGACAGAAGTAGAGACGAATTTTCAATTTAAGATTATAAATATAATAATGCTTAAACCTGTCTACGTCACCTCCGACTAATTTCAAAAACTTTTGGAGGTAATTTTTGATAAAAATAACACTATTTTCTATTTTATTTTTATATAAAACACAGAACTAGAGCAAAGCACGTAACTAGAGCATCTGCAAAGTTTGAATGCAAATGGTGACTATTACAAAAAACCACGCACTATGATTGGCTTAAATGGAGCTGACCAAATTTGATCTGACATCTGAAAGGAAATCGCCTGTTTTGAAAAAATCGTTGAGGTAACGGTCGTGTTTTCATAAGGTTGCAGTGGAGATGGCGTTATTTGATTTTAATGATGTAACGTAGAAAAGTAACGACATTTTTTAAAATCAAATGTTTAAAAAAGTTTGTTTATGGAGATGGCCACGTTTGATTTTTACGTCACTTTTTATGTAGAAGAACACTGAATCGGTGTGATACTTTGAGAAGGCGGTCGAGGAATTGTGATTGGAGATGAAGTGTGAGCGTGTGGGGGTGAACGCACATCTTCAGTGTATGGTGAAGTGATATATTGAATAGATGATGAAGAGATGTGTGTTATTTTCAAACAATTTTTTATTTTTATAATATTTACGTTTATTGTAATTAATAGAAGCGTTTTCCTTTAATTCTTCTTCACCTTCATATGTGATTTTGCCGGACAAAATAATATTAATTGTGAAATCTAAAAAAACATGCTTTTAGCTTTCCTTTGTGGATTAAACAATCAAAGGGATATTCTACCAACATATCACAAAGTACGATAATACTTTTCTTAATATATTTTTTGGGAACATTCTTTTTTTAAATTGATTTTGTTACATTTTGAATACTATGGAAGCATTTTTCAGCAACTTCGCTTGGATAACACAGCCAAGTTTTGTAGCAATATTGTTTTGCTTATATGTATTAATTTTTTTGATTGGCTGTGTTAAGTAAAGTTTGTCGGCATTGTTGACAAGATTTACAATTTTTTTAAGCATTTCGTCAAGACCCATCCACAAACATAATTTCACTGTCCTGCATCTTCTTGGGGTTGCATTTCAAATCTTTCAAATCATCACAAATCTTCATTAAAATGTATTTCTTCGGGAATATCAGATTCGATAACAAAGTCTAAATTTTGCAAACATTCATTTCCATTCTCTTCACAATTAGCTCTCCTCGAATGAGGAGCGCTATACTTATTTAAAAGTAACGCTCAAACATTCATTTCCATTCTCTTCACAATTAGCTCTCCTCGAATGAGGAGCGCTATACTTATTTAAAAGTAACGCTTTAAATGCACCTTCAAAACAAATTGTGTTTGGGGCCTTATTCCTTGCTCCATAACTTCTGATTCCCAAAAAAAATTTCAACAAGGTCCTGATTGAAATTTCTTGTCAACATTGCGTCTAGACCATACTTTTTAAACAAAACTTGCCAAATTGCTTACACACCCTCTATGGTTCTGATGAGATTTGTTATTGATGATACCGTTGCCACAATTAATCGAATTTTATTCCCTCAAACTCTTGTTTTTGTACAAATTTTACAATTTTCAAAACTTTTTACTTTCTTTCCATAGCTCACGGTGGGCCGCAAAGTTTTGTTACTTACTTTTGACATATGTCGTTTTTCTGATTACTTATTTAAGAACTGACTACGTCAAATTATGGTTATTATAAATATACATTGATATTGAAAGAAAAAATTTAAAAAAAATGTAAGAATATGTATTTATTGGAAAAAATATGTACATAACTCCTTCATTCATCGCTTAGTTCGCTTAATTTAATATGAAATTCACTAACTACGCAAATCGGTTCATTAATATGACTACTCGTATGTACACCGAAATCTCCGATTTCGGTGTACATACGAGTGTGTGAGGAGTTGTGTTTGCTTAATCCCTATGTACACCGAAATCGGATAAATTTCGGTGTACATAGGGATTAAGCAAACACAACTCCTCCTTTTTGAAAGTCGGTTAAAAAAGTAGCCTATGTTACTCCCTGGTTAATCCTCTACATGTCTGTGAAAGTCCCGTCAAAATAGGAACAGCCGTTCCAAAGATTAGCCCGTTCAAACAGACTGACAGACAGACAGACATACATACAGACAAATAAATTAAAAACGTGTGATTTAGTTATGGTACAGTTTAAATAACCATATTATGAGCTTAATATGAGGTAGTTATTTCGAAATTAATACAAACAGACACTTCAATTTTATTTATTTGTAAGTATAGATATAGATATAGATTAGTATAGATTAATCTTAGCCGACAATATTTTGATAATAGTATTGATATTCTGGTTTTACAAACTTAATCTGTTCTTTAATATTAGCTTTCTTTTCTTCAGAAATTGTTCCATATTTTCTCCCAACACGCTCAACTTCAAAATCATCTACTTCATCTACTTGACCTCTTTTTTTTTAAATGTCCACTTTTTTAAACGGCATCATTTCATCGTAACATTCTTTATATAAATAGGAACCAAATTCTTCTACCCTTATCCATTTAATGCCGTCCCTAAAACAAACCTTTTGCTTATTTTCATCCTTTTTCCTATTTATTAAATTCAGTTGATTTGCCAACTCGTTTATCTTGCGAAAATGATCCGTCATGTCGATAATGACATTATTTCTAGATGCTTTGGATATGATCTCTCTGTATTGCTCTGGTGCATAAATAGCTTCCTGCTTGCGCAACACTTTTTCAATGCGGCCAAAATCTCTATCAGAATCCAGATATGAATGTCCGACTTCAGGAAATTTATGATCAATGATTTTGAAATATTTTTTTATGATCATGTATTGGTAGAGTACTTTCATATTAAAGTTTTTATTTTGACCAGCACAAGAGTCTGACCAAATGAGGAGATGATGCTTATTTCGACACGATTGGTCTACTTCAACAAATCTTAGTAGCGCGCTAGCAACCTCAATGCTACCACGGTCGGCTACGTCTTCTGTCCACGTGCAGCAGACAGCTTTTACCTTAGTCTCATCTATAACGTGGATACCCAGATTATAAAACCAAATCTGGCGTAAATAGAATGCCTTAGATGTCGGTATTTTTGGAAGTGGCATGGTTTGTTGTAAATCTACTGTGAGGTATAACAAACCACTATCGTCTTTAGGTTTCTTTCTATCAGTGGCCATTGCTTCAATAGCAGCGTGATAATTCAATCTATGCTCTTCATTAGAATTTCCAGCATCGCAAGTTGCACATGTGTCGCTCTTTGGGTAACCAAAAGATAGGTTAAATTCAGTAACGAAAACTTTATTGTATGTAGTTTTATCTTAAATTTTTGTGGCAGTTCCTCCTCATCACACATACTTAAATAAAGTTCGTACATTTTTGTTACATTTAATATTGGTGACAAATACCGTTTGAACATATTTTTGTTACGCGAGTAATGAGATTGTTGCGATGCTAAATGAATGAAAGAGACAAGTACACGACATAACACCTTCATTCATGGCAACGCAGCGCGACTATACGTTCGCTTGCGCTTATCTCCTTCATCCACTCCAGAAAAACATAGATTGGAACCATTTTAGTATAAAGAATATGCTAAGTGCCCATAGCACTTTCATCCACGGTGATTATCATTTTATTTTTGTACATAACTCCTTCATCACTTGCTATTTCTAAAACTAAGCTTAAATTATGTTGTCTTAAGGTCTGATATGGCTTGTACGCACATAAAAACTTCATTCCACGAAAAAAATAAAAAATCTTAAAAATGTTACATAACCCCTTCATCCACTCATGTCTTCAAATATTTTTTATGCGTATAATAAAACATCAAGAAACATCTACAGAAAAAAGGTCGGGTATCCCCGGACACTTAAATAAATTGTAAATAAAAGTACCAATTAATGAAATTTCTGTCTTTATTTTGTACTTAAAATTTAACTAGGAACTTCTTTGATAATATTAATTAAAAATTACTAATCATATCACATTTTTTAAAGAAATATAGTACGAATAATTTGGTGTTATTTTTTCCGAGGAAAAAAAAGAGGTGGTATGAAATGGCCAGTGACATTCATTGCAAAAATCAGTGTAATAATTTCGACCTCTTTCGGCAGACGTTAATTTTCACTATATCTGTATTTTACTCTTTACCGAAATGACTTTATCATTTTAAATGTTTAAATTTTTATAATACCTATGTAAGTGTTTACGAATTTCCCAGGTACAATACTTTGCCGAATTGCAACCCTACAATTACTGCTGCTTCTGACAGTGCATTATATTGTTTGCCATATGACCGCTTCGATTAGACCAACACCCATTGAGGCGTGGCTTCGGTACGCCAGATGATGAAGATGTACCTTGGTTCGATAAGTGTAGACAAAGTTCGTGATCGACTGTATGGATTGAAATTATACGAACAATTTGATTACCATCAATGTCATGCATTAACTTCAATCTTTTCTCGTTTCATTTTTCGTAGCTTCTTCGCCATATAAGTCACAATCATCGTCTTGGGACGGGGAGGGACAATGTATTTATTTCTTTTGATAGTATTTTTAAGGTGGCAAGAGCCTGCAGCCATTCCCTGCTTCAACCAACAACAACATTGGTGGTCCCATGCTTTCAGTTAAATCAACTCATTTTTATTAATCCTGAAACCTAAGGTTTAAAATCGTCCAACGTTGATCATTCACATAAATGAATTTTAAAAAAAATACTAAGTTGTTCTGTCAAAACTTCAGTTTTACAGCAATGACATGGATGGGATATACTAACGTCTCTTTCGTCTAAGTTGTCGTTTGGCAAGATATATATTTGAGCTTCGTTTGGGCTGAAAACAAAAATACATATGTTATATCGATATCTGTATAATATTATGTGTTAAATACTATATGTACTTACTCGTAGTTTGGTTCATCCGGCATGAGAGGTGACCGCGACCGGTATGTTACCGTATCCGAGAGCTCGCTGTCGTCTGCTATATGATCAGTCCTGAAAAACCAAAAAAAAATATCCAACACAGCTCTGCATTGTTAATAGTTTATAAATGTGGTTGTTACTTACTCGTATAAATATAAAGTATGCTCTGAAGACGGCGCGCGGTATGCCGATAGCACCACGCAATCTTCGTTTTTTGTAGTTCTGAAAAATAAATATTTTTTATAATAAATAAATTCAAAAGTGGATAATATATTATTATCCAGATGCTATTAGTATGCTTCCCAATTTGCTTCCACAAAAGCCTTCAATTCTTTATGATCAACTTTGGTCTCCGGCCGTACGGGGCTTGTTCAGCAGATCGAAATTTCCAGAACGAAAATGTTGGAACCAAAAACGCACTGTATTTTCTTTTGCGACACCGCCGTCATACACATCATTAATCCTTCCAACCAAAACCAAAAGAGGAAATAACAAATGAATTAAAGTTTTCAAAACACAAAAACATGCGTAAACAGCAGTAAAAATTTGAAATTGGAATTCGTAACCAAAGAGGAGATATTTGAGATCAAAGTGGCCAGTACCACAAAACGCCAATTTCATATGTAAGTAATATTATTATTCTGGCTACCATTTCTGGGTCATAATGTAAAACTCTATGAACCAAAAAGCATCTGCTCTTTAAAACACCAAAAGCTCTCTCCACAGAATTTCGTGCCGTACCATGTAAACTAGGTATTAAAATATCCAGGTACTGGATTACTAAAGGGAGTCATTAAATATGGCCTCTGTGCAAAACTTGAATCACCTGAAAATTACAATGAGTAGTGATTTGTAGTGTAGTGTAGTGTAGTGTAGTAGTGATTTTAAAACCGCGCGCGCTCGAAAGTAATAACAAACGAATGTTTTATTTTCTATAATCGAAATAAGTAGTTTGATTTCTTTTAACTATAAACTTATTTAAATTTAGTTTAAATTATTCAGATTGTTTCCTTAAATCTAAGTACGGTTTTATATTTTTAAAATATTAAGATCGAAAAAGGCACGTAATGTTTTCGTAACAGAATTCAATAAAATAAACAAAGACTAGTCCGATTAAAAAAAAAAACATTTTATAGCCCTAGAATATACATAGAAAATGATGATAATATTAAATGTTAATTTAATTAGTAAAACTCGTAAAGAAAATTCAAGATTCTTTGTTAACATTTAATTAAAAGTGATTTTTGACTCAAATAATTATAGACAGTAACTTTTTTACGCCATATTTGTATTCTAGTAATTGTTTCCTTTCGTACCGGTGTACAGTGTTTTGATTTAATTTGTGAAATATAAAGTTTTTGTGGATTTAAGTAAGTGAAGTAATTAAAAAGCAATCGGATTTGTGAATTGTGACTTTCAAAGTTTGTGTAAAGGTTTATTCATAGAACGAATTCATAAAATTATTATTTTGAAAATGGAAGATTATTCGTGTGAAATCTGTATAGGCGCTGTGTGTTTACAAAAGGTACTTAGACAAAATTTTATTTGCTTTCCCTATAATGTAAAATTAGATATTATTCGCAAAGGGAGGTGCGTACCTTTGTTACAATTATCACAAAAAAAAAGTAAAAAGGTAACTCGAGTATTTCACGTCAATTATTACGATTCTTTTAACAGGCTATGTGGCTGTGTGCACACTAATAGTTTGTTTTGTTTTCCATGCGTCTTATTTTGTAATAGCCGTTCGGTATGGAATGATAAGGGATATTCCGATCTTAATAACTTTCATAAAGCAGCTAAAAAACATAATATGTCAGAGAAACATCTAGATTCAATTTTAAAATTAAATGCATTTGGTAAAGCGCGTATAGAAACATGTTTAAACAGCCAGTATAAATTAAATATCGAAATGCATAATGCAAAGGTAGATCGTAATAGAAATATTTTTCAGCGCCTAATTGATATTGTTTGCTTTCTGGGGCAGCAGGAGTTAGCTTTTCGCGGTCATGATGACCTTGGTCTGAGGTCTTGACTCACG
This sequence comes from Erebia aethiops, assembly GCA_923060345.2. NCBI lineage: Eukaryota > Metazoa > Arthropoda > Insecta > Lepidoptera > Nymphalidae > Erebia > Erebia aethiops. The sequence goes on along the minus strand of OV281084.1, from coordinate 6,141,282 downwards.
CTCTGACTCGTCAACGCCCAGCCCAAACCCTGGACCTAGAAATGTGAATAATGTAGACTAGGAATACCGAATAAGGCCACTTTTAAATTCACACGTAGTGTGTGGTCGTGTTCTATATAACCGCCGATTACAATTTACCTAATGTATGACGTAGGTATACGATAACGAGCACTGCGTGCCCTAGTGCTTACCCTAGGCCAAAACCCTGTGCACGCCACTGCCGCCTTACCTGGTCATTTGTTCATCTTGGATTGTTTTTGTTTCATACAAATCAAGCGTGGCCTCTACGCTCTTAATGTAAAAGCTAAAGTTTTCTTGTTTAAGACGGCAAGAAAAACGACAAAGTTTTATGGTCTATCACGGGTTGTACCAAATTATCTTCTTGTTTGTTGTGTTCCTCTGCAATCTTAGCTCAAGAATACACTAATAATAAAAATATAATACACCAGAATTAAAATAAGATTGCACAGTTCAAGCACCTGCAACAATCGAATCGAAATCTCGTGTCAAACACAAAATTTAATTGAGCTTGGTATGGGAAGGATATATGATAAAGATAAAGAGAATTTTTTTAATTATAGATTAAGCAGGGCTCGGCGAAACGATGAAAATGCTTTTGGCATAATATCTGCATTGTTTCAGTGTTTAGGAAACCAATGCTTCTAGAACCCAAAAAAGCTGAGTTAATTGTATTGACCACTGTTTATCTACACAATTGCTTACGTTCTAACAGTACTGATTATGTTCAAATATTGAATAATACAGAAGAAACTACGCCTTTAACTTCTTTTTTGCCCCTCAGGCAGATTCCAATACGATCAGCATCTCATGTCAAAAAATGAAGAGATGAAATAGCAGATTACTGTATTAAGGAGGGCAAAGTTGAATGGCAGCAAGAATATGCTTAAATTTGTGTGATGAGGACTTTCACGCCACCCTTGGCCGTTAAGTGTTATTTACAATATTTTAAATATAATTCTAAAAACTTACCGTATTCAATCTTTTACGAGGTTTGTCACGGTCATCCAAAAATTTGAATGGTGCACATTGAGTGCTGAAACATACTAAAGGGCATTCGGCGATCTAACCGTGGGTCTATCCCTCTGAGAACTTCGTACGTACGCTCCACCTGGTCGACGTATCCTCCAAATTCAAAATTTTGGGAGTAGGTCTCCTGTACAGGGATCGAGCTCGTATGTGGTCCTAGATCGTAGAGCGGTTCATCTACTGGCGCCGTTTCTTCCTTGGCACGAAAGTCATATGCCGCGGCGGAATCTGTCTTCACCGTTTGTTGTTTATTTTCAGCCTTTTTGGCCTTCCAATTTTTGCTGCGTGCCGTTGGGCCCCTCGGCTTCTGGGGGCGGTCTTCAAAATCGCGGACATCATTCCAGTCCCGATTGAAATTCTGACGTTGTTGGAACTCGTAGGCACGTCTTTGGCTGCGGTTATTACCGCTTCTGCCTTTCTCTTCACCACTAGCGGGCTGTCCACGCTGTATTGGCTGAGAATATCTTCCGTCATCGCGGGAATCCATCCTGGTTTCACAATTGTGATAATATTTCAAAACTTTAAGTCGAAAAACGACTTGAGATTGATGAGACGAGATGAGATTATTATATGCGAACCATCTACTCGCATACACTTGTGATGCACCTGTAATAATAGATAATCAATTGTTCTCGTATACTGATTATAACACAAAGTTCAAATACAATAGAAATGATTATAATACAAAGTTCAAATACAATAGAAATGACTATAACATAAGTTCGAATATAACAATAGAAATGACTTTTTATTACCTTTGCCAGTGCCCTTAGATTTATCCTCCTTATTTTTCTCTCGGCGATATGAAACTAATAAACTAATAATTTTATTTTTGCACAATTCTACATACATCCTTACCCATTTCTTGGGATATACGAGACCATGCATCATCTTATTTTTTTATAGTAATCCTCATGGTTTGGGTCCCATATCAATGGATTATTTTGATATAATTCAATTAATTGCACGGAAGCATCTTCGGTCCACGTTTCCATTATGCTCTGCTCGAGCGTCCGACGTCTGTCACAAAACACGTCCACGAGCGCACTGCGAGCGCGAAGCAAATCCCTTTGTGTTCGTTGAAAAAACCAAGTCAGGCGGAACGCAGCCAAGCACGAACGAAATGCTCGCAGCGCGCTCGTTCGAGGCTCGTAAGTCGGTCCACACTAGACGAATTATGTTCGGCTCGTGCTCGGTTCGCCTAGCGTAGAAGTACCTTCGGTGTTCTTGTTGTTGTTGCTTCTGATGCTTCGGGTACGTTTACGTACATCTCTATGGGATAATTACTCGCAGTATACAGTCGCCAATCTTGGATAGTGTGTCTGTTTTTATATTTGATGTCTATTGCCATCGGTTGTCCAGCTGCTAACAGTTTCCACTGTTCGAATTGATTCTCGCTTAACTTGCATTCATCCATAAAACATGCGTTTGTATGGACTAGTGAGCCAAAGTTGAATGATGAACCTGGTGTCAATCCCGTGAGTCTCTCGTAGTTATAGTGCATCTGTACTAGGGACTCCATTATCATTGTTTTAACACTGCTCGGTGGCCCCAAGAAGAACAAGTTGTTGCGTTTCTTTGTTAATCCGAAGAAATGTTTGTTTGTTATCGTTGCGAATTCCTTTATGTAGAAGCCGTTGGCGTATAGGAATGTTTCTAGTTTGTGCAATACTTTTTGTATGTTTTCTTCTGTTGCACACTCAGGATCTTGTTTTAATTGCAGTGACTTGCACCGCTCGATTCTTTGTTCTGGTCTCTCCGAATATACCAAAATTCTGGATATTGATATGGCGGTCCTGATTCGTTCTCCGAATTTTTTTGTAAATTGGAGGGCAATCCCCTCAGGCGTTGTGCACAACACTCTCTGAGCTTCGGCTTCGTCGAAAGCTCTTTGTTCACATAGTTGGAGGACCAATTTATTATTAACTTGACAATACTCTCTAAATCTTCCGCCTTTAGGGATTCCGTAGTTGTTAGTGGTTCTCTGTTGTAGGTGAGCTTCTGATTGTACTTTTTGAGACTCCATTCGTCGGTGTTGTCCCATGTTAGATAGAATTTCATCGGTTTCACTATCGCTTTCCACTATTCCGGCGAGAGCTTGACATGGTGTTGAGCTTTGTTCGGCAGAAGCGGGCAGACAGACTCGACAATTCCTTCAGGAGAAGGCTGAATTACTCCGTGTCGCCTTTTGCAGCGGGTTTAGCCGCCTCCTTCTCCTGTCGGAGCTCCGCCATTTCACCGGTCAGGCGAGCATTCACCGCCCGCAGCCTCTTTCCCTCCTCGGTGGAAGTGCGCTTGAGCATGACCTCCGCAGCCTCCTCGATGGCCGCTGCCGCCTCCTTGAGGGCCTTCTGGCAAGTGCCCTTTAGCCCCTTCGAGGCTTTTGCCACCCTCTTAATGGCGTTGACGGCAAAATGAACCCTGTTATTGAGTTCTATTGCCGTCAAGCCCTCCGCCTCGACGTCTTCCGAGGCCGCGGAGGAGGTTTCCGACAGCCGGCACTCCCGGCCAGAACGGATGCCGGCCATTAACTCGGCAACCTCTTTTTCATCAGAGGCGTCTTTTTCCTCCATCTCTGCCGCACGCTGGGCGGTTTTCAGCTCGAGTTGAGCTTGCCTCAGACAGACATATTTGCCAGTCGTGGGGGGCCTCCCTCGCCCGCGTTTGGCGGTGCCCTTTCTCTGCACCACGACCACTTCCTCCTCTTCATTGCTAAACGCCCTTTTTTGTCCAGCGCTGACCGTGCTTTCAGCACCAACGCTCATCTCACTCGAGTCTGAGTCCGAAGACACAGCCTCCTCCTCCACACTCCTTTTGTTTTTTTGTTTGACAATTTCCATTTTGAGTCTCACGAGTATGGGGGAAAGACAGTCCATCCGAGCGATGCCCCCTGCACCTGGAGAAGCCTAATACATCGAGGGGTCGGACGGTACCCTGACGTGGTTCGCACTAGTGACTGGTCACCCCACCAGCCACGCATCCCCTCACTGTGCGCCGCCGCTTGGGATTGGGGTAATTGTTTAGAGAGGTTTTCTTCCTCGCGGTCCGGGCGGTTAAGCCTCCTCTCTCTCAACCCTCGGTCCCAGTGTCGGTCGTGAGACATGACCAACGACCGACACTCCTAAGGAATTCCGATTTTGCGGCGAGAGCTGCCTAAGACTAGTTCCCACGCAGCCCGCTCGGAGGCAGTGTGAGTACACACCGAGCTCGCCTCAGGATTCCTCCCCTCCAGAGGATCCTCCCCCCTCCGCGTGCCCTCTGAAAACAAAGGGACGCTGGGCGTACCCGCCCCCTTCGGTTAATTTTTTTACGAGGTTTTCTTCCTCCTTATGCGCCACACCTGGCTTCGCCTGAGCGTTCCCGCCCTCTTCGGTTATTTTTTTACGAGGTTTTCTTCCTCGCGACGGGCATGAAAGCCCCCCTCCCTCGGTATCGCCCCGTCGCAGACGCTCGTCATCGCCTCGCCGAGACGCGCCGCCTCCGCTTCCACACCGCCCAGGCCGCCCTCCCGGGACGCAGAGAACCAGGCCTTGACGAGGGCAGCCTCGACCAGGAAGTCCCGGTCCATGCGTTTCACCGACCCTTACTCCCCCCGGTAGCGGCAACCGAAGCAAGTCGTCAAGGAGGACGTTTTTTTTTTTTTTTGTATCCCGCTGGTGGAAATGCTTTTACGTATCCCTGCGGATAGTTGAGCCCTCATTGAAGAGGAGGCCTAAGCTATCCGCAGGGTATGTGGGGCTCCCAGTTGCCTGGACTACCCACTAAAACCACCAGCGGTCCTACCAACCTGTCGCTATTTATCATGCGACAACCTTGTTTACTTTGACAAATATACTATGGATTTTTGAAACTGTTAGTTGCGCGCCTGGTGATTTGAACTTTTTACATTGAACTAATTACATGTATGACTATGTACTAACAGGCTACATATTTAACACTAAATTAATGGCTAAATCTTTTTTTTTTTCCTTCCTCCATCTCGTGTAGTGTTTTGACACCATTGCAATATTGTTAATTTTTTATTATTTTTTTTTTATTATTATCCTTAAACGTAGTAATCCTAACATGAATATTAACCTAATTACTCCTAGTTATAACATTGAGCATTAAAAATGTACAATATGTCACCGGTGACAAGTGACAACAATTATGTCACCATCACCGGCGACAATCCCGGTGACAGCGTCTACTCGCTACGCCGCCTCCGATTCCAAGGAGGAAGTGGAGGAGAGCGACGAGACCAGTTTCCTTTTCTGGTATCGGCCGTCCCCCCCGCCCCCCCGGAGGCCCCGGGCATTCCCTCGGACACGAACCGCCAGTTCACGTTCTCCACCCCCTTCAGCTCTTCAGCTGTGAGCCGAAAGCCTCGGGGGCAGTTCTTAATTGGAGTGGCGGTCCTGACATAGAATTTGTCGGGGTATCCAGGGGACCCCCTTCGGAAGCCAGGACGGTAACTCGGGTGGAGCCTCCGGATGTGCCTCCCAATATTTCTGCTGGCACAGAACTCGCCGCATAGGAGGCACACGTACCCGCCCCCGACCGAGGCCCCCCCACCCTCCCGAGTCTTAATATCGCTCGCAGCCAGCCGTTCTTTCCCAGTGGTGTCGTCGTGGGGCCCGCACGGCCCCGGTCCCGGCGAACCGGCCCCCGTCACCGCGCCCGGCGCGCGGTCCGGCAACGTCAAAGGCCGCACCGCCCCCTCCAGCGATGGGACCATCGGGGATACGCCTCCGTTGCCAGATTCTGGCTCCTCTTCCGACGACTGAGGAGACCGGTCCCTCGGTCCCGTAGCTTCAAGCGGCTCGCGGGGGGACGCCACCGCCGTCGATGAGGCAGCCTCAACAGGTCCTGCCGAGGGTACGCCCGGCTCCACCGCCAAGCCCTGCTCGCAGCGGGGCGTCGCAGTCAGGGTTACTTCCTCCCATGCGTCCCGCACCGCCTCCACGCTTGCGTATCCCGTGCCAGCGGAAAGGTCCACTCGCATTGGCCCGGCCCCCGGCGCGGTCCAGACCCCATTCGGTACCGGGTACACTACCGTTGGTCCGGCGGGAGGCGCGCCATAAACAAAAGTCTGCGCCCCCGCCTCTTTCTTTTCTTTAAGCAGAATGAGTATGGTCTCTGCCAATCGGCCGTTCGCCTCGATCAGGGTGGCGACCTGCCCTCTTAAATTATAGGTTTCTTTTATAGAAACCTCGACATTCTTTCTTAAGATCTCGCAGGTCGAACACCCCCGAGCGGGGTTGAAGGCCGCCTGGGCGAATCCCAATTCCGCTAATTATAATATATATATATATAATATATAATAATTCCGGTAGTTAGTAAATTGGTTGGAGCGAACCGAATAATAGCAATGCGCCCGCGCCGCGCGACTACTATGGAGTAACTAATATTGCCGGGAGCCCTCCGAAGCGACATACAGCCACTCAACCTTTTGCGGGTAGGCCAGGAGAATTTTGTCCCACCCTCAATTAGTCGATAAGCAAGGACCGGCCGGCGTCGCAGATATGTCACCGGTGACAGGTGACTAAAATTTTGTCACCGGTGACAAATGACTACAATTATGTCACCGGTGACAGGTGACTACAATTATGTCACCGGTGACAGGCGACCACAGTTATGTCACCGGTGAGAAGTGTGTACTTCGCAAAATGGCCCTATTTAGATCCATTTAATTTGCCTGCAGCTTTTGACTCCGCACCGGCGTGTTTAAATTTGTAACAGGTGGCGCATCTCTCTACTGTCGCCCTGCATGCATCTCGCCGGTGGCCATTTTCCCCACATTTGCCACAGGTTGCTTCAGGGGTTCTGCAGTACTTCTCTGGGTGCCCGTATTGCTGGCACTTATGGCAGCACGTTGCCCCGATGTGGTCGTGCACCTCCACTCGCTGCCAGCCAATGTACACCCTCTCCAGTCTTACTAGGGCGTCGCGCAAGGCTGGGGAACACTCTATGATGAGGGTCGTAGTGTTCGTCTGGCGACCCCTGCGCTTGAAAAGGTCTCCTTCTTCAGTTTCTCCACGCTCCAGTCGGTGTCGCCGAGGTTTTGCTCATGGAGGCAATCCAGCACAAACGCCTCCGAGGGGTCGCCGTCCAGGTTCCGAAGGCATAATCGTGGTGACCTCTTTTGGGGCTCCGTGACTCGGAGAGTCGGTGGGGCGGCGCTTTTCAGCTTCTCCGCGGCGGCAGGGTTCGATGTCTGCACAATGACTCCTGCGTTCCCAACCTTGCGCACACGGTCCACTTGCACCTCGATAACCTGAGGCTTAATTGTCCTTTCAACTCCGCCTTTGTATCCTCAGCCGTTTTGATGCGCTCGGTCTGGTCTGCAGCTGGGTAGAAGGCCAGGACGGGGCCTCCAGCGGGCGGAATTGCGATCGGCTCGGATTTCTTGGGTAGGCGCAGGACCGACGAGTAAGACGTCTCGGGGGCCGCAGATGACGTAGCCGCACGCATATGCGTTGCAGCGATGGCCGCATCACTTCGCGCCTTCAGGGCGTCGTGCTCCAGTGTCTTTCACTTCAAATGAGCTTCCGCTAGCTTAAGCTCGGCTTCGCTGAGCCTCAGGCTCAGGGTCGCCACCACGGCCAGAGAGTCCTGGATGCAGCTACCGATCGCGTTCGTGCTGTCCTTGTTAAGTCGAGAAGTAGGTCCTGTGACTGCGGTCATGACTGACTTCAGGCTGATATGGACGCGCTCAAACAGTTCCTCCTTAGTTGCGCGCGACAGGGAGCCATCTTCCTCCTCTTCCGATCCGGTTGCATCTTCATCCGCAGGGGCGGCGCGCGCACTGGGCCCCGGCACTGGCTCAGCGGGTGGCTGCGGCGCTGGGATCTTGGGGCGGCACATGCGCACCACGTCGACGGGGCGGCGCTCCTCCGGCGAGGTCAAGGGCCTGCAATACAAAATTATATTTTAATAATTTTAATTTTAACCTCTGTAGTCTAGGAGACGGTACTTCATGTAAATGCTTTTTTAATAAACTTTCCAATGGTTTATGATCATTAAGTACTGTAATTTTATGTCCATAAATGTAATAATGAAATTTCCTAGTCGCCCAGACTATACTTAATAATTCTTTTTCTATTTGGGAAAAATTACATTCTGAAGGTGTTAAACTTCTTGAAGCAAAGCAAACTGGCCTACCATTTTGTAGTAAACAACATCCAAGACCACTTTTCGATGCGTCACATTGGATTGTTATAGGCAATTTATTATCAAAATTTTGTAAAATTGGTGCTTCACTCATTTTACTTTTAATATTGATTATTGATTATCTTTATATAAATACTTTTAATATTATTATAAACTTTTTCATGAAATTCCGTCCATAACCAATCAACATCTTTCTTTAATAATAATTGAAGAGGTGATGCAGTATCAGCCAAGTTAGGTATAAATTTTCTTAAATAATTTACCATACCAAGGAAAATCTGTACCTCATTTTTATTAGTAGGGCTTTTCATATTAATAATTGCACTAACTCTGTCTGGGTCAATTTGCATACCCTTCTCTGAAAAAATATGCCCAAAATATTTCACTTGTTTCAATTTAAATTGAAAGGAGAATGCCAGATTCTGCCCCACCCATTTTCATAATTTACACAGAATGTAAACTTTTTAAAATTATCTCAGGAATTTATGACCACGTATGATTTAATAATTATTGATGAAATAGTTGCGGATTTTAAAATGTAAAAAAAAGTAATTCAACTCCCTCGTCCACTTCCGGTTTCTCCTGCGGCAACTTGCATTACATTCTACGCATACACGACTAATAAAACTACGAGTTTTTCAGTTTTTTAAGTAAAAAAAACTCCTATTACATAAATCATACTACAGATCTTTGTTTAAATTCGTTATTTTGTGTTGTTAATTATTGAAAATGACACATAATTATTATTTTAATGTAAATAATAATGATTTATAATATTGTTGCATTTAAACCTTACCTTCGCATTCACGCATTTTTTGCAACGAAACGTCATTGACAAAGTACCTATTTGAAGATGTCAATGTCATTGTGATCATTGTTTTAGTGGTTTTAGCTATGGAGTTTAGTGACATTGACTGTTTACTGCTGTTTACCGTGGTTGTTTTGAATGTTTCACCAAGAACTTTTGCTATACTTTAATATGGTTTCGATTTCGCCGACTTTACGCTATTTTCCATGGATGACCATTACCACTTGCGATTTGGGCTACGACGTTGAGGTGCATAAATTGTCACCTGAGTGTAAACAGGATGCTAAGACATGTTTGTAATAACCTTGGTTGGGGTCACCATCAAAATGATATTGATGCACCGGCAGCATTTCTTGATAATGTAACGACTGATTACCTATTTAATATGAAGATTAATAAATCAATAACATTTGTTTTATTTCCAATTAGCTAGTCTACCATTTTATCATTAGAAAAGAAAGCACAAGCTTAACTAGGTATCATACTTCAGGTAGACATCCAGCTACGCAGGCATTTGAGTATCCTACTTCATTTTAAAGCCATAATATCTCTTGGCAAGAGCATTGTAACGTTACACAGCATTTTTTTACTTATTTCACAATAATTAAAAATGCATATACCTACCTAACCTCAAAATATTTTGAAACTTAAACTTAGTTTTAATAAAAAACCGCAAGAGTTAGAGGCTTAAAAATGTATGTTTGGTTATCAGGAATAAAAAATCTATTAAATCCTACATACGGCATGCTTGTATACGAATTTAAATAAGTGGGGTAAAGCTCCATACATAGTCTGGCATTTTCCTTTATTCTTATTAAAGCGAACATTATGCTCTCTAGCCCGTTCAAAAACTTTATTTAATATTGCATCATGCTCTTGTTCGGTTTCACCACATATTAATAAGTCATCACAGTATACAATAACGCCTGGAATATCTCCAAAAGCTGTTTCACTGTATTTTTGAAATATTTCCGGTGCTATTGATAAACCAAATGGCATTCTTAGGAATTTGTAACAACCAAACGGGCTATTAAAAGTACATAAATCATTACAATCTTCCGAAAGTTTAATATTATAAAACCCATCAGATAAATCAAGCACTGAAAAAAAATTTTATTAGAAAGTTTTGAGACTATCTCATCAATTGTTGGAATCAAATGATGCTCTATTATTAATACTGTAGGGTAGGTAGTAATTTAAACACCAGTCTTAGTAAGACGTATGTATTGTCACACAGATAACATTACAGTTACAAATACTTTACAATATATTTTCACTGCCCTAAGATCCTAATAAAGCGTCGGGGATGACTGCAGCGGCTATCTATCCCCTAGCTTATAGTGTAGTGACGAAAGCTAGCTAAAACCTATGTTCCCTAGCTTTAGGCGCAAGAGCAGACTGCAGCGGGTCTTTACTTTAGGGACTTTAGGATCTTTTTTTTTTTTTATCCACTACAAGCTAGCCCTTGACTACGATCTCACCTGATGGTAAGTGATGATGCAGTCTAAGATGGTAGCGGGCTAGCCTGTTAGGGGCATGGCAGTTATATTCAACCCATACCCCTTCGGTTTCTACACGGCATCGTACCGGAACGCTAAATCGCTTAGCGGCACGTCTTTGCCGGTAGGGTGGTAACTAGCCGCGGCCGAAGCCTCCCACCAGGCCAGACCAGGGAAAATTCAGAAATTATAAATTCCCAAATTGACCCTGCCGGGGATCGAACCCAGGACCTCCGCACGTTAAGGCAACAGCGCTACACACTGCGCCACGGAGGTCGTCAAAAGGATCTAAGCAAATTCTTAATGAACCATCTCTTTTTTCAATAATAACCAAGTTGCTTACAAAACTTTTTGGGTGATCGACCTTCGCGATGACTTTTTACTTCACCAGAGCTGCCAACTTGTCCGCAAGGCGATCCATAAGTGCGTTAGGCACTCGCCGTGGGGGCCGCACCACAGTCTCCACACCAGGTTGAATGCGTAGCTGCAGTGAGCTCTTAAACTCCCCAACTCCCTGAAACAGTTCGTTATTCATATTAATAATTGAGTCCTTACTCATATTCATCTTAATATTATTGCTACTAGTTGAAACTGTATTAATATTATTATTATTTAGAAGCTTCAGCTGTAACAAAGACCCTAACCCCAGGATAGGTCTAACTGGTTTAATAATTAAAAACTCGGTTTCAAAACACTCATTGTTATTATTATTATTAGAATAAACTCTAAATGAAACCTTTCCAATAGGAATTAATTTTCCTCCACCGAAGACCTCTATTATTGTTTTTGGCTCAGACATTTTTATGTTTGTATCATCACCGACAATACACTTGAGGTCTCTTAAACTAAACACATTAATTTGTGCTCCAGTGTCACATTTAAACCTGTCCCTCTTATTTTCCACTCTTATGAACTCAGTCCACTCATTTGTACTTAAATTAATAGTATGGACTAGTCATAAGTCATGTATATTATTATTATTGCTCTCACTGACTGTTGACTGTAAATTATTTACTTTTTTATTATTAAAAGTGCATCCCACACTAAAATGATTGAATTTATTACACTTTCTACAAGTTTTTCCAAAGGCAGGGCACTGACGGGGACCATGGACCGTATTACACTTCTTACACTGATAATTATTCATATTATATTGATTTGACAATCTATTATTAATATTATTATTAGTCCTACTCTTAATATTATTGTACTTAGCTTTAGAGCTGCTATTCGACGGAGTGCGCTGCTGTCTGGGTGGTCTGTCGGTCGATGACTATTCTGTCCCGCAACATCCTATTCTTTTGTTCGCCAAAATTGCAGTTTTCCGTCAGTTTTCTTATTTCCGTGTAGAACGCGTCGAAATTTTCTTCCTCGCCTTGGCACCTTTTGTTGAACTGGTAACTCGTAATAACTTCATTTTGCTTCGGCTTGAAGTATTCATCGAAAATTTTAATTACATCCTCCAATTTCGGTTTTTCTTCCGTTTTGAGTACATTTAGATACAGTTCCTGTGCCTGTGATCCTATACAATTTAGTAGGAGTGCCGCCTTCCGTGTTTCTGTCAGCTTCTCGAACCCAGCTGCCATGATGAATATTTTGAAGGATTCTTTAAACCTTTTCCATTGTGGCCAGCAGGAATCCAAATCATCCATGACGATACCTCCCGGCATCTTAAATTCCACGCCAACCATGTCGCCGGACGCCATTGTGCCGCCTTGCACTTGCATTTCGTTGCACACGTGTAGGTACGTAAATCCGGTCCAATCTTCATGAAAAGTCCGAATCACAACTGCGCCATGTAATATTTTGTAATAAAAGATGTTTTGGTATTCAGTGGTGGTTTTATTTTAATCACTTTTTAATATGTGAAACTTATAATCAGAGCTGAATACTTATAAGGTTGGTAACAGACCAAGGCCCTACTAGCCCTCCAGATGAGTTAGGGCTATTACGCACTGTCGACTAGTCGCCGGCGACTCAGTCCCTCGGCGGCCGAAACATGGGAAACTAGGGCCGGAGACCGAGCCGAGCGACAGTATTCCAAGTACATTCGTGCAGAATGGACGTTGAAGAACTTGCAATAGTAGCGGCGCTACTAATTATAAAAAGAAAGAAAAATAAAAAAAAATCAAAAGAGTATTGGGTGCATCCTTTGTTAGAAGAACGGAGGTCAAAGGGAATGTTAAAAATATTTTATGAAGACGTTAAAAAATATCCTCGTAAATTTTTTAATTATGCAAGAATGTCTGTGAGTTCGTTTGATGACTTATTGTGTCTTCTAAAACCACATATAACTGGCATAGATACAAATATGCGACCATGTATTTCTCCGGAAGAAAAACTTTTTATAACACTAAGGTAAGTGACAATTCAAATAAAATTCATTCCTAACATTTATTTTTTACGGGATTTTAACACAATTTACATTACATTCCCGGACACATCTATCGGCCAAACCTAGTGTTTAAAGTGTTGACAATCCCTAGCTAAAAATAAATGTTAAGTGGTGCAATAAGTTTTTATGCAGTTTTTTACGAAAACGATGGCCAGTAAATCAGCTTCACACCTGCAAAAACTTATTGCTCCTCCTAACATTTACTTTTAAAGTACGGCCATTTTAAGCGCGGACAAAATGTAAACAAACAAACGAGAGGTCGTTCGCCTAATGAAGGGGTAAACAACACTTTGGTCTTCTGTAAAAAATAATATAATCTATCGGCTCCTTGTACGGAGTCTATCTTTTTATTCTTGTATTGTAATTGATTCATTTGTAATCAACTTTAAAAAAAGGAGGAGGTATAAGCAATTTGACCCAGATGTACCTATGTATGTATTGAGGTACCGTCAAGGGCTACGTTTACGTATTTATTAATATGTTTGAAGATAAAGCCCGGAATTTTTGATCTTAGAAACTAATCACTCGTAGCCATTGTGGTTTAGTAAACACAAACAGTAGCTATTTTTCAGTCATTAGTAGCAGAATTCGGTTTAGTTTTGCTTCCAATCTGAGCAACTCTGTGATTTGGAAAGTCGATAGATATGATTATTATATTATGTTTAATTCAAAGGCAAAGAAAATAAACAAATGAAGTAATTATTCATGTTTTTATTAATTTTTTTTCACAAATTCTTAAGGTTCACGTAGCAATTGTGTAATTATTCGCAACATTAATTGATCGTTGATTACTGAACTACTAAGTACATTAGTAGTTTGTGATATAAGGGCGGTAAATAGGTTTTTACATACGAGTTGACTAATGTCAGCCCGATGACGCCAGTCGAGGGCTGACCATCGTCACGAGTATGTAGAAACCTTAACGCAAGTGTATCACACGATATTTTTCAATACATTTGTGAGAAAACTTGAAAATAAAAGTCGAGTAGGAAGGTACTAGGTACTCACTAGAAAATGGCTTTTCACGCCCATACTTAGTCGAGATTTTTGGCGGCTATATTACAAGCGCGATTTTTTTCTCACAGCTAAATTACCTAATTGTTGATTGTTAATTTTATGATCCCACATCACTTAAACCACATAAATTATTTAATAATTTATAAGAAATACTCTATGAAACTTTTAAAAATAGCGCGCACAAATTAAAGATTTGTATGAATTGTATCTACGGCGCGTTGTTGTAATTGCTTTTTTTTTAAATTGGCTTCATGGCTATAGGTTCTAGTTCTTAACTCAGTAACAGCCTGAACTATTCAGCCTTTACTTTTTTGATTTATAAAACCTAAAAAAAAATTATTTAATCATAATATTAAATACAATTTTTTATTTTATGAATTAATTTCATCAATTCACATCTAAATGTCATTATTTTTTAGATTTTCTACATACAAAGTCAATATCATTATGAACCTTCTTGCAAGGAAACTTTTTATTTACAAGTAACGTGGACTTACAAAAATTAAAAAAAACTGCATGAGGGCGGTAAATATTTACTGCACGAGGGCAGTAAATTTAACTTACAAGCCCTGTTTACTGCCTCTGTAAGTGCATTTTTCGAGCAAGTGTATTGAAAAATATATTTACTTACGTTAGTACTACTATAGTACATTATGAATCATGATGTTAAGACGCGTAAAATGTTACTTACACTGTAGTATAGAAAAAAAAAAAGATGTAAAGTTGCGGGTAAGGTAGGTGGCCTCGCGAACCCCGCACCGAGGCAACGTGGTCTCGCGTCCTCGTGTCCGCGAGATCAAGTGCCGAGGCGGAAGGCCGCGATTATACCTACCTTAATTGCCGGATGAATCCAGTCGGTCTGAGAACCGAACTTTTGGTCCCAAGGACCGTGCCGCGCGAGCAGGGCTTCTCCGTCACGTCAGCGAGGGATGCTGGTTGGGATGTTATAAATAAAAGTTATTTAGGTTATTCTGCAAAATACATTATGAATTTATTGTTGGTTCTGCAATCATGGCTTAACTAATCTTATATTAAGTTACAAAAGAAAACGGGGGACTTTTATATGGGAAGCATCCCAAGTTGAGGGTGGGTGTTGATCACTTTCGTTCACAGATTGAGATTTTAGGTAAAAAGACCAACGTGTCTTATTAACGCGAAGGAGCACTCACGAGATTGGCGAGAGAGCGTGGCCGAAGGCGCACAGCTCTCTACTCGTAGCGGCGTCCAGCCAAGGCGCGCCGTGCGCATGGGCTAGCGTGGAACATATGTTGTGTATCTCGTCACGAACCACTTTTCGAAGATCACTTCACTGTACGCACACCACTTATTCTAACGCATTACATTCGTAACAGTTCGATACCAGGAACACTGCCTTTTATACTGTGAAAGTCAACGACCACGTTTTGGAAACCAATATGGAGTCTATGAATTGCTACTGCATGATTTTAGTTGATAATTAATTACGCACCTTGTTGAAGAAACTCGGATAGTTCGAGTTGAGTCGGGTCTGGTGGGATCCGACGTAAGCGAGGGCTGGTTTCGATGAACCATAGGCCCTTCTTTTCAAAATATAAATTCCGTCACCGGCCCAATATGGCCGTGCGGTAAATTATTCCACCATCGTAGGTGAAAACGCCTACGATGACGCGTGCTATTAATATGGATCTTGGGTCCCGACTGCCTTCCAGCCGGCCTGTCGCTGCGCGTGAGAGGGTTAGTATTGGGTTGCTATATGTGAGAGGGAGACAGCTAGATTTTATGGGTATTTTGTTATTGACGTTTCTCTGATGTCTGTCTTACCGGATAGATGGCGTTACGTGTATTTAAAGTCACGTAAGTTTGGTTTTGTGGTAGCGCCAGCCGTATGTAGGTGGCGCTGACGCAGTGCGTCTTTAAATTATTAGGAATATGTAGTATATAATACTACAATACTCCCTTTTTCAGCGAAAGAGACAACCCAGTTGTCTCCACAGCCGTGGCAACCCGGGAAAAAATTATTTTCCTAGCTAAGCAACCATGTGGTTGTTCAAAGAGAAAAAAGAAAAAAATAATAATAATAAAGAAATTGCCTATATTTAGTAGTGTTAGTATTTCTATCTGCTATGACTCATTTATTCGTACTTTCATTCAATGTCCTAATTTATAATGTTCCGGAATTTTGAACGTCTTTCATTCCCTACTAATATACTTCATACTTTCGCACTATACTTAAAGTTAAATTGTTCCTCAGGGGAGAGTTATTAATGTACTAACTAGTTTTAGTATATTAGTTGTTACTGATTATTAGTACCTATTTTATATCTATATGATTGTTATAACTACTACTTATAAATTTTAAGTGACTATATTTACATACTGTTTACCTACAGTTAGTATATAAATTGCATTGATGCAAGGTAACCTGCAAATGGTACCTTGGCATCGCAAACAAGTGCACGGTATGTCGTCCTACGGTACCGATTTGCAGATTATATTTAATACTGCCATACCAGTAGTAAGCATACCTATTGCTATTCCTGTTTCAGGAATGTAGTGTTGAGTCGTGGGTTTATGAACCAAAACCTGAGGTCTGCTATTTGTATTGATAGTAGTTTCAATAATTGCTAGACCCTGATAGGTGAGGTTAATCTTACCAAATAGGTAAGTAAAGAGTTTAAGTCAAATTCAATTATGCTGTTCAGTGAACAGACCAGTATACAGCTCTTAGACTATGAACTATTCAGGTATATGCAAGGTTTCTTCCAATTAGTGAGAAAGAAAAAAATTTGTCTAACAGACAAGCAAAAACTGATGGCTGGCTCTCTGCTTATGCGGTAGTCCAGTCTAAAAATTTAGTTTTCTAAAAAAAAAAATGACTAGCTCTTTGACTTTGCAAGAGTCTAGGCAATAAGTTCCTTCCAAATAGGTAAGGAAAAACAATATGATGTCAAATAGACAAATACTTAAAATGACTGGCTCTTTGACTACATGGTCAAGAGTTTAAATCATGTTCTCCTATTTATTATTATATAGTAATTAAAATCTTGAGTATAGTTATTGCTTTGTTGCTTGCTAACTGATACTTAAAGTCTATTCTATAATTCTACGGTCTTGTATATATATATAATATTTAATAACTAGACGTGTAGATAGAATGTGGGAAAAATATGTGTATAGATGAGGTTTAATTATCCTCTACTAAATGTTAAATCCATGTAATAATGTTACTGTCCGAGTATACTTGATAATTAGGCATTACCGTTTTGTAAGTCCTTTATTTATTAAACTTTTCCTAAAGTAAAGTTAAATGACTATATTTGTCATATGTTTCTTAATTGTGAAACAATTGCTGTTTCTATTGTAGTACTCTCCTAAGTTTCATATTGTACTATGAAGTTTTAATATGAGATAGTACTTAAAGTAATAAAATTTTATTTAATTATTCAAATTCAGATAATTTGAAAAGAAATCTACTATAAATATATGTTAAAGTTAGGTACTCTAGTTATTTAGCTAGTATTCTAGGTACCCTAAATATATGATATGTAGTTTAAAAGTAATAAAAAATTTAAGGTTATGTTATTTGTTTTTTGTTAAGAATTTATATGTAAGAACTACTCTAACTACTTAAAACTAATTTGGGTTTTGAGCCGGGACCCGCCTTAAGTTTTAAAAGTGAATTAATTTGTAGTTTAATAAAGTAACGCCGTTCCGCCTAGGAGCTCGGATGTATTCCGAGTATTAATCCTATTTCACATGACTATCCCTATTTATGTATTGTCTTTACTCCTTCTACACCTCAGTCAAAGACAGAATAGAAACAGAATTGTTCTAGTTATAGGGTACTAGTTGTTGTGATTGTGGGGACGTTCATTAATTAATTATTTTTTTTTTAATTAAAAATTTAAGATTTAGTATTACAAAATTTAGAAGTGATCCAAAAGCCTCAGTGTTCCTAGTTCACAGTATTGTATCTTATATTATACACGCACTTAACTATACAGTAGTATGTGTATAAACAAAAACGTTTGTAGTAAAAGCTACTGCTGGTTGGTGCTGCATTTACCCTATGGGCGGTAACAAAGCCGCTTGAAATTGAAACAATTAAATTGGAAAAATTAAAAAATATTGTTCACTTACATATATATATCGGGAATGCGCACGTCCTCCTGTTCTTGTGACAATTTAACAGGACAGCTGTAGAAATTACACAAAGACATTATAATATTTGTTGTTATTACAGTAGAACACACAGAAATATCAACGTTATTCGTTGTTTACAAACATTTATAGGACTCGTTTATATATTAGAGAAGTTTAAATTTGGATTAATTATTATTTAGAGTCGTATTTGCATAGAAATCGGCTTTATAAATTAAAATAAAATGAATAATTGAAAGGTTAGACGACTAATGTCAACTTGTCAAGAATGACAGCGTTGACGGGTAAGTATTGACTATGACAAACAAAAGTTTCCCAACATCACCACTGGCGTGATGGAGGGCGCTGCTCACGAAATTCTAACGGGCGCCATTGTAGTATAGAAAAAAAAAAAGATGTAAAGTTGCGGGTAAGGTAGGTGGCCTCGCGAACCCCGCACCGAGGCAACGTGGTCTCGCGTCCTCGTGTCCGCGAGATCAAGTGCCGAGGCGGAAGGCCGCGATTATACCTACCTTAATTGCCGGATGAATCCAGTCGGTCTGAGAACCGAACTTTTGGTCCCAAGGACCGTGCCGCGCGAGCAGGGCTTCTCCGTCACGTCAGCGAGGGATGCTGGTTGGGATGTTATAAATAAAAGTTATTTAGGTTATTCTGCAAAATACATTATGAATTTATTGTTGGTTCTGCAATCATGGCTTAACTAATCTTATATTAAGTTACAAAAGAAAACGGGGGACTTTTATATGGGAAGCATCCCAAGTTGAGGGTGGGTGTTGATCACTTTCGTTCACAGATTGAGATTTTAGGTAAAAAGACCAACGTGTCTTATTAACGCGAAGGAGCACTCACGAGATTGGCGAGAGAGCGTGGCCGAAGGCGCACAGCTCTCTACTCGTAGCGGCGTCCAGCCAAGGCGCGCCGTGCGCATGGGCTAGCGTGGAACATATGTTGTGTATCTCGTCACGAACCACTTTTCGAAGATCACTTCACTGTACGCACACCACTTATTCTAACGCATTACATTCGTAACAGTTCGATACCAGGAACACTGCCTTTTATACTGTGAAAGTCAACGACCACGTTTTGGAAACCAATATGGAGTCTATGAATTGCTACTGCATGATTTTAGTTGATAATTAATTACGCACCTTGTTGAAGAAACTCGGATAGTTCGAGTTGAGTCGGGTCTGGTGGGATCCGACGTAAGCGAGGGCTGGTTTCGATGAACCATAGGCCCTTCTTTTCAAAATATAAATTCCGTCACCGGCCCAATATGGCCGTGCGGTAAATTATTCCACCATCGTAGGTGAAAACGCCTACGATGACGCGTGCTATTAATATGGATCTTGGGTCCCGACTGCCTTCCAGCCGGCCTGTCGCTGCGCGTGAGAGGGTTAGTATTGGGTTGCTATATGTGAGAGGGAGACAGCTAGATTTTATGGGTATTTTGTTATTGACGTTTCTCTGATGTCTGTCTTACCGGATAGATGGCGTTACGTGTATTTAAAGTCACGTAAGTTTGGTTTTGTGGTAGCGCCAGCCGTATGTAGGTGGCGCTGACGCAGTGCGTCTTTAAATTATTAGGAATATGTAGTATATAATACTACAACACCTATGTTTTGGTGGTGAGACGTCACGACTTTTATTATGAAATCCACTGTCGACCACGTAAGCGCGTCTATTCATATGCGCGAAAGAGACAGTTATAGTTTTGACGTAGTTAGTTAGTTTCGTGAGGGTTTCATAGTGAAGGTGCGTCAATGAACTTTTGTCCGCGCTTAAAATGGCCGTACTATAGCTGGTCTCCAGTCAAAACTTAAAACTCAAGGTTCAAATAGATCCAAAATGTCAGAATCTTGCTAGGCATTTGAAGTGACAGTAGAAAATCGCGACTCTGGGCGTTCACGTTCTGAAGGAGTTGAAGTTGGTAGCGTATAATAATGTTGTGCTTCAGGGCGTGATTGTGGACTTGGTGCTGTTGAACGCCCGGCCTCCGGTGTGAAGTAACCACGCTCATACTCGTACTCATTAAAATTTCGCCACATTGTGTTTGGATATATATTATTTTGAGTAGAGGATCGGAATGATTCGATTACACTGATTAATTGAATTTTCGCAGCTGACTTTTTGTGCTCCGGAATTGCCCTAAATGATGATAATAGGGACATCAGGAACATTCTGTCCTCATCTTGTTCCAAAATATCCTCCTTATTTTTGCGAGTTTCAATACACTTGTTTAATGTGGTTAACAGTTTGCTTGTGCCATCATCTGACGTTTTTTTCTTTTTTCTTCCGACTATATTTTCTCTCGAGTAAGGTCCTAAAGGTTCTTGATCATTTGTCAAATGTTCTTGTTCAGCAATGTTACTCTCTGTGTTCAAATTACCAACGGTATTCTTCAAAAATAACAGCTGATTATAATAAATATAGGGAGTTTTATGGGAAGCAGCAGATCCGCTTTTAGTATTTTTTAATCTTCGTACTTCTCGCGAAAAGCAGCTTCTTATATTTTTCCATTTTTTTTGAAGTGAATGACCTGTAAATAATGTATATATATAAATTATTTTTTAATTCCAGATATCTTGGAAGCGGTTGTAAATTTGTAGATTTACATTACTCATACAGACTTGGGATTTCAACTATAGCTGAAATAATAAGAGAAGTTTGTCATTTTATATGGGTTGTACTAAAAGACATGTGTTTACCGCAACCGACAAAAGAAAATTGGTTAAAAATCGCAAAAGATTTTCATTTACGGGCCAATTTTCCAAATTGCATAGGTGCCGTAGATGGTAAGCATGTAAGAATTATAAAACCATACAACAGTGGATCATTGTGTTATAATTACAAACACTTCTTTTCTGTAATTTTGCTTGCCATTTGTGACTCTTGACTATAAGTTCATATACATAGACGTTGGTTCCTATGGAAAGGATTGCGATTCAACTATATTTACAAATTCAACGTTTTATCAAAAGCTAATGAACAATGATTTGCAAATACCCGAACCTAAGCCCATTTCATCGACAAACCCTATACCAGTACCGTTTGTTATTGTGGGTGACGAAGCATTTGGACAAACTGACAAAATTATGCGACCGTTCGGTGGATCAAATTTAACAACAAAGAAAAAAATATTTAATTATAGGCTTTCTCGTGCACGACGCCATATTGAATGTTCATTCGGCATATTAGCAAACAAGTGGCAGATTTTTCACAGACCTATCAACGTGAATTTAGATCTAGTATCATGCATCATCAAAACATGTTGCGCTCTTCACAACTATGTCCGAGAAAGAGACGGATATAAATTTGAAGATACCCTGAGCATTCCTGGCTTTGAAGAAGTCCCAAACGGTTTCCAAAGAGCTACGCGACGTGGTGCATCATACAGAGATGTATTTGCTGATTACTTTACAACTGAGGGTCAATTATCTTGGCAGATGAGCAGTATTAATTAATAAAAAATAAATGGCATTTCTTACTTACCTGAGTTTTTTTTTCTTCGTTTGATAATTCTTCACCTCCAAATAACTCCACTATTTCTTCCCACTGTTTTTTCTTCAAATCTCGATTAGCATATTCCTCACTTTGTAAATCCCAAATAGCTTTTCGGGATTGTATTTCCGATATAAATTTATCCGTGTCAAAACTCATTGTGCGCGGCCGTCCGGTCGTTACGACAGCTGCTCGCAGTGTGAATGCTTTCATTTGAAACCGTGCTCCTATTGGTCGCCGGCGACCGGCAGTTGCCTGTGCGTCGCCACTGCGCGGCGAGTCGCCGAGTCGCCCGGGCAACCGGTGACTAGTGCGTAAACACCTATATAGACTATACAATATTACAGTCGTCGACAACTGAGTCGCCGGCGACTAGTTGACAGTGCGTAATAGCCCTTATTGAATGGAAAGTTTAGAACAGATTAAAATCTACCTATGAGTAAACCTCTGCACGATGATGATGTACTTGGGTGCGGTGTGACAGCGAAGCTATACCTAAGAATTACCCAGGCTTTTACAAGTCGCTTACAAACTGAGCAATTCAAGACCTACCTAGATCTCAAAGAGGAAGTTCCGATCGAGATGATGTTGAGGTGTTTATATTGAATTTAAACTAATTGTTCCAAATTCGACGACCTCCGTGGCGCAGTGTGTAGCGCTGTTGCCTTAACGTGCGGAGGTTCTGGGTTCGATCCCCGGCAGGGTCAATTTGGGAATTTATAATTTCTGAATTTTCCCTGGTCTGGCCTAGTGGGAGGCTTCGGCCGTGGCTAGTTACCACCCTACCGGCAAAGACGTGCCGCCAAGCGATTTAGCGTTCCGGTACGACGCCGTGTAGAAACCGAAGGGGTATGGGTTTAATATAACTGCCATGCCCAGGTTAGCCCGCTACCATCTTAGACTGCATCATCACTTACCATCAGGTGAGATCGCAGTCAATGGCTAGCTTGTAGTGGATTAAAAAAAAAAATATTTTTGTTATGACTTCATTATCGGCTTGATTTTAAGCGAGATATTTTAAAACTATGACATCGATATTTTTTTCTTGGATATTTTGTAGCATTATTTCTTTCAATTAAATCTCTGTTTTGCCTCAAGATAAGAATATCCTTTACCAAATTGTCTACAAGATTATAATGCAACGGTGATAAAATTAGAATCGAATTTTTTTTTGGAGGTGTAACGTGACTATGACCGACACTCAAGCCAGAACTGTATTTTTTTTTCATTTTTGTCTGTCTGTATCTTGGACGCGTAACGTGACTATGACCGATACTCAAGCCAGAACTGTATTTTTTTTTCATTTTTGTCTGTCTGTATCTTGGACGCGTAACACGCCGAAACTACTTAAACTACTGAATGAATTCAAATGTAAATTGGCATGATTTGAGTTCGTACGAGGTAGGACTCTGGATACTTTATATCCCAAAGTTGAGCACGGTTCCCTTGTAAGAGGGGACGAAAGTCAAAATGTATACTTAGTTGTAATTCATTAACCCGTAGTCCGATTTCATTTGTTTTTTTTTTTGTTAGAAAGGAGACACTTTAAAGATTGTTCAGAAAAGTTAACCGCAAATCTTTCAGGGTCATTGGTTTGGTAGTTCAGAAGTTACAAGACATTACAACTCTCAGTATAGCTGGCGCCAATCATTTAGTCGTGTCTGAAGTTGACCGCGGGATAGGAGTAGCGAAGGCGAAAGGGGGCGCGAGGCGTAAGACGTTTCATACTGATTTCATGTATGCGAAAGTGTGTTTGTTTATTTGTATTTATTTAAAATAATTTTTGAAAGCGTCTTGAGAAATGGACTTACGCATTTCCGAGCTTCATAATTACCCAGTTCGGGGATACCCTACTCGCCGGTTTCGCCCCTGTCAAACCGCAGCGTTGCTTTAATATTTTTCAAAATATATTTAACTAGCTGATTGATGCCTGCGACTTCGCTGCGTTTAAATTTTTAGGATTCCGCACCCAAACGGTATCAACGGGACCAAATTACTCTGACTTACGGTAATATTGCCATTTTCGCACTATGAATCTCTAAACACAAGAATTGAAATTTTGAATCAGTGACACATGAATTTCAACGTTAGATATTAAATGCAATTTAATCTTTTCTAATTGCTTTACACTGTTACATCATAAATAAATCATCTACCCATATTAAACTTCCCCTGTAATATAAGAACGGATCTATTTTAGAACCTTACAAAGTTAATTTTCAGTAATTCCAAATTAATGTGATCATTCCAGCTTTTAGGGCTCTGTTTCAGTCCATACAAAGATTTTACTACTTTGCACACTTTACCATCCAGACTATTATAACCGTTTAACCCTTTAGGCACTCCCATACACACAGGTTCTTTTAATGTACTCTTTTAGAAAGCTGAGCGAAAATCTAATAATAGCTGTATTTGAAATTGCCTCTCAACTGCAATTGAATGCATAATCTGGATAGTTGTCATGCGTGCAACGGGTGCAAAAATATCTTCATCAATTAGTAAACAAGGACTCCCACATCAAAACTCACCATGATTTCCGTATCCGCGATAGTTTAGTTTTTTATTATATCAACGAAATGTATGGAATCCTTCACATGACTGGTTGTGTTACCTGTGAATGGTTTTAAAATAGTGGCCAGATGTCTGAACGACGTATGTTGGTGAGTCTATCTGGCTAACAATAATTGGTCTTAAGGTTGGTCTTAAGTTTCCGACATAACACGAAACTGTTGGTCGTAGAACTCGGAAGCGTGCACACGCGTAGCTGTGACGTCACAAAGATGGCGGCCGACCGTTGTAGATTATTGTTGATTTCTCTAGTTCTATTTGTACAAATGGATTGTGTGAGGTGCCTTTGGAAAGCTAATTTAATGACCTATAATTGCTTCTTTGAGACCTATTACGTAAATATAATGATTATAAAAAAAATATTTTTTTATTTTTTATTTAATGGTTTACCAACAGATAATACTGTTTCCGCATTTACGGCCTTCGATATCTCAGGTTAATCCAATAGAATGGCAGGATGCTACGCGTAAAGTGATCCAAATTCAATTTCCGTACTAACCTTTTAATTCCTATGTGGTGAATTTTTTCATCCGTTTTTTCATCCATTCAGGTATTCAGGCTTCTACTTGTTCTTGGGGGCCCCCGAGCCTTTCCGAAATACACTTCACTTTAGTCGACTTATTTTTTGGTTTTCTATGACAAATCCGAAACAAAAGTTTTTCTTGTCGTACACAAGTTTTCACTGGTATCCGATGTATTAGAAGATGGCCGACCTCCGAAGGAATGGTTTCTTTTTGGTTAGTATCCGAAAAGAGTAGTCTCTGGTATGTTGGTCCCATCAGAGACAAATTGAATTTTTTAGCTGTCTTTTTCGGCTCTGGATTCCAGTTTATTCCACAGTTCCAGTCCGATAGTTACCAATCTGTCGTATGCTGACAGAGAGGTCGGGTCGAGTATACAGATAATTAAACTAGATAACAAAACGCCGTAACATCCCGCCGCCTAAGCAAGGTCCGCTTGCTTAACTATCCAAAGGTAGCCGACATAATTTTGAAACCGGCCGAATTAAAATCTTCTGAGTCTTCTGAAAAGTTCTGAGTTTTAACTTCCGCAACTCTAACAATTCCATCCTTTCCTGGTAATAAACTAACCGACCGCGTTTCCAATAAAGGGAAGATAAATTTTCATTTTTAATCAAAACTAAATCGTCAACTTTAGGAGGTTCCGATACCGACGTCCATTTTAAACGTTGTTGAAGAGTGTGAAGATAAATAAATAAATAAAATAAAATAAATGAATCTTTATTGACCCACACAATCTTAACAAATGAAAGCAATTGGTACATAATATATGTAAATTTTTAAGATATTCAATTCTCCACCGAGACCAAAAATGTTGAGATAATTTCTGAATGAGTTGATACCGAGATAAACGAGACGCATTAACGTCCGTGTTGGGATATTCTGGGAGCGATACCAGCGGCTGTCCTATCAGAAAGTGACCCGGAGTTAAAACTTCCAAGTCCGTGGGATCCGTGCTAAGTGGACACAGTGGTCGAGAATTCATAATAGCTTCGACTTTAGTAAAGAAAGTCCTCCTCCTCAAACGTAAGCCGAGATTCACCGAGCACGCGTCTAGCGTGAGTCTTTGCAGACTTAACCACCGCTTCGAAGAGTCCACCGTGATTTGGACTTGCTGGCGCGTTAAACAACCACGTAATATTTTCTTTAATCAGATTACGCTCAAGGTCCGAATGATTATCCCGTAAAAACACATATAAATCCTTTAAATATTTATCCGTACCGGTGTAATTCGTACCGCAATCTGAACGAACCAGACTTGGAAGACCACGTCTGTTAACTAGCCGTGAAAACGCCGCGACGAAGGCTTGAACCGAAAGATCCGAAACCACTTCCAAGTGAACGGCCTTTGTTGCCAAGCAAACAAAAATACACAAGTAGCATTTAAGAATTCTTGTATTTCGCAATAAACTGGTTTTAATGAAAAATGGACCGGCAAAATCCGTACCGACACCGAGAAATGGGCGAACACCAGTAATGCGATCTGTGGGCAAATCTGCCATATACGGCTGTGTCGGTTTCGCTCGAGACCGATAGCACTGAATGCATTTAAAAGTAATGCGCCGCGTCTCGCGTCGTGCCGAGACGATCCAATAATTCCGAGATAAAATAGCCGATAACGTGTTAGCGCCGACATGACAGTAAACCTTATGGTAATGCGTAACTAATAATTCCGTGAAATGGCCTTTGGCTGGTAATAAAATAGTATTGCTCTTGTCAAGGAACAAACTTTATCGCCGTAAATGATTTTTAATAATTTTACCGGACTTCAAAGAAGCTATTTCATCACCGAAATAAGATGATTGAACAATCCGAATCAAGCGAAGGAGAGCTTGTCTTCTTTCCGAAACCGAGATATTTCCGAGCAACCGAGAAGACTTATTTTTACAATTGTGGGAAAATCGTAACACGTACGCCGTAACCGAAAGCAATTTATCAAAACTGCTAAATCATTCCAAAAGGTTAAATTCCGAATCCAATATTCCTGTGTTAATAGTTTTGCGCAAACCGGGTAACATGTCCGAAGGAAATTCTAAATAATTTTTAGGCCAAGTGTTAGCAGGTTGACACAGCCATTCCGAATTCCACCAAAGGGAGTGTTGCACTAACGCCGCCGCCGTGCAACCACGAGAAGCGACATCCGCACAATTCAATTCACTGGGCACATGTCGCCAACGGAATATAATTTTAGATGAATTTATTTCAGATACCCGATTACCCTCGAAAACCTGCATGGTATGCGGAGGTGTCCGCAACCAAGCCAAAACAATAGTGCAACAATACAAAACCTCATCGAATGCAACATTAGTTTCCATGGAGGAAACTACGTGATTGAGAAGAGCAGTTAATAGAGCAGCACCGTTTAGATCCAATTTTGGAATGGTAAGCTTTTTCTTCAGTGGGGCCCGAGACTTCGCCATGAGTAGCCGCAAGAGAGCTGTACCATCCGACCGTTCTGCGCGCAGATAAACCGCTGCGGCATATCCTAACGACGATCTGTCGCAAAATCCGTGCAAGGTATATCTGGTAGTACCGATAGATTTCAAACAGCGAGGTATAGATACCTGCTGTAAACAAGACAGGTCCGAAATTAAAGATCTAAACTGCTGGACAATATCCGTAGGAGCTGGGCTATCCCAATCTACCTTCCGTGAGTCATTACTAACACTCAGCAACGACTGTAGCAAAACTTTAAGTTTAAATACAACCGGACAAATCCAACCCAATGGGTCATATAACCGAGCGACTAATGATAAGATGCTGCGTCGAGTAACCTTATCGTCCGAAGGCAGGTTGAGTGTATAAGTAAATTGATCCAGTACTGGATCCCATTGAATACCTAAAACCTTGATAAGACCGTTGTTATCATATCCGTTAAACTGCCGAGGTGTTTCTAAATAATCCAACGGTAAGTCACTAAGTAATTCCGGTTTGTTGCTAGACCACTTTCTCAGCTCATAACCCGCCGAACTCACCAGCTCAATTAACTCATCTCGAAGATCTCGGGCCTCTTCGAGAGTGTCCGCTCCGCCGTTCAAGTCATCGACGTAACTATTTTTAATTAAAAGCCGAGCCGCACGTGGCATATTTTCTAAGGGAATAGAGGTGAGGATTAAAAGTTATAACTTTAAATTTAACACAATATTTATTTTTAACTTTTAACTTTGTTATAAAATATTAAGATGTTCGTTAAAAGTTATAACAAGTAACAACCGTACACTATTCTACTGAGCAAGCAAATTTTGCTATTTTAACGCTCTCTAGTGGCCTCATTAGTCGTTATCGCGTATTGGACATTGACAACGATCGTTGTCTTTTGCAAAAAATTGCATGGTAGTTTGGGTGGCTGCCGGACGTTGGCGCTGTTACGACATTACAGCGTCTGTCCGGCAGCCACTTTTGTACTGCTTTACCGATTTTTAATTATAATACAAGTAATTGTGAGCCTTATATTAATAGTGTTAGCTTTTATTATAGAATTTATGAAGAAACCAATAAATAACTTTTTAATGTTTAACGATTCCAAAAATAACGTAAACAAATAAATTACCTACTGTATCAGTTGTGAGAAATGTGTTGCGAAGTTAAATGTTATAGGTACTTAATATTTATTGATAATAATAAGCAATACAAATTATAACATTCATTTCATTGAACATTTAACGAAAATCATTAAGTATTGTGCAATAAAAATTATAACATTCATTCCATTGAACATTTAACGAAAATCATTAAGTATTATGCAATAAAAACTATAACATTCATTCCATTGAACATTTAACGAAAATATAAATAACATCATTTGGATATCTGTTAGCCTTATCAGTTATAATTATAACTTTTAATTTAACGTGTTATTTTTTTATTATTATAACGTTACAACAGTTAACGTTTTTTAACATTTAATCACATCTCTATAAGGGAACCGATTCACAATCGTCCCGATCATCTTGACAATGCACTCTCACTAGATGAGCTACTTTGTAAAATCTTCTTCTTTACTGATATCTTATTTTTTTCATTTTTTTTTGTAATCTTCTTGTTTTTCTTTATGGTTTTGGTTTTTTGAACAGTCTTAGTTTTCTTTTTAGCAAGTATTGCCTTTTTCGTACGAATTTTTGAAGTTCCTGGTTTTTCTTGATTCTTGGTCAGTTGTTCCTGTAGTTCATTTTTGTATGGGGAACTGAAGACCAATAAAGGCTTTCCTCTTCGGAGCTGTGATACTTGTGTAGGTTTCTTAGTTTTTCGCTGGATTGTGGAAAAGGGGCTGATTTCAGCCGGTTTGATAGAAAATTTTCGTCTGGCTTGTGCCCTCGTTACAAATAGCGGGACTTGAGTATGAACTAATTCGTCATTTGGTGTCGACGGCGGCGTAGCAGATTCATTATGGGTTAGGACTGGTAGTGGAGCGGAGGTAGCACCTGAACCTGATGAGATTATACTTTGGAATGCAGTCAAAGCGAGTGATAATAGAGTCGATGTAGCGGCACCTGAAGGAGTTGACAGTAGCGAAGGCGTTTCAGCACCTGAATTTGACAAAGGCATGGTTAAAGCAAATGCTAATGGTGAGGACGCAGGTACGGCACTAGTAGTCGCCAGGGGCATTGCTGATTGCTGATTGATTGTCACTTTTACAATAACGCTCCAAAGTTGACGTTGGGACGTTAAAAAATTGAGAGGCCTTTAAGTAACCCATTTCTTTATTTTTCACTGCATTTTTTCTGATGCATTCTTTCTGCATTTCTTCCGCTTTTTTCTCTCATTGGTACTCATCTAAAACAATTTGTTTGTATTAAGTATTTGTTTGTATGAGGAATTGGCTTGACCATAAATGGTAACTTTATTTTATGGTAACTGTAATTAGATTAGGCTTGAAAATTGTACTTTTCCTAAAATATATTTATGTCATGACATAATGCGGGCAAACTCAATGGAATAAAATAAGATTACAATTGGTCATAAGCTGATACAAGTAAAACGTTATGCACAAGTTTAGTAATATAATATTGACAAATAAATCTTTAAATATATTAATACCTATTTTAAATTATAGTGCATTTGGTTGGTTGATGGTTAACCATGCTATTCTTAAGAATATATTACCAACTGCATCTGCCAATTTGTCTTGCCATTTCTTCATAGGCTTCTGCCTGCCGCTCCATTGCTCCCACCATTCTGTTATCAAAATCTGTAAAATTAAAATAGGTATATCGTATAATGTATATATTGTTAACAATTAACATCCAATTGTATTTATACTATTAACTGAAAATGCAAACTTATATATTATATAACATTTAATATACTTGCAAAATTTATTATTCCCTTCATCTCTTCTTTTCCTCTTCCTCTGCTGTTGTTGTTCCTCAGCACACAGTTGTGGAGCAGCAGGGGGACCCTGGGTATTTTGGTGGTTCAGGGCTTGCAGCGGGTTCAGAAACTGCAGGTGCAGGTTCCTCAGGGAGGTTAGACCCAGAACTTGTTGGATCTTCTAGGGGGTCAACTACTTCTGCATGACCACTCACTGCTGTGTCCCCTATAAGATCCACCAAGTCCTTCTCCACATCGGACAGCCCAGACATCGGTCGCCCCCCTCCTGTACCCCGTGCATGAGAGGCAAATTTTTGCTGCGTATTTTTAACGTCTGACTTCCAGTCTTGGAAAGACTGTAAAAATACAAGTACCTAAGTATTTAATGCTGCATTTTAAAAGGCTAGCAAAATGGAAAAATAAGAATTGTTAAATATGGGAATGAATAATCGAGCACCTACCTTAAGCATCGTCGTGTGAGTTGAAACCGGGCCCGGTCGTCGATATCTCCCAATATTTAACACAATTAGAATGGGTCACTGGTCCAATTTGCTGTCACCGTCACAAATACGAAGTACGTTGATCACAATAGCATCAGGCAGAGTACGGAGGCACCAAATAGTGATTAGAAAGATAAATTACACTGAAACGCGTGTATTGAGCGACCATTGATTAGCATCGTAATGTAGTCATAATAAGTAGTTCCTAATCTCGCCGCTTCAGGTGCAGCGGTTCGCTGAAGCAACAAATGGGATGCATTTGCCACTCTTCCCTCGGCCGCCAGAGGGCACTCGAAGATCAAACTCATTGAATATAAAATAAAAACAATGCATTATGTTAATAACAAAAATAACTCCAAATCGTGTTGATCCTCGAATACCCTGTTCCGGTACGGAACATGCCGCTCGCCTTAAAAGATTAAAGAACGTAGGGCTTTTAATAATCGAACAAAAAAATAAGATAAGAGAAAAGAGAAACACATGAATACATATAGAAAAAAACTAAACCTATGGCTAAAATTTTAGCGAGAATATAATAATTATTGATTGGGCAAGGGGCAAATCTTAACGACGGGACGTTTAAAAAGGCTGTTGCCGTGTTTCAATGTTACAACTCGCGTCACACGCGTCGCGTTTTTCCCAATCACGGGATCCCGGGATCCCGGTATCGGGAAAAACTTCAAATTAGATAGATTGTTTTAACTTAAAACTAGTCTTTTCTGAAGGCACCATAAAAAACAGTTTTCCATAAAAATCTTTTTTCACCTTTTTTAACTCCAAAAGAGCACTTTTCTGCTTAAATTCAATGAAGAAATGCCATTATTTTACTCGAAAAAATACATAGTTAAGTCAAAACACAAATTAATTAAAGATTCAAAAGTTATTTTTTAAAAGAAAATAAATCATAATAAAAAAAATCATTGGATAAAAAACAGATTTCTGAACGTTTCATGAGTCAATGAAATAGAAATGCCAAGCCACAGGGTTCTAAATTCAAACACAAATATTTCCCTCTGAGTGATCAAAAATGACTTTTCTTTAGGGGAAAGAGGGGTACAGTGAATCACTTTTTTTTTAAGACGACATAAAACACTACATGGACGATTAATTACGAACTTTTTCAGGTTGATTGATAACATGAGATGTTAATGACATAAATTCATCTCAATTTAGGCAAAATCACCACTAGTTTTTAGATGCCAAGGTTTTTTTTAAAAAGTGGGAATTGATCCACTGTACCCCGCATTTGGGTTACACTGGATCTACTTGCGGGGTACTGTGGGTCGTAGCGGGGCACAGTGAAATAACACATGAAATTACTATGCTAGTTTAGCTGGGTAACAGTGGACTGATGCAATGTGTTAAATAAAACATTAATTGTTAATCTAATCAATAGTTTTAATTATTATTATTTAACAATAATAATTAAAAATCAACGCAAATTCAATCTAGAAAGGTCAAGATTGAATTTACAGACCTGTTGTTGACGTTTGGTTCCACCAAAGGTAGGCGAGGGTAGAATCAATTTTATATCCTCTAATGGTACTGAAGCTATATCTGGAACATCTGGTAATATATATCCATTCTTCACTTTTAAACTCTTTCTTAAAAAGCTAATATCGAAATCTGTTCCAGTTTTTGTCCCTATAATCTTTCCTATGTAAAATACTTTCGTTTTATGTGCAACAAATTGCACTAAAACAAAATTGCCTTCTTTGGGGGTAGTTCCAAGAGGAAAAAAATTATCTGGATCTATTTCATCTCTTTCTTCTTCGACATCATAGCCTTCTTCTTCAGAATATATGCTCATATCACTGCCTTCTTCACTTGTCTCTGACTCAGAAATTTTCCGTATTTTCACACTTCTCTGTCGCGGTCTTAGCTTTTTCCCTGATTTATTATTCCTCTTTTCATGCTTATTATCTTCTTCACTCGACTCGGACTGCAATTTTTTTTTTTTAGTTCTCTTGATCTCTTGCTGATATTGTTTTTTCTTTTTTTCTTGGTGACGTTTCTCTATTTCTTCTTTATTTGGCGTATTTGTAGCTATCATCGATTTACCTTTGCGACGTGGTACTCGACTATTTTTTCTGGGAGCAGCTTTTGGAATCCCTCGAAAATCAAAGGGACTTGAAAAAGTTTTCGCTTGACCATCTGTATTCTGGAATGGTGGTGATGATGGAGTCGCAACATTTTTTTGATTGAACGATGCATCATTCTCGACACTTTTGGCAATCATTGTTTTGGCTGTCGTTGATGATTCTGGAATTAAGCGATCTTGTGGTGCAGAATTGGCAGAGTAATCGAAATCCACGGCATTTGGTGGAGTTGACAATTGTGGTTCAAGATTTGTCATCGTGTGATTTATCGATTCTGTCATAAATAGGTTCTCATCAGCTCCATTGTCCCCAGTGAGAATGGATGGAGAAGGGTTTATTGTGCGGCTTTCATCTTCAGGTAGAGTGACCTGTTGCGAAATTTCTCTGTTCGTCACTTCACTTGGAGCAAAGTCTTCGTCATTAAATATATCCCTATTATAGGGAAATATTCCCGTGCATTGAAATGCGCTGCAAATGTTAGCTGGGGTCATAGATTTCATATGTGCTTCTTTCACGCACTGTGCGACCTCGTATATTGAAAAAGTTTTTCCAGGATGGCGCATCATCCAACTGTCGATAGCAGCGTTGTAAGCTGTCTTAAAAGGCTTAAAAATCGCAACATCTAATGGTTGCAGTTTCCCTGTTGAGTGAGGAGGAACTGTAAGAATTGTAACACCATTCTGTTTGGCTAAATTGATGGCTTCTATGCAAATATGAGCTTCATAATTGTCCATTATTAGCAGTGATGGATTTTCTTTGCTACTTTGAGTATGATTAATGTAGTGCTGCATAGTTTTTACAAAAAGTGAGCTGTTCATCCAGCCTGAGACATTAACAAGTCCTAAAGTGCCTGTTGGAGCTCCGGAAATCATATGCTGCTTAAAATGTACGCGTGGGAAAATCATCACAGGCGGAAGAACATTGCCTAGTGCGTGGACTATGTAGCAAGTCGTTACAAGTGTCCCTTTTTCACCACTTGTGACCTTATTTACTTGCTTTTGCCCTCTAACAGCTAATACTTTACTCGATTTTTGGACCGTCACTGTATTGGTCTCATCAAGGTTAAAAATTCTTGTACCATCTCCGAATGATTCATTCCTCAACATCGCTGTTTCGAGGTTATCAAAAAAACTGTTCACGTTGTATCTATTAAAAGAAGTAGCTCTACTGAGACTACAACCTTCAGGTGTTCGGAGACTTAAAACTGTGTGGCGTTTTCTAAAACCATAATACCATTCCATTCCAGCTAGCTGTGTGTCATGCCATTTTTGTGGTATTTTAATATTATTAGTGACGGCCATTTCATATGCAAGCTGCCTAACCTCTATTGGAGTTAGGCCATAAAACATTTGACTACATGTGATAATGAACTCAACTAGTGACTGTTCCTGCTCCTCAGTGAAGATTTTATTGACTCTGTAATTAGGTGTTAGTCGAATGTCACCGCCGCTTCTTGTCACTTTTGTAAAATATCTCTGCAGAGTAGTGTATGGAATATTTTTTAATTTGGCTACTTTCCTAATTTTATTACCTTCTAAAATTAGGTCAATGGCACTCTTCATCTGTTCTTCACTGGTGAGACCAATATTGGTCTTTCTTTTTCTATTACGAACCATGTTGTTAGTCTGAAACAATCAACGAATTAAGTGCTGTTAATACATTACAGTTCGGGGCACAGTGGATCGCAGTCCACTGTGCCCCATCAAGAAATAGTCCACTGTTCCCCAATATACCATATCTGAAAGCCTAAGGCATTTCTGTAATTAGCATAATCTTTAAGAACATCAAAATCTTTTTTTCGAGAGCTTATTAGATCGTTATATATATAGCTTAATAATATTTAAAAAATTCTAAATAGTTTTCAGTAAAAAACATTCAATAAACACGGGGGAAAAAATAGATTTGGTACTTACGGAGAGCGCGATGGCGGCAACGCGTCCATCCACAGCTAGAACGAGAAGACTACTGGCGCGGGGGGGCCGTAAGTATTAGATCGCACCATTCGTCTATGTTCTATGTGTGCGTAGTTTACAGAATATGAGATATACGCGTTGATCCACTGTTTACCACGGTCCAGTGTACCCCACCTTCCCTACCGGTTTTTAGCAATAAAGATGCTCTTATTGAGCTAATGTGCAATTTTCAACATCTTCTTTTCTTTCTATATACAATATGTAACAAAAACCCTGTTGTTCCTTTTAGGTACGTATACATAATCATATAGGTGTACCAAAACTGAAAATCTTATTTTAAAAAAATCAAGTACTGGTCAGTTATTGTTCATAGTCAAG
The DNA here is from genome assembly GCA_923060345.2 of Erebia aethiops. NCBI lineage: Eukaryota > Metazoa > Arthropoda > Insecta > Lepidoptera > Nymphalidae > Erebia > Erebia aethiops. Next base: position 6,106,437 of record OV281084.1, on the reverse strand, counting down.
ATAGCTTATAAAATAGACACCTTAAAAAAATGTTTGTAACATCTGAGTCGGCTCAATCAAAAGCAAGCTCAAAGGATACCGCCGCGCCGCCAACCTCTTTTACTAAGCCGCCGCGCCGCCCGCGGCTCGCTTCCTATCCTAGTTGTTAGTCGCTCGCGCAACCGAACGGACGTGCGCATTACGTTGCGAAATTACGTGAAATGTCTTACAAGAATGAAGGATATTTTAAATGTTGATGTGTCTCTGGAGAAGTGACTGCAACTATGCAGAGGCGCGCAGACTTTACCAGGAGTACTATGCTATTTCACGACGCTCAACATGTAACTACCACAGTGGCAGTGCCCATCACCCGTTGGCGAAATAAAGTCCGATTCATCGGTACTACGACGCGTACGTGCAAATATCGCCAAACGGTGTGAGAAATGCATAGAGCTACAAGGCGGGCATATCGAGCAACATCTCCGTAATCGAAAAGCTGTTGACATCATCATAAATTAGTGATACGATTAGATTACATAACTAAGTACTTAATACTTTTTCTAATAATTGAACGAATCACATTTTAAAAGTTGCAACAGTGTTAAACAAAAGTGTAAACAAATTGGACGTTAAAAAGTTGTGTTCAGCACACAGCTGAGTGATCTTTGTGACTCGCGGGTGACACGTGACGAGTTCATGACCTCAGTACAGTGACCCTAGAGCGCGCGCGGCTGCCGCCTGCCGACGAGCTCCTCGGTCGGCAGTCGGCACCTTTGATACGATTTGCTATCTCTCTCGCGCTCGCTCTGGCTCGCATCGCCTCGTAGAAGTGCAGAGGCGGTGGCAGGGTTGAGCAATCATTTTCATTTTACAAATAATATTGATTTAATATTTAATTTGAGTATTTTAATTTAAGAGTTTTACCAAATAAGTTGATTTTTTATGTTTGAATATCGATACTGATAACGCAGCTCAAAGGGACCACAGGGTTTTTGTTACACAGTGTATATAAAAGAAAGTCGTGTTACTTACACTATTTATAACTCAAGAACGGCTTTACCGATATGGCTGAAAATTGGTGAGGAGGTAGCTTAGAGCCAGGAGACGGACATAGAATACTATTTATTCCGTTCGACAGTGTTCCAAAAAAAAAACGTTGATTATTGCAATTCAGTAAAGTCCATAAAATATATTTGCAAATATGTCACGAAAGGCAGCGATATGGCGGTTTTTGGATTGCAATCCTCAAATACCAACGATGAAATTTCACGCTATCAAGTTGGTCGTTATGTAAACTGTAATGAAGCGATTTGGCGGCGATTTAGCGTATATTCGCATTCCCTATTCACGAACGTCATCCTACTGTTGTGCATTTGGCGGTGCATCTGGAGAATGGTCAACGAGTATATGTCACAGCTTCGAATGCCATGCAACGTGCTAAAACACCTCCAGCAACTACATTGACCAATTTCTTTGCGATCTGCCAAAGCGATCCGTTTGCACGAACTTTGCAAGTTTGCTTTACTCGGAGATGCCACGTTATTATACTTGGAATGTTTCATCGAAGAATTTTCAAAGACGGAAGCAAGGCGATGCGGTTCCTGGGTATCCGGATGTGCGTTCTACTGATGCTCTTGGTCGTATGTATACAGTTCATCCAAAGAATGATGAATGTTTCTATTTGCGGTTGTTGCTGGTAAATGTGCGTGGGCCAACGTCATTTGAGACACTACGGACTGTTAATGGTGTAATATTCCCAACATATCGTAGTGCATATGAAGAACTGCACTTGCAACAGCATTGGGATACGACAATCGCTGAAGCCATTATCTCTGCATCTCCAAGTCAGATACGCACATTATTCGCTATCATAATTTCGACATGCTTTCCATCAAACCCATGTAACCTGTGACACAAATATACTACTTACTTAAATGAATAATTATTTTTATTGCAGTAATCACAGTGTGTCTCCAATTAATCAGTTGTTGTGTGCTCTGCGTTTTTATGCAACTGGGTGCTATCAAATAACTGCTGCTGATTTACTCGTATGTGGTTTTAGCACTTCTACCGCACACAGAATTGTGCACAGAGTGCTGCTATCGCTTCACTCAGACAACGTCACATATACTTTCCTGAGCTACCGGACGAGATTCGCCAGACACAAACAGAATTTTATAAAAGAGCAAGGTTTCCTTATAAGTTATAGGTGCAATAGATTGCACACACGTAAAGTTCATTAAATCCCCAGGCAAATTGTTATTTCACATGCATTAACCCAGATGTGTTTTAAAACACATTCTGATATTTTACTAATATGTACAAATATTTTATGGGGAATATCCGGAGATTTTCCGCAACAAGAATCACTATTTTTCTCTAAATATTCAAGCTATCTGCAATGTTAAATTGGAATTTACAGATGTGGTTTCTAGATGGCCAGGGAGTACACATGACTCTTATATCTTCAACAATTGTTATAGAAGTTAGTTGTATTTTTGTTCTTTAGCTGTTGTATTTCTAACATTTCTAATTTTATACACTCTTGTTGACGTTTCAGTCTTTCTTGTTCTAATACTTCTTTTTCTTGCTCTTCTTTGAGCTGTAATATTCGCATCTGGATCTGATGTTCTTCCTGGGCATGTTGGTTGGCCATTGTTAATGTGTTTATTCGTTCCAGTGTCAGGCTTTGGGCGTCCTTGTCACTCCTCAAAATTGTCCTTCTGCGGCTAGTCGAGGCTGTGCTTGCCGAAGCACCTGCGGGCGCACGAGTAGGGACCCTGCAATTTGTAAACTTAAACTTTTTATTGCATGAATGAATATTTTTGATAGAAATTACAAACCTACCCACTTGGAAGAGAATAATATAATACACAGACCAGAAATGTAATAACTAGCTGATGAGTGGATTAAGAAAATTCTTGTGGGTACTCTTTTTATTTTTATTTATTTATTTATTTAACCAAAAACATACAATCTACATGATGCACAGTTATCAAAAGTAATACAATAAAGTTTTATATAGTTCAATTCAAAGTTTTTCATTAATATAGCACTTAATTAGTCTATACATCATTTAAAACAGAGCTTTTGTTACTGCTGCGCTAGGAAACCTGTATGACAGCAGTAACGAAGTTTGATTGACTGCAATCAACAGTGGCCTATGTTACTACCCATGCAAAAAATCACATTGATCCATTGCTCTATTGCTGCTTGATTAAATGACAAATCAACAAACACTTTCGCATTTATAATATGGGTAGTGATAGTTATCAAATGTATTTAAATTAATTAATAAAAAGTAATTAATACCTTGACAGTGTAATGTTACAGTGTTGTGGGTTAGATTTATCTGCATCTTGAGCCACCTGCTCCTGGTGTGGTTGCTCATCATTTGATGGTCTTGGTGATCTACCCAGAATAGGGTTTCTTGGATCTCTCAGCATGCGGGGAGTATACTGAGACCAGTCCTGCCTATAAGTATTCAATGAAGACATTATACTTAATTACAACTTTATATACCAAATCTGTACCTAATAGGTAAATAATAAATAATGGAAATTAAAGAAGAACACTAAACAATTCTTGCTCATCAGCATACTTACAACTGTTATGTTTCAGTTGAAGTGGGTTCCTGCAAAATTCTCTTTCACTGTCATCGGGCTATCAGTCTCTGAAAATAAAAGTAGTTTTATAAAAACTTAAAGATGACTGCACCACAGCCACACTGTATTTAATGTTGAGAGTTTTCAATCAATTCATAAAAAATCCTGAATATGGGTTTCAACTTTCATTGTACATACCACATATATATATATATATATATACTCTGTAGATCAGAGTTGTAGTCCGTTGACATTGTTGGATCATTCACATCGCTACCAGAGGCTGAAAATACAATGTTAATTACAACAATGTTTCTGAATATATTCTTATTATTGAATGAAATAAATACCTACCTTTAACGTGGGTATTATCCGAGTCAAAGGGATTGACATAGCCTGAAACTCTTGTCTGTATTAGTTCCAGCACACGATCAATTACTGGATCCTTAGTTATATTTTTTGGTGGACCTCCTCCTACAATAAATTTAAAAAAAACAAATATTATGTTAACTTAAGTTAAGGATGGACAATTATCTGTAGTGTGTATTTGAAAATTATCTGTAGTTGATGCGGGCGCCGTGCTGTTAAAACATATATTCGATGCGTGGGAGAAATCACAGAATGCTATTGGTATTTTCTGTGATTTGTCTAAGATTGATTGCGTTGAGCACGGGACGCTTTTAGTTAAGTTGAGCTACTATGGAGTCAAAGACACTGCGCTTGGCCTCATTGCATCCTACCTCAGTAATCGCATTCAAACAGTATGTGTCAACGATGTGAAGTCATCTGGATCAGCCTCACTAATGGGTGTCCCTCAAGGCTCCATTTTGGGTCCCTTCATGTTCCTAGTGTACATCAATGATTTGCCATTTTTTGTCCGTAACACTTGCGATATTGTACTATTTGCTGATGATACGTCCTTGATTTTTAAAGTCGATAGACATAAGGATAACTATGTCGACGTAAATAATTTTTTTTTTTTTTTTAGGCTAGCGCTTGTCTGCAATCAGACTTGCATGCAAGAGGTGATGCAGCCTAAGGTGGAGCGCGCTTGCCTAGAAGATGCCTATTCACTCTTGATTCTTCAATTTCTCAAGTCACGAACTGGTTTACGGTTAACAATCTACTTTTAAATACAAAAAAAACTAAATGTGTCGAGTTCGCATTACCGAATGCCAGATCCACAAGTGATATAAAACTAATGTCAATAATGACATGTTGAAAATAGAAGATACTACTGTGTTCCTGGGGGTGACCTTAGACGCAAAGCTTCAATGGGGCACCCATATATCAACACTTGCTGGCAAGCTTAGTTCTGCTGCTTACGCTGTCAGAAAGATTCGACAGTTAACTGACATCGAAACTGCCAGGATCGTATATTTTGCTTATTTCCATAGCATTATGTCTTACGGAATCTTACTGTGGGGTAAAGCGGCAGATATTCAAAAATTTTTGTACTACAAAAAAGGGCAATACGAGCAATTTATAATTTAAAACCGCGTGATTCACTTAGAGAGAAATTTAAAGAAATTGGTATTCTAACAGTAGCCTCGCAATATATTTACAGTAATATAATTTTTGTAAAACAGCACATCCATAATTATAAAAAAAAATGCGATCTGCACGATAGGCCAACTAGAGGCCGTAATAAGCTCGTGACTCCATCGCTCCGCCTGAAAAAAGTCAGGTCATTCGTGGGAATGGGCATTCTTTTCTATAACAAAGTTCCACAACCTATTGTGGACTTGCCTATAAACAAATTTAAGAAATCCATTAAAAGTATGCTCTTATAAAAAGCTTATTATACTGTTGAAGATTATGTAAATGATAGAGGAGCATGGATTTGATCGCTCCAGCAATGCCGGGGACAGCGGTTACTTATGTACACATTGATATAATAATTGTAAATGAATTATTTAAAAAGAGCAACCACCGAGTTTCTTGCTGGTTCTTCTCGGTAGGAATGGCATTCCGAACCAGTGGTAGATTCACGTCACGATTCAAAAGCGCTTGTAAAAGTTTATTTGAATAAAAAACATTTGATACGATTTGATTTGTTAAAAATATACTTATGTACGTACCTGTTCCCAAAAAATGCTGGTTCCGGAGTGTTTGCTGCTGTTTCGCCCGCTTTTTCAGATTCTCCCAGCAATTTTTTAGCACTGACCACTCTCTTGGGTATATATTCGACATTGCATTAAACTGAAGTGCTATTTTGCGCCACTCATTATTTTTTAACATCATATTCGTAGTGTCTGTCTTTTTACACTCTACTATACTATAATGACTTTCGACCAAGTCGATGAGGGCCAGTTTTTCGCTAGCGGCGAATGTTGGATCCCTTTTTCTTTTAGACATGGCTAAAACTCGTCTTCGTCTTGCCAGGGACCTAATGAGTTTACCGGCGGCGCTAAACGTGCGCTTTCAACGCGCCAGTAAAACCATGGGTGCCTTCTCTCTACGTTCCCCTCTACTGCGTTGTTAAATTTGTTGATTGTTTGGACATTCTCGTATGTCCATCTTGGTTCCGTCCTGATCTTGGTTTGTATGTGTATTTCGACGCCCTCTCTGATGACTGCTTCGCGTCTGGTGAGATCCCTGAGTCCCTGCCTGTCCATTTCCTGCGATAGCTTGATCGCGCATTGTGCCCTGTACCTTTCTGTGATTCTTTGGCCATACATTTGTATATTCAGGTACGCCACTGCTGATTCGACGTCGAATGGCCTCAATTCTGCTGCTAGGTCTTTGGCTGCCCTTGTGGCTGCTATGGCCTGTTCTATCTGCTCTGCAGGTGCTTGTGGGATGAACACCGGGTGTATGGGTCCATGTTGTTGTCTTCTGTGGTTGAATCCCAGCCATTCTAGCCATCCTGGGACCTGCGCGTTGGGGTCTGCTACAGGGGCTGCGTCTTGTTGTTCTGCCATGTTTTAAAACTTGTACCAAGGTTTTGGGAAACCGTTGGTTCGCTGAGTAGTGTCTATGGAGTCTAGTTTGGCTCTCTGTTGTTTTCTTAATTCGGGATTTGTCCAGAGGTTGTATTCGCTCCAACAACCCCAGACGATGTCAACTGCCAGTAGGGTGGCAGCTGTTTTGGTGATGGCTCTCGTCACACGTGCTTGAGTGTAGTCTTCTCCGATACTACTGGGCACGTGCGGGTATACCCGGAGCCTCAAACGGGCAAAGGCGCTCTTTAGCGCGTTCAAACTACACAACTACACGGCTAACTAACACTAGATAAAAACTACAAAACCAAAATAAACTAAAAACAACAACGAAAAATAACTACCACGTTCGCGCCTAACATACAACGAATTTAAACTTAATAATAACAACGAAAACAACGAAAAACAAAGAAAACAATGAAATTACCACGCTCGCGCCACTACAGAATTCTTTGGAAAAAGAGACGAGTAGAGCAGAAGGCGAAAGAATGGCGGTTTTGACAAGTGTCTGCGTGACAGTCTTGACAATTGCGTTTAGTTCCTATTGCTTTTTGTTTAAAAAGTCCGCCAAGTCGCTGTTTAATGTTGCTAAGATGTTGCAAATACGAAACGCATCGAGTGTTTGTCTATGACTATTGATAAGAGTTCATGTAAACTTCGCTTTCGTAAACGCGATCAAAATGAAGCTGGTAAAATCGGTTTGACGTAAACCGAGATTAACTTATGCATTTGAACTCAGTTAAGCAAAACGTAGTTTTGTTGAACTTAGTTCATGAAGCGATCGGTGAAATCCGCCCTAAGACGTTATAAGTTGAACGAACAAAAAATACAAAAATTTGAAGAAAAAAACAGTCACAAATATTTACTGTTTCTGAAGAAAAACTCCTAGTGGAATATTTACTATCATGCAGTAAAATGCATTATGGTCTGACTAGAAAGCAAGCATTTGAATTCGCAGAGGCGAATTCAAAAAGTATCCTGGTAGCTGGGCAACAAACAATGCTGCTGGAAAAGATTGGTTTCGTGGTTTTCTTTCCAGAAATCCAGAAGTGAGTTTAACAACCAGCCACTAGCTTGACTAGCGCTACGAGTTTTAATAAAAAAAAATTAACGACTTCTTTACAAATTTAAAGATACAATTACGAAGCTCAAGATATATATAATTGCGACGAAACTGGATGTATGACTGTTCAAGCATGTCCAAAAGTGATAGCCATTAAGCAGTCGAAACAAGTCGGACAAGTCACATCAGCCACCGTAACAATTTGTTTCGCCGTCAATGCCATTGGAAACGTGATATCTTCCTTCTTTATATTTCCGAGGGTTAGATATCAAGAACATTTAGTTTCTGAAGGATCGGTAGGATCATGTGGAGACGCTTATCCAAGTGGTTGGATGACCGCAAAAAGTGTTGTGAAATTCCTTCAACATTTTGCAAAATACTCTCATGTGTCTGAGAACAATCGCGTGCTCTTGATATTAGATAATCATGAGAGCCATGTAAGCGTTGATGCTATTAATTTTGCCAGTAGTAATGGTATCATGTTGTTAACTCTTCCGCTATACTGCAGTAATAAATTACAGCCCCTTGATATTGCAGTTTATTCCTCATTTAAATCCCGATATAACACAACCATGAACAACGGGATGTTATCAAATCTAGGCAAAACAATTACGATATACAATATTCCTGGATTTCTGGATTTTATCTCAGGAGCCATCTAATGCTGAGCCACCGATTTGGATAATAAGAAATATAATTGCAGAATGGATTATACACCGGATCTAAAATGTTTAGAACTGCGATGGATATCCTCCTTCTTGGCCCTTAGTCGCATTTAGGTCTTAAACGAATTAAACCTAATTAAGTATTAAGGAACAGACAATTTGTAAAACCGCTTCTGGTATTTAGTTTACAAAGATAAATGCATTTTATAGATTTTAAACCAAGAATTTGTCCCACAGCATCTTGTGTTAAATCATATAACCCGGGCTGAAATAAATCTCGGCCAGAAATCTTATCATTCCAAATGGGCTTTTTGGAGGCGAAGAAAAAAAAGCCTATTGTTATTTTGGATGGCACATACATTTACGTCCAAAAAGCTCTAATTATTCTTATCAAAAGAATACATAGGTACTCACTTCATAAGTATAGGAACCTGGTTAAGCCAATGATGATTGTCTGTTGTGATTAGAGTTGCCAACCATACTTTATAATAACGTATCCTACTTTATTTTTGGTAATTATACTTTATACTTTTGCGAAAAAAAATGCGACGCGGATGGTTTCACACTAGTGGAGAAGACAAAGCGAAGACCGAACCGATTTCGAAATATTCGTGGTACAGCGCAAACGACAAATACCACCTTGAAAGCGGCGGTACCTAACATTATGATTTATGTTTCCCGCATAAATTCCGAGACGTCCAAGGCAGATATTATACGGTATATTCTGAACACGTATAAAAAGCGCAATGGAATAGCTGCAGAAGGTTCGCGAGAATCTGGTTGTTCGCAGATGACTGAAGTGCAGCATATTCTGAACACGTATATAAATCGCAATGGAATAGCTGCAGAAGGTTCGCGAGAATCTGGTTGTTCGCAGATGACTGAAGTGCAGCTGACCCTGGATAAACTTAAGTCCAGTAGGACAACCTACTTCAGCTCGTATGTCCTTACTGTTCCGGCTTCGTGCAAAGACTTATTCCTCAGCTCAAACTTTTGGCCTGAGGGCATAGTTTACCGTCACTTCAGGGAAGCCAGATCCAGAATCCCTACTGTTTCATAATTATTTTCATATGTATTAATATTATTTTAGTGTGTTATATGTTGTATTATGTATATATTTCTATGGGCCTAGTTGCCTGATGTAAACAAATAAATAAATAAATAAAAATAAATTTTATCAAAATAAATAGCGATCTCACTCGAAATAGAAAAATGAATACGATTTTTATAATCCATGAATCCTATTTCATTAGATAAATTCATAATTTCATTGATTCTTGGTTACTGTCATCATGCCTATTACTGAACGAAATGTTGAATGAATGAAATGTCTAGATGTGGTGTGAATGTGACAATACAGGTGACATTCTGACATTTGTCACAGATGTCACTATAGATGAAATTGTACAAAAATTGTCCGTTGGTTTTGTTTATAATTGAACATAGATTTAGTATTGGGCTCGCGCGGTCGTAAAGACCAATGCTAAATCTATGTAATTGAAGAATGCAATTTAAAGTAAATAGAGCATCAGAAAATTTAATTAAAAACGAATTGTTTATTTATTTAATTTTGATTGTCAAACAATTTCGCCCGCGTAAATGATTGGTCACCTATTATTATTATATTATGGAGAGCATATGAGAGCACAAGGTTCCTATATGGTTGAAGTGTACCAAGAAACAGGCAACAGCCTACTGCAAGGATTTCCTTCAGCCAGTAGCAGCATCTTAGTCAGAGGAAGAGTAGAGCCGTCACAGCAGCAAGCGAAGCGAAAAATGTACTTTGTAGGTATACATAATAATTAAAACAGACGAAAGTGGCTTAGCTATTTGTCAATATTGTTGCAACTGTATAGCTGGTCGAAGGACAGTAGGCTGTTGAGCCCATGTGATGACTATTGTGTGTTTCTTGGGCTGGGCAAGATATCAGGATAATATTAATTTCCCCAGCCCAGTTCGTAGACGACGTTCTAGTTATAAATTTACGTGAAAATTAATAAAATCGAAAACTACATGTTTGTTTTATTGTAACTTGAATTTTTTTATACATGCTCTACAAAAGTTCGTCCGTGTTTTACGTTCAAAATAGTATTTGTTTCTTAATCTATGATTTCAATCCTTATGCCTACTATTTGTCTCATTAATAGCGCTGCATCTTGGCCAAAACCCCTTAGTCAACTGGGCGTTTCCCCCAACATCAAGAATACCTAATTGTCTTTTAGATCCGTTAAAGTGTGAACTAAATAGACTTGAAAGTAGAAAATCAATTGTAAAGGTCGATAACCTCAATGAAAATGCTTGTATTAACCGTATAGTGTTAGTTGAAAAATCCAACAAAAAGATTAGACTGTGCTTAGATCCTTCTGATCTAAATATATATGTATTTAGATCAGATAATTGTAAAGAAATCTAAATCTTTACCAACTTTAGAAGAGCTTGCAGCTGAATGGTAAGAAGTATTTTTCTGTGTTAGATCTTTCTTATTATTGGATGGCACGTCTATGACCTCATTAAACATTTCTTTAGAAAAAGTAGCACGTTGATACATAAAGGTTCGCCATCTTTGAAGTATACCGTTCGTGTTTGCTATGGGCACAATATTAAATAAAAAACCATCAATCTTAAAAAGAACAGTTTTATTGCAGAACAAAGAAGCATCATTTTTATATTTTTTGTTTGACGACCTCCGTGGCGCAGTGTGTAGCGCTGTTGCCTTAACGTTCGGAGGTCCTGGGTTCGATCAATTGGGAATTGGCAGGGCCAATTTGGGAATTTATAATTTCGTAATTTTCCCTGGTCTGGCCTGGTGGGAGGCTTCGGCCGTGGCTGGTTACCACCCTACCGGCAAAGACGTGCCGCCAAGCGGCGGCTAGCTTGTAGTGGATAAAAAAAAATGACATTATAGAAAAACATACAAAGCTTCCGGAAGAACACATGTTTAAAAAAATAAGACTAAATACACCTTTTTCTGAGCTTGGAGATCAATTTGGCATGTCGCTATCTTATGCCAGTAATTTTTTAATGAAATTTTTAGTTCTTATTGCAAGTGTATTATATTCATTTCTATGATATTTAGACATAAGTAGCATAATATCTATTGTATCATTGATTGTCTCTAAATAGAAATACAAAAACCAACCAAGTAGTTCTTAGTAGCTTCTTAGATTGTTTAGAACCAGGTGTTTCTTTAATTGCAGATAGACGATTTAAACATATAGAAACTCTTACTGCAAAAATAAATTAATTTAGTAAGACCCCGCCGAAGTGTCGCGTCGCATCTAACTCTAAATTGTCAAAACAGGATGTAATCAAAACAAAACAAAAAGCAAGTTTAAGGATTCATATTGAGAGAGTGATAAGACGTTTGCGAGAATTCTCTATGTTGAAACCTCATTCTTTAGATAATAAGACTGTTAAAATTTTTGGATGAATGTATTAGTATTGCATACAGTGCACTAATTAACCTACCGGATGGTATAATTAAAAATACATGATTTCCTTACAAAATATTCTTTTATTTGGTACTATTATAAACTATTATAATCATTTTTATTCCAAAAAAAATTAAGTAATTTTTTTTACATATTTAGAATCATATTCTACGGGCACAGTATTAACCTTTTTAGTTTCTTCAAAGTCCCATAATGCCACACAGAACAAACGCCTTTTCAATTTAAGTGTAACTTTTCTCTGTAGTAAGTATAATTTAAGTAGTTTAGTATTATCTCATATTTTTAGTATTATATTTTTTTGTTTCATTTTTGTGGTCACTATATTTAGCTTTTTAATAGGATAAGATTGGTGGGAAAAGTGAGAAGACTGTGAGAGGACACCCAGGACTAACCTTAAAATGTCCTTGCGTTCTTCGATAGCTGGTTAAAGCACTGCACTGATTCACATTAGATCACCCACCATAAGTAATTGTTTTAATTATTATATAGATTTATGTTTCGCGTGGGTCGACCCGTGGGTTTTTAAATAGAAATTAGTAAAACTATGCACGTAATTAACGTGTGCAAATATAATGCGTAAAAAGCGGCGTGAGCGGTCAGCGGAGAACGACAGACGACTGGGTGTACAAAAAATACCGGTAGAAATTGTCCGTTGATGAGTTCGCTGTCTCCTTTCGTCCTGGTTAGTGGGAAGGAGACGGGTGAGGATAATTAGAATGAGGTACATATATTAATGTGTAATTGCGTTTTGTGTGTGTGTGTAAACGGCGTGAACATCATCCCCCGGGCTGAAGGGATGCCTTCTGAAAAGTTGTGACACACGTAATTCTTTAATTTTTAACGAAAGCCGAAATACCAAGTTTCGTTTATATAACTTGAGAATATCTTGAGAAATTAAGGATTTTCATACAAACTTTCAACCCCTATTTCACCCTATTCGGGGGTAGAATTTCGGAATAAAAAGTATCCTATGTCCTACCTCGTAGCATGGGCTCAAATCATGCCAAGTTTCGATTGAATCCATTCAGTAGATTCGGCGTGAAGCGCGGCCAAGATACAGACAGACAGACAGACAAAAATGAAAAAAATTACAGATTTGGCTTCAGTATCGAATAATGAGTGCCCTCCAAAAAAAATTTTCAAAATATCTTCAATGTACAGAATTGGACCTGTTACAGTTTTATTATAAGTATTGATTGATTGATATACTAGCTAATGCCCGCGACTTCGTACGCGTGGATCAAGATTTTGTGGTTCCCTTTTATTTTCCGGGATAAAAAGTAGCCTATGTGCTATTCCAGACTATAATCTATCTCTGTGCCAAATTTCATCCAGATCCGTTCAGCCGTTGGGGCGTGATTGAGTAACAAACATCCATCCATACATCCAAACTTTCGCATTTATAATATTATAGTAAATAGTAAAAAGTAAGATTATTCGTAAAATTTAATTGATTAATTGATCACTACAGAACATCGAATTTTTTAATTAACAAAAACAAAATTAAACCATAACATATTAAAAGTGACAACCTTATTGCTTCAATGGAGCGTAGGTAATTATTTAATCCACTAGCACAGCCTTGAAATATATTCGTTAAACTGTGCCACTAGGCTTAGTTTCCATACTGGTTGTATCTGTTTACTGTGGGGAGACGTCAAGCGTGCCAAGCATTAAATCTTACTTTAAAGTAAGCCATACACGTTACGGTTTACCGGAGAGGTCTACCTGCGCAGGTACACCTGCGGAGCGTGTATGCCGACCGACCTGTGCAGTTTTTTTGACCTGCGCAGGCGACCGGAGCAAATTCGAAAATCGATTTTGCTCCGGTCGTCCGTACGGTGAACCTGTGCGTGTGTGCGTACCTGCGCAGGTCGTCCGTCAGTTGTTTTCTGTCTCGTGTGCGAGACGGTCATTGTCAAAAGTGACGGTATTATCTATGGTCATTGTCGTCGCTCGCATTGTATTACCACGTGTTCAATTCAACACGCCAAAATGGCGACATCAGAGTCAACTACAAATAAAAGAGTCCTTGAAGAATTCATCGAAATGTACAGAACTCATCCATGTCTTTGGCAAGTAAAAAACAAAGACTATCATGACCGAGACAAAAAAGAGGCGGCTTACAAATTGCTTATAGCAAAATTAAGACAAATTGAACCAGATGCGAACAAAGCAACAGTTGTGAAAAAAATCAATAATATGAGAAGCAATGTTAGGAAGGAAAAAAAGAAATACGAAGAATCTGTCAAGTCTGGAATAAGTCCTGATGATGTGTACTATATTAAATTGTGGTACTACGAATTATTTAATTTTTTAAATGATCAATGCACTCCCAGGGAATCTTCATCCAATCTGGAGGACGAAAATAGTTCTGATGTAAGTAAAATATCTGTGCTTAGTAATGTAATTTTTATAATGTTCATACAATATTATTAATAATTCAAATTACACAAAAGCTTATAACTATTTACATCAACATCTAATAATATATCATATTAATAGATATAAATTATAGCTACATGTATGATAGCATAGAAAATATATGTAATGCATATTATAGCTCGTTATATTAATTTATTAGGCATTAAGCCCTATTTAATGTATATGATCTTCTTGCCATGGTATTCTTCCTTCCTGATTAAAATAACTCATACAATTATCTCGGACAATTTTCGCGGTGTTTAAAATATTTCCTGGGTTTCTTATTTCTAAATTTTCCATCGTACTATTTTGTGTGTTATATCCCTCTGACATTACAGCCCCATTTTCAGGGTTTTCTCGACAAAAACATCTTAGTGGTGCATAAGACTTTTTTGAATGTACAATTAAAAAGTTATGTAATGCACAGGAAGCTTTAACTACTTTATCGATATTTTCTGGTTCTAAATTTATATGAGTATAAAATATCCGAAATCGTGATGCCAATATCCCGAAAGCGTTTTCTACAGTGCGCCTGGCGCGAGATAATCTGTAATTCAGGATTTTTTTTTCTTGCGATGTTAAATCTGCCTGTCGAAACGGTTTCATCATGTCGGGGCGTAATGGAAATGCGTCGTCTGCTACAAATACATATGGCAAAGGAGAATGCCAGATTCTGCCCCACCCATTTTCATAATTTACACAGAATGTAAACTTTTTAAAATTATCTTAGGAATTTATGACCACGTATGATTTAATAATTATTGATGAAATAGTTGCGGATTTTAAAATGTAAAAAAAAAGTAATTCAACTCCCTACATTCTACGCATACACGACTAATAAAACTACGAGCTGTTCAGTTTTTTAAGTAAAAAAAAAAACTCCTATTACATAAATCATACTACAGATCTTTGTTTAAATTCCTTATTTTGTGTTGTTAATTATTGAAAATGACACATAATTATTATTTTAATGTAAATAATAATGATTAATAATATAGTTGCATTAAAACCTTACCTTCGCATTCACGCATTTTTTGCAACGAAACGTCATTGACAATGTATTTGAAGATGTCAATGTCATTGTTTTAGTGGTTTTAGCTATGGGGTTTAGTGACATTGACTGTTTACTGCTGTTTACCGTGGTTGTTTTGAATGTTTCACCAAGAACTTTTGCTATACTTTAATATGGATTCGATTTCGCCGACTTTACGTTATTTTCCATGGATGACCATTGCTTGCGATTTGGGCTACGACGTTGAGGTGCATAAATTGTCACCTGAGTGTAAACCGGATGCTAAGACATGTTTGTAATAACCTTGGTTGGGGTCACCATCAAAATGATATTGATGCACCGGTAGCATTTCTTGATAATGTAACGACTGATTACCTATTTAATATGAAGATTAATAAATCAATAACAGTTGTTTTATTTGCAATTAGCTACTCTACCATTTTATCATTAGAAAAGATAGCACAAGCTTATTAACTAGGTATCATACTTCAGGTAGACATCCAGCTACGCAGGCATTTGAGTATCCTACTTCATTTTAAAGCCATAATATCTCTTTTCACAATAATTAAAAATGCATATACCTAACCTCAAAATATTTTGAAACTTAAACTTAGTTTTAATAAAAAACCGCAAGTGTTAGAGGCTTAAAAATGTATGTTTGGTTATCAGGAATAAAAAATCTATTAAATCCTACATACGGCATGCTTGTACACGAATTTAAATAAGTGGGGTAAAGCTCCATACATAGTCTGGCATTTTCCTTTCGGTTACTTCCTGTTAACGTTTCACTGGTTGGAATATGTAATTCACTATTTTGTAATTTTTCAAAAAACTTGGTATGTTGTAGTACCCCTCCATCGGATATCCTTCCATTCATGCCAACATCTATGTACACAAATTGGTATTTCGCATCAACGATTGCCATAAGAACCACACTATGATGTCCTTTATAATTATAAAAGTACGATCCACTATTAGCTGGTGGAACAATTGCTATGTGCTTCCCATCTAACGCACCAAGACAATGTGGAAAGTTCCATCGTTCTTCATACATTTTTGCTATTTCTTTCCATTCTTCTTCAGATGTAGGAAACTGAAAGTTAAAAATAAAAGCATTATTTTATATGTAGTTGTATAAAAAATATATGTTTTCAGGGAGCCAATACCCAAGATTCTTCAGTTGTCGATCAACAAAATTCATCTACACCTAACAGTGAAATAACTGACAATAACGAGAACCAATCAACATCGTCAAACAAAAATTCATCTCGTCCACCAAAACCGAAAAGGAAAGATGAAACCATAGCAAATGAATTACTGGAATCAGTACGAGATCATTTCAAACGTCCTCGTCCAAACTCAACAGAAGACCGCTGTGATATTATCGACAAAAATGTAGCCATGAAACTGAGGGCTTTACATGCGAAACAAATATCTATTGCAGAAAAACTTATTAATGATTTTTTGTAATTTTTAAATTGAAAGTTGGAATTTTGTCAGAAAAATATAATGTAAAAAAAAATGAGTGTTTTAATTACTCACCTTCAAATAATCTCTTCTAAGAACTTTATACAAGGCATCACATGTATCACGAATAATTTTTCCAAGCGTTTGCGGTGAAATAATTGCTGAAAATTTCAAGTCTTCATAACTTCGGCCGGTTGCAAGGAATCTCAAAGTAACTGCCAATCTTTCATGCGCAGAAATACTAATTCTCATAACAGTATTTTTTTTTTTCTATCAAAGGAGTAACCAATTCAAGCAATTTCAGGTATGTGTTCTCGTCCATTCGGAGATAATTTTTAAAATCTGCAGGTTCGAATTTTAGTTCGTTTAATAAGTTGACATGAGTATAAGTTTTTCTTTTTAATAACCAATCCTTACACCACTTTTTTCGCTTCCTTTTCACTGTATCGGCTTTCCTCAAAATTAACGCAAGACCTAGCAGTGCTAGTGCGTCCTCGTCCTTACTCGATGCCATCGCAAATAGAACTGAAGACCGCTACCACAGTTTAACGAAATACTACCAGTTGTTCGACGCCTTTGAAGTCGAGCGATGCCGCCGCTCGTGTAGGTATATACGTGTTTATTATATATGCAAGGGTTGTCACAAAATTGTAATTAAAATAATTTTCGTTATTATTATTCTCATATTATTTTTATTAACATAATATCATGTACATACTCGTAGGTTAAAAAATTATATTGAACAAGGACATTTTTTTTGAGTTCCACACCCAAAGAATCTACTTAGAAAAACTTAACAGTTCTTCGTTAGCTTAACATATTAATAACACAGGTAATACACTATTACACTATGTAACTATACTAAAAACTAAAATATACAAATATAACTCTCGTTCGAGAGTCTTTCCTTGGTACCTACAATAGTGTTTCAACCAGCCACACTTCCAAACTCTCCATAGTTTGGGAGTGATGTACACGGCTGTATCAGGGTTGAGGAGTTAGAACTTGAAGTTGAAAATAAAATCGTTACTTGTACTTGAAATATCAATTCAAGAAGGATCTCCATATAAAAAAACCTCGAAAAAATTACATTTTATGTGAACATTAACTTGTGTGATTTCTTTCTCGGATTGTATAATGGAATACTTCCAGCTGATTTCATTGAATACTGTAGTAAGCTATAACAAACTTTTACATTTTACAAGTGTTGTACGGCTAGATATTTACGTGACACTTTATTTCTGGGTGTTTTCAGTTTTCTATTATTAAATTTGATCATGTAGTGTATTCGCATTCGGATGAACAATTTAATTAAAAACATTTGAGGAAAACATGAACATGGTCGCGATTTGAATTCGACTTCATTTAGTAATTCATATAACTTATTTGAAATGTTATTCCCAACAAATGAACGGAAATTTAGTCTAAAAATAGCTTCTAGCTCACTGCAATATTCAATTAAATCAGCTGGAGGTACCTGCAATCCACCAAAAGGATCACGCAAGGTATCGTATGCGCGTTGTCGTAAATAAAAATTACTACAGTTGTTGGTTCGTCTCTGTAACTAGATGCATACTTTATCATTTGTCTTATAATAAAAAAATAGATATTAAAAACATTAAGTATAAATTAAAAGAATATTTTTTAACAAAGTAGATCGCTGAGTCTTTTGTGTCTATGTAGATTATATTAGTGCTAATCCTATCCACATAAGAAATCTATAAACCTAGTAAAACAACTAACGATTACGTGTCACATACTTACTTGATTCTTCCCGTTCTACACCTACTGTTGCAGTACTTACCTACATTGTCTTACAACCGGATTATTTCTTAAGTAATTAGTTATTTACCAAATCGTTGCAGCTAGGCACTGAGGACAAACCTCTGTGGTTTTTTCGGTGTTTTTAGACTAAGCTTTTTGTATTGTATTTTGATTTGATAATAAATTAAAAAAAAAAAAAAAAAAAAATAAGTGATCCTAACCTAACTATCTTTAGTATTGCAACACTACCAACAGACATGACTGCCATAAAATTTAGTGAACTCACTAAATGTACCCCAGAATGCTTTGTCTGTTGCTATGCTCTCTAGTGCTTCAACAGCACTCTCAGCATAGTATGTTTTAAGCAATGATAAATAGCCTTTAAACACATAATCAAAATCTATTATCAAGGTTTGGTTAGTGTTTATTATGTTTATCAAATATTTAGCAGAATTTTCCTCTAAAGTTATGATATATGGCTCTGGGTTACAGCTCAATGCAGATTGTGTCCAACTACAGTTTGATTCATATTCTATTAAACCCTCTGTTTTTATTTCATAAGCTTTTAGTATTGCTTTAGGCTTCTCGTTGCATGCTGTACATGCCATTGTGCTTTCTAGAGATATCTTACAATAACTAGGAGTTATCTGTAGTGAGTCTATCTCTACCGACCCAATTATCAAGTTTGCTGAGGCTGTTACAGGTATCTTACGTTTCAAAACATCATCACCATTTTTAAAAACTTGCCCAAGTTCTATTAAATTGTAATCATTTAGTGATAATCTATCTACTGCAGGCTCATCATGAGAGCAGTTACCTTTGCATGATACCATCTGGCAAGATAGCTCATTAGTATATGCTACATATGTCCTCTTGTCTAAGGACATTTGATACTCACCTATTGTATTCTTTACAGGGAAGTTTGGCATACTAGCATCTACCCCATAAGATCTTTTCCCAGTGTATATGATAGCATTTCTAAGATGTATCTGTTCATACGTAAATGATGTCAATACTATTGGCATGTTTTTTAGACCTTTAATATCATGTCCATCTAAGTTGTATTGTGGATTATTTGAATTTAATTTGATGTGTTTAGTAATGCCTTTGTATTTGATAAAAATGCTTGTCTGCCATATTTCACTCATTTTGTTATATACTTTATAACATTTTTCAATTACTGGCATCATTACCCATTTGAACCACGTGCAAGATGTCTGGTGCCAGCACCAGGTATCACAGCCTACAGAATCTGACACACACCCATATGCATATGTGGATAAACTTCTTCTGTAGAGAATGCTGAATGTCTATATCCTTTTTTACATTTGCCACCATTCCAGCAAGCACCATTCATTTTCTTACATTCGTATTTAGTTTCTGTAATTACTTTGTAGCTACATGCATAATATGCAGAGTGGTATCTAGTGACAGGTTTAGAATCTTTTATTCTCATTTCTATTTTGTCACCATCCATAGTGTTGAAACATATTGTTGATCCTGTTTGTATTGGCATGGAATACATGTGTAGCCTAGTACAATCATTGGTGTCACAAACCTTACCACTTGAAGACAGGAATAGTGTTTTTGTAAGCATTTGTGATTATTTAATGTGATTATTTAAATAACCACAAACATACATGAAACTATTCTGTTCAGGAATATTGAAATTTGCTAAAGGCGTTTGGGTGACTGGGTGGGTTACCACACTGCTGTCAATATACAGGGCTTTATTTTTTATAAAATTACCATATTGTGATAAGATATTATCAAAATCTGCAGCACAGTTTGATTGATCGCATAATTGAAAAATGTGATACAAAAAAGATTTCCGGAATGCCTGCTGGAACTGAATACAGGTTGGTTCCCTGCAATTCCCACCTGCTTGACGTATTACGCCAAAAAAATTTTCTAGGCTATCATTGTTCAGCCTACGCATCAGCAAATAAAAATCATCTGATCCAGACTCCTTCTTTAAATCGTCATATAACCGGACAATAGCGTTTATTGTAATAGAAAATGCACGGATGAATTTCATTGAATTTGTAACGTCTTTGCCAGTATTTTTATGTCTCACAATAAGACTATCTAGCAAATTTTGAGCTTTAAGCAACAAATTTTGCTGCTCTTCGGAAGCCCGAAATGGCTTGATGTAAGGCTTTGGGGAATAGAGATTGCTAGAATTTAACAAATCAAATAGTTTATCCATGGTATCAATAAGTTCAACAGTGCCATTAAATCGATTCAAATCACCTGCTTTAGTATAAGTTTCCACTGCTGCCTTAACAGAATTGCTAAGAACTTGTGTTGCAAGGCGCACTTTTTGTTTTTGAAAACTGTTTGGTGATATGTGGGATTCGGTTAATTTGGGAGCAATAAAAAGTTCATCAAAAATGAAAATACCTTTTACAGACACAAATATCTTTATTCGTAAACATCACATCAGTTAAATGCCATTAATAATTTAATCACATCTCTAATGACAAGTGTGAAGCTGTTGTTTTTTTTATCAAATATCATTCAAACGTATTATAAAACTGAGATCGAGAACCACAGGCGAGAACTGATTTTACTCACTTATTTTATTTTGCACGTGTTTTAACGTATCCAAAAGTTTTGCTTTAAATTTTAATTAAAAAAACTTTCAATTTTCTAATTTTAAAAACAGCTTTCAAATTTTCTAACTTTAAAGCTTGAATTACGCACTATATGTATATTTTAAATTTATTTATTTATTTATTCAAATAAAAATAAAACTCACAGATTAGTAAATGTGTAGTAATTAGTAACTACCTATGAAAACTTTGGTTTTTGTCATGTCATTTTGGTCATGAGAAAAACACTGATATCTTCTAAAAAGCTGGACCGATTTTCGTGAAACATAGCTATCATAGTAAACAATAAATGTCAATGACATACTTAATTAAAGCTAATCTTGTTGATAATATTATAATATAATTTTAATGTGTATTGGGTAATTTGATAATCTAATTTAAAATAATATTATTTTACCATTTGTAGATTATGTTTTTATTTTGCAATGTGACTTAAATTTGGTTTTATATATATAACATAATAATTGATATAAAACTGAAAATGTAACACTAAACATTTGCACACTATCGGTGACAGTTATGTACCCAAAATTGGTCAAAATCATTGATCGACTGACGCGGCATGCACCTATAACGAGAGTTTGTACACCGCATGCCTATCGGTGGCGGTGGACAATTTTTTTTTTATAACAAAGAATGATGAGACGAGCAAGACGTGCAGTGCCCTTCAAACCGAAACAGTAATATATTACTGCTTCACGAGTAGAATAACAGACACATCGGTGGTATCTACCCGGACGGACTCCGAAAGAAGGGTCCTCCCACCCGTGAATCGCGTAAATTTAGAGACGTACTCGTACATAGGCAGGTATGTAAAGTATAAGGTAGATAAGGTATAAGTTTTAAACATTATTAAGTAATTATTAAGTTTTAGGTTAAAGTAGGTTATTTTTGATTTAGGTATTGGATAGATTTATATGTAGACGTAGCTTGATTATAGGTTTATTTATATTTTTTTCTTAAAATGTTATTGACTTGCGTATTTATCTGCATCCAGGTCCTTCTAGACAGCACAGGGGCTTTCTTTAATACCTCAAGACATTTTGCTTTTCCAGGGATAGTTTTATTTTTAATATTGCCCTTAAAATAATTTCTTACTGCCTTTAACTCTTCATTTGTCCATCGAGTATGAGTTTTCTTTCGCCTTCGCGTTTCTACTACACGTAGAAATTCATCCGAACTAGAAGACGATTCTTCAGAAAGATTCTGTGCTTTGCGTTTTCTGGTTACTTTATGATTTTTGAGCCCATAGATCTTTGAATTAATTAGATTATCATCACTTGATGACTCACCTGACTTTGAATTAAATTTTTCGATTGAAATTAAAGGGATTTGGTTTTTTTCGTCATCATTACTTTCAGCATTCTGCAAAGGACTTTTCTTAGAATATGTTTCCTGTTTGTGCTTATGTGTCTTAGTTTTATGTGGATAACCTTGAAACTGCCCCTTAAAATTTCTCACTTTTCCATTTGCCTGAGATACTTCATTCCGATCATGATTTTCTACAGTTTTATCTGTATCTTCCAAATAATTTTCTTGTGTTGCTCTATCACGTTCTTTTGATCGTACCTCAGTTCCATCTGTATCTTCGAAATAATTTTCTTGTGTTGCTCTATCAGGTTCTTTTGATCGTACCTCAGTTCCATCTGTATCTTCCAAATAATTTTCTTGTGTTGCTCTATCACTTTCTTTTGATTGTACCTCATTTTCATCTGTATCTTCTAAAGAATTTTCTTGTGTTGCTCTATCACTGTCTTTTGATTGTACCTCAGTGTTAGTAGTATTGGAGACAGCAGATTTTTCTTCTAGCTCAATAGATTTCGATGTTATGGTTTCCGGCTTTTTATTAATAGATTCATCTGAATTCTTTCCAAAGTTATTTTCCTCACTTTGTTTTTTTTCAAATTCCATTAGAGATTAACCAATTATTGCCTTTTGGATCACTTGTAAGGGTAACCTGTAGTTACTTGAGTGTACTGCTAAATCATGGCCCAAAAACCCCGCTAAATGCTCATTATATTGATCGTTTTTCTTAGCAAACAACTGAGACATTGTTGCAACATGGTGCCTTACACCAGTAGATGTGAGCATTTTAGGGTTTTTTAATTTGCATAAAGATTTTATTTTATTCAGGCAATTTCCGCCATCAAATGGACGCGATGTTAGTGGCCTGGCGAAAAGTAAAGGGTTATCGGCAACTCCAACCAATTTCCGATTCGTAACAATAAGATCTATATTCTTTCGCATCTGTTTCGTAAGTAGCACGGGAACAGAGCGTGTCCTCTTTACAGGGATCATAAAGACATCTAACTGATCAATTGCTTCCTTTTGATCTTGGGATAGCAGTTCAAGAACTTTGGCGGGTGTATCTTCATCCTTCCTGTTTAAATAAAAACAAAGTTTAGCTTCAGCTACATCTCCAGCCCTTTTCTTATCCATCACTATTATATATGCAATGGTGACTTCACACAGATTTTCATAATTCAAAACAGTGGCATAATTTTTTAGCTGTTTCGAATAACTCTTTTCGAGTTCGTGGATTTTATCTGTTAATGTTCGTATACCTTCATCAAGAGGCATCACAGTTTCTTTTGTCATCAAGTTTCGTTTACGAGTTTTTTCGGCATTGGAAGAAATTTCCCATTCCCAATTTATTTCGATTAATAATTTGAATTCGTCCAGTTGTTTTTTAAAAGTATCTTTATAAGCTTGACTTCCATGTCCCATTATCGGAGTATAACACTTCAATGCAGCCTAGTATACTGGGTCTCAGCCTAGATGGTATGCTTATTGTTTCTACAAATCCAGTCATTAAAACCACACATCTTTTTAACACAATTAATGAAAGTTGTGTACTTTTGTGGTTTGAATAAGTCACTTAATTGTTGTATAGAAGGGTCTTCACTTTTTAAATGTAATAATAAGTTGCCTAGGTCACGCAGCTTGGAACATATGGCTTTTCTACTACGTGCTTCTTTCTTTTTTTTCATCAATCGTGACCCATATGCCATAATTAATGGATCCATTTTAACTAACGTGGAAATTTCATCATTCCGCAATCGTGGCAAAATATGATTCTCAACTTCCTGAGATGCTGCTGACAAATGGGGAATTATGCTGATGCTATGATTTGCGAGTACTCGTTTTTTGTAGGAATCGGGTAGTTTTTAGGGTTCCGTACCAAAATGGTAAAATGGAACCCTTATGGTGCGACTTTCTCCGTCTGTCTGTCCGTCCGTCATACTCGATTATTTTATGTTATTTAGGTTTGAGCCGCAATTTTTAAAATGTTTATAAAAATATTTACGTTTGAAAGTTCCTAGACAATTTTTACACGTGGTGAAAGTAGAAGGTCTAGATAATGGATACGTTCCCTTGTTTGATATTAGGTTACCTTCTTTTTCAAAAATCACCGTAGAATTATGTAAGAAATTTCCTCTATTACGAAGATCATCAGTAATTTCTCGTCGTCTCCGTTTTCGCACTTTTGGATCGGGATCATTAATCGATATATACTTTAATACTTCCGATTCATTTTTGTGATGTCTCAGCAAATGACGTGTGAAATTAGTGACAAGTTTTTCGCAAAAAATACAAGCATTCCTTCGAACCCACTTTCGTTTCTTCTTTGGTTCCTTTGCCTCTAGTTGTTCAGCTGGCTTGTTTTCCAAATCTGAACTCGATTCTTCCGTCTCAGCCTAAGAAGGAGAAGGACATATTACGCATAAACCATAAATTGAAAATAAATAATTTGACCGAGCGAAGCGAAGGTCTCCGAGTCTACTTGAGTGAATTAGCACTTGTCCGTCCGTCCGTCCGTCCGTCCGTCTGTCAGAGCCTTATAACTTCTGAATTACTGAACGTAATTACTTCAAATTTAAATATTATACATATAAACCGATGGCCTCCAGCCGAATATGGCTTAAAAAGTTATAAAAATCTTTAATTAAGGGGGGCTCTCATAGAAGCGAATGCGAGGTAAAATTTTTTTTATAGCGTTACATAGGGTTGCGGTATATCATTTTAAAGATAATTAGAAATAGAGTCCAAGAATATATTTTTTTTAATTTTTCCCCTAAAATTGACGAAATGGGGGGCTTGCAAAGTGGAGATTTTCTAACGTCCAAAGATGACCTCAGAACTCTCAATTTTCTGAAAGGCTGAGTCTGAAACTTTTTTTTTTTTTTTTTTATTTAATTCATCATTTTATAAACTATGTAAATACAATATGATAACTTCGTACCCTTAAGCCTAGTCGGCTTGTCTGGGTACTGCACATTCCCCTACTATAAATACGTATACTTACAATAACTACAATATAAGTAGGTAGTTAGAAACGAATTAAAGAAAGAAGTTAATATACAATTAAACATACATACGATAATGAATGGTAATTAGTTAAAACTAGCCTAAAACAATTATAACGAGACTTAGCGTATTAAATAAAAATTGAACTATGTAGGTAGTTCGAGTGCAACTTGTGGTAATGTTGCGAGTTACTCTTCATGCATAAAGGTTGTATACAGGCTGCTACGAATTTATGTAAATGGTATTGAGTATTATATGTTCTTATAATATTATGGGTTATTATTATTATTTTGTTTTTTATGAAGAAAATGAATAGTTAGGAAAACATAGACGGGTTTTTAAGTATAAGGTCTTTTATTTTAAGTTTGATATTGTTCTTTGTTATTGAATTTCTTACAGTATATGGTATTCTATTCAACAGACGCGGTATGAGGTATTGCGTGGTTCTTTCACCATAGAAATTATGTGACGTTACGGTTGCAATCCTGCATTCCGCTGCTCTTCTTGTTACTATTGGGTGTTTAAAGTAATTATGTTGGTAGTCAAAGAAGTTTTGTGTTAGAAGAGCAAGCGTTACTTTACGGTGGATTGGAAGAACGTTGCAATATTTAAAGATCTCATCTTCGTCATTGCGATATTTGTTTTTTATTTTGTGTGGTACTATCATTTTAAGAGTTCTTAGTTGCAGACTGTATATCTTATTTAGATGAGTTTTGAAAGTGCGACCGTAGCTGCTGAGACCGTATGCAATAATACTTTCCATTAATGCTATATATAGATGTAGACGTGTTTTAAAGCGCATTTTATTTTTAACAATTGACAATTTCGCTAATACCAAGCGAAGTTTATTACGAACTGCCTCAACATGTTTTTCCCAGTTAAACCTACAGTCAATTACAAGCCCCAAATAAGTGTGATCAAATACTTTTTCTAATTTTGGGCAGTGGCAGGCTGAAGAGTTAGAGTGCATGCAATTATGGTCGTGTGATATGATCTCCGGCTCGATAGTATTTTTATTGTGACTCGAGCGTATGTGCAGAAGTTTCGTTTTTTGCGTATTCACCACAAGTCCCATATCGTGAGACCATCCGCAAAGCAGGTCAAAGTCAGATTGCAAGTTCGCCATTGCAGTTTCTATGTTTCGGTCTGCAGCTACAATGCACGTGTCGTCGGCATATTGAAAAAGTTTACATTTTTGTATAATGTTTTTTGCGTCATTGACATATGCCAAGTCATGCCATGCCACTTGATCAATTATATGAATTATATCCTGTACTTGAACAACAAATACTAAAATTAGATAAATATTATAAGGAAACGAAATTATTTAATTTTAATGAAGTAAAAAATACTGATGTATTTTTAACAGAAGTTCTCAATGATGCCAATAGATTGCATCTTGTAAAAGTCAATTCGTTTCTCCAATAACTCTTTAGCTCTTTTGCGTCTAGTGTTATAAGTTAACTATTACAATTTAAAGATAAAACTATCTTATGGATACCGCGAGGCAGTGTCCTAACAGTCCATACAAATATTTTTCTAAGAGAAAAAAAGTTCGTCAAAATTGAAATAGATGGCGCTATTTCGGTGCCAGGACTCCGACGATTTTACCTTTTTCATTGGAACTACGCGCAACCCCCTGGACACTGATTTGCCTAACGATTTGGACTCGACAATTTGGATTTATTATATTTTATGAAAAAGAAACATAATGAACCGTCCACGCGCAAAATTGTAGTTTTATATTTTGCCAAATAACTTAAAATCCTCTCTAAATTTTCTGAAATGCTGAGTTGAAACTTTATCAATTATTTGAATTATTTCCTGTGCTTGAACAACAAATACTAAAATTGGATAAATATTATAGGGAAACGAAATTATTTAATTTTTAATGAGCTTCAATATTTTTAACAGAACCTCACAATGATGTCAATAGATGGCGCTAATTTTAAAGTTAACTATTACAATATTATCTAAATGGCTGAGCCTGAAACTTGATCAATTATTTGATTTTATCCTGTATTTGAATAACAAATATTAAAATTAGAGAAATATTATGAGAAAACGAAATTATTAATTTTTAGAATAGACGTTAGCCATCTTACGTGGAATAAAAAAGTAGTCTACCTACTGATAGTACTGATGTCTATGAACGTAAAGATGAGCGCGCATCTAGACATGCTGGCCGCTGGAGCCGCAAACACACAGTCTTAGTCATCACATTTTATATTTTTTTTATTATGAAATCATAAGCTACGTATTAATCCGATCACCGAACGAAATTTTACTAAAATACTGTAGGTATACCATATTCCGCGCGTTTTAATGCGTACGGTGCAGTGAGGACGATGCGGGAGGCGCGAATGACCTAATTCTTATTCGTTTCAAGATCGGTTCCTGAGCGCATGTATTTGCGAGTTTTGATGTAGGTAGTAGTGCTCGAAACCATGAGAATCAACTGCGACTTATGCGGTACGTCTAGGTGCGCGTTCAGCTTTAAAATCTTACGATGTAATTTTACATCATAATACCATCTTGCGCCGAGAAGTGGTATTAATTTACTTTGACAAAATATTTGTTGATTCTTATGTAATTGCTAACTAATCTAATTCATTGTTATGTTACGTTTGTTCATTAGCCTACTAAATTTGGAACTAATTATTGTATCTTTTTAGCGCGATATCTTGCAATGTATTACTAATGCAAACTGATTATTACCGCCACCTTGCGTTGAATAATAGTACTGATATTTAAGCTATAAAATAACAAATAGATATATCAAGTTGGCGCATGTAGTTTATAACTAAGTATACCTAAAATAGGACAACTGTTTATAGAACCATCTCGCAAAGTTTCTCTATCAAGTAAAAAATAATCAGGCGAATATGGATACCGCGAGGTCTCAGTTCGGGGCGAACCACTAGTTTACATTTTTAAGTTTGGAATTTAATTCTTACTGTAGAGCGATTCTCTTGTAGTTTAAACACGCTGGGTGAAGTGCAGTGAAGTGAATCGTCGGGCGTCGCCTGAGTAAGTGAAAGGTTAACACTAAACCTTTTGTTATCTTTATGATTTCGAACCTGAAAAAAAATTTATATATTTGATAGAAGCAGGCGTTACTTTGCGGAAGTTCATGATTAGAACGAAAAGCTTGCTATTTTTAGGGTTCCGTAGTAAACAAGGAACCCTTATAGTTTTTACTTTAGTTATTAGTACTAGTACTAGAAAGCTATAATTTGGCATGGGTATAAATATTTATCATGCCGAGAAAGTTGTAAAATTAAATTCTGAAAAATATTTGTTTTTAGGGTAGCTGCCCTATGTGTGGGATGTCATTGGATAGGTCTTTCAAAAATATTATGAGTCTGGGAACATCATTTGATGATGGGTTTCGTTTGTGTAATAAAAAAAAAATAAAAACCCAAAAAAGTGTAAATACAAAAGTTGTAGATCTTTTTATTACCTACAACTTTGCCATTTAATTTTTTTCCATAGGACTTGTAGTTTTGCCGGAAATCGAGAAAAACCGTTTTTTACCCTTAAAAACCACCCCCTTCCACTTCCCGACCTCAGATCGCCCGTAAATTATTTTTCCTTTCATTTTTGTTATATTCTCTTCCTTTTCCAATGGGTTTCATCCTACTATGATTTTTTTAAACTTTTTACCATTTTCAAAGGCACTGGTCCTGTTTTTCGTTTCTTTTTGTCACCTAATAATTTCGGACTATCCTCTGTCGCCTGAAAGTAAAAATATTTATAAGTACTTATAAAGTCTTATCTTTATTCAAATTGGACTGTAATTGGCGCTTTTGAAGCGTCGGCGCTGGTCTAAGATGAAGGCCACAACAAAATGAAAATGAAAATCTTTATTTTTCACATATACCTAACTGTAGGCTCTTATGAAAAGTCAAAAACTCTAACAACCAGTTCGGAAAGCATGTTTTCACCAAGAAGAACTGGCAGGAAACTCGGCACTTGCTTGTTTCAAAATGTCAATAAATATTAGGGGTTAAAGTATGAAATTGCCGATTTATACTGAAAAATTGAAATTAGTTTTTTTTTAATTTAACATATTTATTTAATCAAAATAATTACCATTATTATCTATACATTGCTGCCATCTAATAGGAAGGTCATTTATGCCTTTGCGATAGAAGTCTGGTGATCTAGATTCGACTCTATTATTTTTACTAGATGATGCCCGCGACTTCGTCCCCGTGTTTGTATTCCTTCGGGAACTCTTTAATTTTCCAGGATAAAAAGTAGCCTATGTCCTTCCCTGGGATACAAACTCTATACCAAATTTCATCAAAATGGGTTGAAAAGATGGGCCGTGAAAGCGTAGCAGACAGACAGACACACTTTCGCATTTATAATATTAGTATGGATGTGAAAATGATACTGCCAAAAGCCCATTCAGATGAAATTCGCAATAGAGACAGGTTGCATCCGGGGCCTACTTTTATCCAGAAAAACATTGAGTTCTCATGGGAATTTTTAAAAACCTTAAAATAGAAGTTGTGGTGCTAATTTCGGTAGTAGTTGGGTGCTGTTTAAAGTAATATTTATATAGTGTATTATCTATGGTAATATTGAAACTGGTTTGATTTGGTTTGCAGTTGCACTGTGAAATAACTACTAAGTATAGTCAAAAAAAGTCCTTATCTTATTTTCAAGGCAGTCATGTTACCCATCTAATATTGAAATATTGCATTTATCTAATGATTCCTCGAGCTAACAACTTGTACGGTAGGCAGACCCTAGATTGTCTGGTGCCGAAATTATTGAACAGCCTGCCGTACAAGCTGAAGCAGGAAATTAACTTGAAAAACATTAAGGGCAAACTCAAAACATTTTTCTTGCAAAACTTGTGATTTACTTGCAAAATTCAACACGTAATCGGAACATCCTGTCTAAACTTTATTCAATTGCTGTAGACTGTGGTGCGAAACCGGTTCGACGAACCGAATACTGTGTTCCGCGCGCAAAAGTGATACTTCTTCTTCTTCTTGGTGATGCGGCTTTGCAGGGCTCTGTAGCGAGACCCAGTATCACTTTGACCGTCGCCGATCTATTGTGATCGCCACTATCTAAAGTTCCTGACCAATGTTGCTTGCCGCTAGAAACAGCAGCAACTTTTTGGCCGGGATGTTTTTTGCCTCTTCAGGGTCTACAAGGTGTTTCCCTAGGAGGAGGCTGCGTTTGTGCATTAACGCGGGGCAGTAACAGACAAGGTGCAGAGGCGTTTCCTCCGCCTCACAGCAAAGCCTGCACTTGTCTGTTTCTCGGAGCTTTAGATTGAACATATGTCTGTTCAGCCCGCAATGCCCCGTCACTGCCCGCGCTAGTATGCACAAATTTTTCCTGCTAAGCGCTAGTGCCGCTTCGGCGGCCTTCTTGTTGAAGGATTTGACTAGCGCTTTAGAGTGTTTCATTCCTGGTAGATCTCGCCAGCGAATCAGTGTTTCGTAATAACAATAGGTAGGTCAACAGGGTGAGGTTGGCCAGGCTCCTAGGTATGCCGCACACAGGCTCAGGTCCAGTTTGCCGCTCCCTAGCTCCTAGCTTTGCGAGTTCGTCAGCTCTTTCATTGCCGTCAATACCCGCATGCCCTGGGACCCAACGGAGGATCACCTTATTAGCATTGGCTAAGGTGTTCAAAAGTTGCCAGCAGTTTTCAACCAGCCTCGAGTTGAAGATCACTGAGGACAGTGCTGAAAGAGCTGCTTGGCTATCCGAATGGATGTAAATTGTTTTGTTGACAGTGTTGCTTTGCAGTAGGGTTTCCACACATTCAATTATGGCATACACCTCTGCTTGGAATATGGAGGCATGCTTCCCTAGGTTCCGACGAAGTCGCACCTTGGGTCGCTCGCCATATATTCCGCAGCCCACATCACTGCCTGACTTGGATCCATCGGTATACCATTTTTGGCTGCCCTGTCTCCAAGTCATTTGGTTTTTCAACCATTTATCCCTTTCAGGAATTTCCACAGAGTAGTTCCTCTGGAAGTGATATTTTGGGATCATGCTGTCAGACGGCATTCCCAAAATTGGTATCTCAAGCACTGAGTCATGGAGAGATCTCATTGCTTGAGATAGCCAGTTCACCTCCCTCTGGCTGACAATCCTGTACATGCTAGCCTTCGCCTCCTTTTCCAAATAGATGTGAAGGGGCGGTAGGTTCAGCAATGCATCCAGGGCAGCTCCCGGAGAGGTGCTCATGGCTCCTGTGATGAGCAGGCCAGCAGTTCTTTGTATACTGCTTAGCTTGCTTTGTGTAGTCTTCTGAGTCGTTTTCCTACTCCAGACCACGGAGGCGTACGATAGCGTCGGCCTCACAATGGCGGTGTAGAGCCAGAGGGCTATTTTGGGTTTGATTCCCCATCTAGTCCCCGCTAGCCGACTACAGATGCCTAGGGCTTGTTTTGCCTTACTAGTAATACCGTTCACATGAGGATTCCATGTAAGTTTTTGATCTAAGGTTACCCCTAGATATTTAACCTCAGTTGAGAAGGGTATTTCTATGCCATTCAATCGGGGCGGCACGAGCTTGTCGAGTTTGCGCCTTTTGGTGAATGGAATCAATACGGTTTTTGCCGCATTAACATTCAGCTCGTTTTCTCTGCACCATTTTTCAATAGTGCAGAGGGCCCTCTGCATGAGGTACGAGATGGTGCCTTGGCAGCTACCTCTTACAGTAACTACCAAGTCATCGGCGTAGCCTTGGGCATCGAACTGAAGGTCAGCCAGCCTGTTCAGAAGTTCATCGACTGCGAGGGTCCACAAAAGAGGCGAAAGAACTCCCCCCTGAGGACAGCCCCTTGTCGTGAGCACTTCTGATGAGGAGTCATTTAGCTCAATCTTGGCTATTCGGTTAGAGAGCATCGCTTCTACCCATCTTACTGTGGTAGGGTCAGCCATTTTCCTGGCTAGGCCTTCCACTAATGTGCGGATGGGAGTGTTATCGAAGGCGCCCTCAATATCAAGGAATGCCGAGAGGGCAATTTCCTTATCTTCCAGTGCCTTTTCAACCTTATCTACAAGGTTTAGCAGGGCAGTCTCTGTAGAGCGACCTCTGCAGTAGGCATGCTGGGTGCTATGGATGGGTCTCTGAATGAGAAACACATCCCTGATATACCTATCCAGCACTTTTTCCATTGTCTTTAGCAAGAACGAGGAAAGGCTGATGGGTCTGAAGGATTTTGGCAAAGCATAGTCCTTCTTCCCTGCTTTAGGTATAAAAATGACTTTCACTTTAGTCCAAAGTTCTGGTATGTATCCCCAGGCATAGCTCGTCCTGAAGATTTTCACCAGATGCGGAGTTAACAGCGCTGCACCTCTCTGTAATAGGAGAGGCCCAACACCGTCAGCTCCACACGCTTTGTTTGGCTTGAAGGAGCTTATTGCCCAGTTTACTGCCCCGGGTCTGAAAATTATGGCGGCTCTCCTCCAATCCTCTGGATGAGGCTTGTGAGGTATACACACCGGGGTTTCATTCGCATTGCAAACGACCCCACCGGGAAAGTGTGTTAGCGCCAGCAGCTCCAACGTCTCCCTCTCATTAGTAGTGAAGGAATCATCTGGCTTCTTGAGAAGCCCGAGTTGGTTAGGTTTGGCTTTAGCGAGCACCTTGTGGAGTCTCGCACTTTGGGGAAGATTATTTATTTCCTCGCAGAACCTCCTCCACGATGCCCTTTTAGCCTTCCTAATTTCTTTGCTGTATTCAGTAAGGGCCCTCCTATAAACTTCCCATTCTTTGGTCTTCTTGGCCCTGTTGAATAATTTCCGTGTCTTGTCTCTCAAGCGTTTAAGCTTTGAGCTCCACCACGGTACTTTATGCCTCGAAGTCCTGGTTTTGGGGGCACAACTCTCTTCAAAGGCTGACACAATGCCGCCTGATAGAGCCTCCACCGCTAAATCCAGGCTTTCGGGTGTTCTTATACTTTTAGGGATTTGCTCCAAGTATCTCTCCAGGTTACATTGAAAATCTCCCCAAGAGGTGCACTTTGGATCCCTAAAAGTAATCGTTTCACTTACGGAAGTAGTTGTCAGATTAAAGCAGATGTGCCTGTGATCTGACATTGAGCTTTCGTTACTTACCTGCCAGCTCTCAATGTATCTTGCTAGTTTGGTAGTGGCGAAAGTGATATCCAGAACTTCTTGTCTTGCACTCGTTACGAAGGTCGGAGTGCAGCCTTTGTTCAGTATTTGGAGGCAGTTAGCTAGGAGGAAGTCATAAAGGTACTCACCTCGTTCATTGGTGTCGCTGCTGCCCCATGCTTCATGGTGGGCGTTTGCATCACAACCCACCAGCAGTTCCGCGTTGTGCTTCCGGGCGAAGTCAACCACTGGATAAAGGTCCACAACGGGATTCTTAACCTCTCCGGGCAGGTACGCCGAGCATACAAGTATCCTCGACCCCTTCCACCCTTTGAGGTTAATAAATGCCGTCGCCAGGTCGTCAGTACAGAGTTCTGGAACAGGCAAAAAATTTATATGCTTGTCAATGACAATGCAGGCTCTGGGCCTGACGCTACCGGTGTGATAAAGTAACTTACCCCCGGCGTTTAGGCCCCGAATAATCGAGTTGGTCACCCAAGGTTCTTGTATAAGGGCGAGGTTACTTTTTCCTTCAACAAGACAACACTCCACCACCGCAGCTGCAGCTGCTGCGTGGTGGAGGTTCGCTTGGAGGAACCTCACCGGAGTACCCTGGGTAGCCATTATTTCGCTCTTTTGGCGAAGGACTGGGGCGAAGGCTTACCCATCCCCGGCCTAGGCGTTGAGTTGCCTTGGGCGGAGTGGGTGTCCGTCGCTCGCCTGCCCTTTTTCTTTTTCCCCCGTGAGCCTTGACCCTGCGTAGCGTGCGCCTGACCAGAACCTCGCCCACGCCCGCTGGATCCGGGTATGCCGGCACGGCTGTTGGTAGAACCTCCAGCCTGCCTGCTTCCCGTACCAGCCGGCGTTCTCCCTGGTTCAGCTGATCGAGGGGCAGAGGAACTCGTCGATGGACGAGTATCTCCGCCACCAAGTCCGCTGGGACCCGGGGCGTTGGGCGCGGCGCCGGTGCTGGCACTCGCCTCTGCATCTCCGGCCGTCGGGGGGTTTGGTTCCCCTTTCAGCTTGAAAAGCAGATTGCGGAATCCGATGCCCACTTGGAATCTATTAGCCCGGAGGGTCTCCACGGAAGGTTCGTCCAGGGAGAACGTGACATAACTGCCATTCCCTTCCTCCTTCACGTGGAGTACCTTCCAGTACTCTGGGTTAAGGCCGGCGTTCTGATACCAGATCATGTTCAGGACACGAGGGATGGAAGATGACTCCACTGGCGGAATGAAGGTCACCGCTGTCCATGGCTTTGGCAGTTCACTCTCCAGCATAATGGAGAGCTTCGCCTCAGGCCACGGTCTCAGCCTTGGGACCTCCCTTCTCAGCCAGTCTTGTCCTGCCTGATTTTTGCAGGTGATCAGAATCCACCCGGCCTTCTTAGTCAGTCCTAGATATAGTGGGCCGCTCCCTTTGTTGTCTATGCAACTCCGTTTGCTGCTCATTATATCCAGGAGGGCGTGATGGAGAGTATCCATCTGCTCCGGCGTCATGGGTTCCGAGTTACGGATACCCACACGAGCGGCGCCCACAACGTCCCTGAAGCTAGGAGGCGGATTGGTGTGCTCTCCTGGCGTCGTTGACGTCTTGGGTGTCTTGGCCGGTTTCTCCCTGGGAGACACTTCCTCAGAGCGATCACGCTTACGCGTTTCACTCGGAGGTACGGGTCTCTCCGTAGAGTTCTGCGACCTCTGCTGGCGACATAGTGCCCTGGCCTCCTTCACTTCCAGGCCAGCGTTTACCATGCGCCACATGCGCTTTCGCGCCGCACCACAAAGCTTTCTAGATTTGGGTGGTCGATTCCCACTCGCAGAGGAAGATCCCAAGGGCGTGTCGGAGGTAGGGTCGCCTCCATCATCCACGAGTTCGCAATCCATTGCGAGTGAGCTGGGTCCAGGAACTTCAGAGTCCTGAACTGGCCTCTGCATCCTGGAAGAAGTTCCAGGAACTTCAGAGTCCTGTACAGGTCCCTGCATCCTGGAGGAAGTTCCAGGTACTGCAGAATCCATATCTGGTCTCTGCACTCCTGGAGACGGTCCACGCGAGGTGGAAGAGAGTTGTTGGTTAAAATTTTTATTTTCCATACAATTCCCACGATAAGCAAGGGAAATAGACGGTCACGGACGGCAGAGCCCCGCTTACCGCCCGAAGGGCAAAATACTACCTCGAGGCGCCCTGGTATCGAGGAGACACCGTTTATGACTGGGCTCCCCCCCAGCCATGCATCCATCGGCACGGTACGTGTTACACCTTGGATTGGGCAGGGAAACTAGTGGTAACACTTCCCCAAGGTGCTACCCGCAGTCTTTTGGAGGGTATTTAATTCCTCCCGGCTTCTGCTAGCCGACGCAAGCAAGCTTGCAATGATGGGTTAGTGTCCACCGCCCATTGTTCGGTGTTGAGGTGTTATTGTCTGTTGTGTGTTTGTGCTTGTGTGTGTTGTGTGTGTAAGGTGTAGGTGTAAGGAGGTGTCTGTGCAGTGTGCGGGTTGGGAAAAGCTCTCGTAGTACTTTCCCAAGGTACTACTGCCACGACTGTTTTGAGGGGATTTAGTTCCTCAGGGCTTGTGGGAGCCCGGGTACAGGATAATTAACCGCCGCCTGTTGTTCGGCGTTGTCTCCCGTTTAGCACCAACCGGGGGGCACGTGTAGGGCAGGCCTAATAGTATTAGGTGGTAACTCCTACGGACGCGGGAAACGGCCACCCCCCAAAAGTGATACTTACTTTTACCTGTATTATTTATTTACCCTCACTATTCATTGTCTATCTTCTCTTTTTAATGTAAACGTATATTATTTATATTATATAATATAATATCTACAACTGTGCACATAACATTCGAAATTCAGAGCGCTGCGACGAATGCCGGTGTACGGATAAACCCTATAGGGTTTTTGAGACACCGCGATCAACATTATGTTAATGTACTTTTAAAATGTATTTTATATTTAAATAAATAAATAATCTGATAACATTGAAGTTGCACAAATGGCTGTGCAAGGTCAAATAGATTAACAAATATAATCCATACTAATAATAATAAATGCGACTTCTGTCTGTCTGTTACACTTTAACGGCCCATCTTTTCAACCAATTTTGATCAAATTTTGTATAGAGTTTGTATCCCGGGGAAGGACATAGGCTACTTTTATCCTGGATAGGTTGCACCCCATGGAAGGCTAAATTAAAGAGTTCACGTGAAAATTAAATAAACTAAATAAATGCAGACAAAGACGTGGGCGTCATCTACTATAATATACACCTATAATTAAACATCATGACATGATATCTAACTGCACTGAAGATCACAACTGTCGTGATTTCTTATTGTCAAAATTATACAGATAATAATTAGTTTAGAAAAGATAATAAATGATATATTTTAATCAATGAGATATGGCAAAAAGAAAATGCAAATTAAATTAAATACTCTTGTTAGCTTTCAGAAAAAAGTGTACTTGCATGTACTTTAAATAATTAATTGTAATGTAATGTAATCTAATGAAAGTAATAAATTAATTTAACTTAATTATCATTTATGGAAGACTGAGGAAGGACTAAGGTCAGGCGGGGCAAGTGCGCCGACGGGGTAAGCGCACCTACCATAAAAATATCGAAAACTACAGATATAATACAACTAATGACATCTTACATCCATGCAACAAACTAAAACACAGTTCTATTTCGGTTTAAAGATATTTATGTCTCTTAAAGAACAACTGTTCACTTAAAAAGAGATTACACATAAGTTTAGTGGTTACACAGAGGCATGCATTATATAATATTACACTTAATTTAATTGACTTAATTACCTACATTATTGCCTTAATTTTCTAATTATTGAGCTATGGTAAATATTTTAGTAAGTATTAATATCTAATAAAAACAGGTTGACTATATTTATTTATACAATATTATCTGCTACATATAACTTCAGCTTTTTCTTAAATTTAGAGGTATTATTACATTCTTTAATAGTATTAGGTAAGCTATTGTATATGAGTGCACCCTCACACAATATGTTTTTATTTCCATATTCTGAGGCTATATTTGATTGTCCTGGGTATGAAAGTTAAATTAGAATGTATAGTTTTTGTTGTGATTTTCCTAATAAGATGACATGTATTGTATGTATATAATTGTTTAATGTTCATAAGCTTAGTTTTTTGTATAGTTCTTTAGTTGGAGTTAGGTAATTATAACGGAATAAAGCCTTTATTAGTTTATTTTGTGCTCGTTGTAGTTTGTTGAGGTGCGTTTGTGCAGCTGATCCCCATATTTCTAATAGATATTCTAAATGTGGCTTTGCTAGGGCGTTGTAGATGGTTTTTCGGATTTTGAGCGGTATGAAATTTGAAACTTTTCGCAGTGCACCTGTGAGTGAAGCTAATTTTGAGGTAATTTGATTAATATGTGAGTCCCATATAAGTTTATCGTCTAATGTTAGGCCTAAATATTTTTCTGATTTAGATCTTTTTAGAATATTGTAATTTATCTTAAGCGGTGGATAATTAGGTACTTTTTTATTTTTAGCATTGAAAATCATGTATGATGTTTTAGCTGTATTGATTGTGAGAAGATTATGTAGGAACCATTCATTTAATACATCTAGGTCCTTTTGAGCTTGAGCTATAACTTCATGAATGGAGTGAGCAAAATAGAAAAGACAAGTGTCATCTGCATATAGAGATAAATGACCCGATAGGTTTAAGTTTACTATGTTGTTCACGTATATTAGAAATAGCAACGGCCCCAAGATTGAGCCCTGTGGAATGCCACAAGTCACTGCCTGGGAGTTGCTTTTATAGTTGGAAATTTGCACAATCTGTTGACGGTTAGCGAGGTAGGAGGTAAGCATGTCTAGCGCTGTCCCTGCAATTCCTATGTTACTCAGCTTTTGTAGCAGCTTTGAGTGACTAACAGTATCAAAAGCTTTTTTTAGGTCTATGAATATGCCCAGGCAGACATGTTTTCGATCTATGTTAGTCTTAATTTTAGTAACAACGTCAATTGCCGCAGAGAGAGTGTTTGATTTAGATCTAAAACCATATTGTTGATCAATCAAAAAGTTTTTAGCATTTAGGTATTCATTTAATCTATTATATTATACTATCTTTTCAAAAATTTTAGATATGACAGGGAGCACTGATATGGGTCTATAGTTACTAGGGTCAGATTTGGATCCCGCCTTATGAATCGGACTGACTTTTGCAACTTTTAGGCTATCAGGAAACACACCTTGTGATAGACATTTGTTAATACAATTTGTGAGATCTGAGACAATTACATTTTAAATACATTTAAGGGCTTTTGGGCTAATTCCATCTATACCAGTGCTTGTATTGCTGTCTAAGTTATCAATTATTTTAATCACTTCCCTTTCATCACACGGCTTTAGTTCGCTCAAAATTATATCATGTTGGTAGGTATCCTTATACATGAGGGTATGAACTGAACTTTTGTGATATTTCAAGTGTATTTTATTTGCTAGTTCGGCACCTATCGTCAATTTCAGAATCACAGATGTCTCTGTTCACCATAACTTGATGTATCCGCCATTTTAGTTTTAGTGTCATTTAAACCTGTTACCAGAGATGAGCACATGTTACTAATCCCCTTAAATCTTAAAATATTTTACGTGTTGCGGCAAATCAATGAGGTGAGTACAGAATTTAGTTGTTTTTCTTTAAATCTATGTCTGTATTTTAGTCCTAGATAGTGAAATTAATATTTTTTTATAGAATTTAAAATCTTAACCTCAAAATAGTCAAGTGAGGCAAGTGCGCCTAAGTTTTTAGTAGTATGGCGCACTTTCCCCGAGCCAGAAGTCGTCAACTTTTATGATTCAGATATTTTCTTACCCGACGGCCTCTGAATAAGGGTAATGCTTTTCTGTATTGAGAAGTTACTGTCTAGATGTGCTTCAGGTCTTGTGATGAGAAGGCGTTGGGTGATGGGTTTACGGTAAAAGCCTCGTATTAAGTCTATAAACTATTTTTAAGTAAGTAATTTTATTTGTATTTTCTTGAAATTTGCTTTTGGGATGCTATAATTATATAACTCGTTGATCTTTAGTGCTAAGTGCTAACAGTAAGACCAACGTACGTGTCATTTCCTTTGTTCGTTACTCTCTGTGCGCTTAGGTGTGCCTAAGCTCGTAAATCGGAAGCGATAATCGAAGTCAAGCTACTTTGGATGGGTGGCTGGTAAACTATCGATCCGGCTGTTAGCATTCAACATCAGTATTTAAGCCATGTCAGAGCCCTTTGGGCTTCCTGAACAACTCTGACACTAGGTTGCCCACCGATCTCTCGACAAGAAGAAGCAGTTGGATACTTACTACACCTGGTTCTAAAATTATTGTTTTTTTACAGATGGTTCGTACTTATCAAAGAAAAACCGTTAAGCCTTCTTGGTCTAGAGAAACATTATGTCAGGCAGTTGACGCTGTCCGATCAGGCCTATCTGGATATGAAGCAGCTAAAACATATGGTATACCACGTAAAACAATCATGGATCACGTGACGGGTCGAAGAGGCCAAAAATCATCCACGCAAGGTAGACCACCAGCCTTGTCAGCTGAAATTGAAATAGAGTTAGCTAACTGTCTACATATTATGGAAAGGTATGGCTTCGGGTTAAGTCGGAAAGAGGTATTAGAACTGGTTGGCGAGTACGTTAAAAAAATAACATAAATACACCATTTACCAATGACATCCCTGGAAACGATTGGTTTACTAATCGACATAGGTTGTCAATAAAAAAACCTCAAGCAGTTGAGATAGCCCGTAAAAAAGCGGCTGACCCTTTCATCATACAAGAATTTTACGACCTTGTCGAAAAAGTTATTAAACAGCTAGGGCTTGAAAATAAGCCAGAAAGAATATTTAATATTGACGAAACAAGCTACTGCAGTGACCCTCAAAAAACCAAAGTGGTCGGCTTAAAGGGATATCCTTCAACTAGAACAACATCATCAGCTGGTAAAGCAAACACAACCGTCTTGGTTGGAAGCAATGCAGCTGGAGGTAAAGGGCCTCCATTTATAATTTTCAAAGGTAAGCATGTGTGGAGTGGATGGACATCTGAGGAAGCATATCCTGGCACTTTGTACACTGCGACATCCAATGGTTGGATTGAATCCGAAGCTTTTGCAGAGTTCATGGCAAAAAGTTTCATTCCCATGGTCAAAGATGAGAAAGAGCCAACGCTTCTAATCTATGATGGTCACAGCACGCACGTGCAACTAGCTGTTGTTGAAATGGCAAAACAAAATAATATCACCATCATAAAATTGCCACCACACACAAGTCACCTTCTTCAACCACTTGATCTAAGCGTATTCAAACCTTATAAAGACGCTTGGGATCAGGAAATGGTTAAATGGCAACGCACACATAAAGGCGAAAAGTTACCTAAGGATCAGTTTTCAGCGACAGTGGGAAGAGTTTGGAAAAATCTATTGCAATGTTATAAAAAAAGGGTTTGAAAAAAGTGGAATTTACCCTTTTAACAGAAATGCGGTACCGGAACACAAACTAGACCCAGAAGCCGTAAAAAGATGGAAAAAACACCAAGAAAATTTATCGAAGGAACAAACACTCGCTCGTAGCTCACCAGTAACCTTAAGCAAATTATGTCTAAATAAATTTAACTCTTCAATTAAATTAAACTCAATTCATATCACCAATTTGCCAAAGTCGTCGGAGAAGATATCTTTTGAAGATTTATTAATACAATCTACCAAACAATCACAAACTGGCAATGTCAAGAAAAAGAAAGTTAAAATTTCCGCAAGTGCAGAGGTGATAACGCATCAGGACGTCATTGAAAGATTGAAACAGAAGGAAGACGAAAAATCCAAAAAAGAACAAGAAAAAGAAGAAAAACGAAAGCAACGAGAGCAAAAAAAGAAAGATATAATAAGTAAACAAAATGAGAAAATTGATAAAGTAAAAGTAAAGAAAATTGTCGTAAAAAGTGAAAATATAAGACAGGCGAAAAACAAACAATCGCATGTTACTGACCCATCAAGCTCAGAAGCAACTCTTTCCGAAATAATATCACTTAATTCAGACTTGAACGTCCGTGACCCAATTCATCTTTTACACGACAATTCTTCAATACTTGATTGCCTTGCAAGCTCCTCAAAATCACCACTGCCACTGACTTCAAAACCGAAAATTGCTATTTTAGAAGACAGATATTTGAAAGTTGGTGAAAAACTGACCAAAGATATTTTTACAGGACATAAAATGAAACGACCTGCAGACTTTACTTTACAGGGTACTGATGAAATACAGACTATTAAAAAAATAAAACATGAAAGACAAAACAACCCCATCAAAATAAAAACGAAAAATAAGCAAAAGAAAATTAAGATCGAAGAAGATTTAGAAGAAGACAGTGACTTTACGATTCATGATTCAGATGGTTCGGATATGGACCTAGAAAGTTACCGTAATATTTACCTAACAGAACATACATCAGATGATGAAGAAAACGTATATACGGATTTTGGGCTCACCGATATAGAGTATTATGAAAAAACGTCAAATAAATTAAAGAAAGGTGATTGGGTTCTAGTCAAGTTTTCGGCAAAAAAAAGTGTTAAACATTATGTAGGGCAAATTATTAATATGAATGATGATATTCCAGTAATAAAATATGTACGAAAAACTCAAACAAAACAAAGAGGTTTGCTTTTTGTCTATCCTAATGTGGACGATATATGTGAGTTGAAACATGTTGGAGATGTTGTGTCAGTTTTGCCGAAACCCACAATAACTCGTCGTGGCCAAATATCCTTCAGTATTAATATCGGTAAATTTAATTTACAGTAAGTTCTTACTATTTATTTAATTAAGATTTTTGGAGATATTTGTTTCATATTTTTTGTTTAGTCTTTTAAGTGATTGATGATTCCCAGATGCTTGTAAACTTTTGTTAAGTATATTTATCTAGTTTTACGTTTTTTGTATAGCAAGCAACAACCTATTGTCGGGCCTACGCTGTCCCCCCATACCTAAGGAGGTACTTATGCTGTAACTTAATAATATTGTAATACCTACCAAATGATTTGAAAAGAGTAATCATGGAATTTCTTGCCGGTTCATCTCCATGGAAACGACCAACCCGAACCTTGCACCTTTTTCAACGTTTTTAAGTGCCCATCTAGGCCTATGTGAAATAAAATATTTTGATTTTGAGATGATACTCCTAATTATAATTAGGACCAAAGTGAACAAAGATTTACACGATTTTACTAAGTATTTAAGTACCTAAATTACTGACATTAGATAATTTGTTGTTATTTTTGCTTGATTGTAACGTGTCATGTTGTTTAAATACTTAAGCCTAACAAAGACTGAAATGTTTTCTACTTTACCATGTAAGTTCTTGCGTGCCATCCACTAGATTATTATGTGTTTGCGTCCTATCGCGTCAAAGGAAAATTTGTTACCTACTTTTGTATTTTTTTATTACATAGACGTAAGTAAGTAATGGATAAAATAAAAGTCTAATTTGATTTAAAGATATCTATTATTCCAGCCAAACCTGCAAATATTTTTATTTAAATACAGCAGTTTTACTTTTTATAAAAAAAAACACCAGTAAAGGTTTAGAGCCCCTGATGACTAGTCTATGGCGCGCTTGCCCCAAATTTGTTATGGAAGCTGCAGTAGCCTATAGGACGAGTAAATTAAAAAGAAACCAAGAGTAATGCATTTATTTGTAAATGTTCCATTATGTAAATAATCTGTTTTTCTGGTAACGTACGATTTTAGCGTTTTTATTTATATAGGCGCACTTGCCCCGTTTCCAGGGGCAAGTGCGCCTATAGCCATGTTTTACAATTTAATAGAATCTATCGTAAAAATATTGATAGATTTGATTGAATCCACGTTTTTTGCAGCTACAAAAGTTCAAATATTGACAATTTAATAAATGTTCACTCATAAGTCAACAATAAAAATAAAAAAATTGCATCGAAATCATCTATGCAAAAACTATGGCGCCCTTGCCCCGCCTGACCTTAATGCTACTTTTTATCCCAGAAAATTGTCGATTCCCCAGAATAAAAAACTTAATCAAAGCTGCAGGCATAAACTAGTATCAAATAAATAAAATAAAGGCATTACAAAAGTAAGCATCTCTTTTTCTTCTTGCATTCTATTTTGTGTTTTTCCCGCCAACTATAAAGTTGGTATCTTCCAAAGAAGAGTGAATAGACCGGGTATCTTGCAAGCAAGCACACTTTATCTTAGG
The DNA here is from genome assembly GCA_923060345.2 of Erebia aethiops. Classification (NCBI taxonomy): domain Eukaryota; kingdom Metazoa; phylum Arthropoda; class Insecta; order Lepidoptera; family Nymphalidae; genus Erebia; species Erebia aethiops. The sequence goes on along the minus strand of OV281084.1, from coordinate 6,062,763 downwards.
CTACATCATCATCATTATGATCAGAATCATAGTGTGATTCCAATAAGATTTGGTCCATATATTTAAAAAATATGTAAGTATATCATTGTGTAAAGTAAATGAAATATTATGCAACTCTCGGCCGGCCTTCATAGATCACAACCAGTTTTTTTAAATGAGTGTTCAGTTTTTGTCCTCCAAGGCTTACTTTTTTTTTATTTTACAAGATTTATTGTGACCTATCAACATAATTATATTCCAACAATGTACCTAAGTAAAATACTCTAACGTGCTCATATCTACATTAAAATTTTAGGTCGTGCTGTCAGGCGAATAATTTGACGACAATTTTCTAATATTATGTAGGTACCTACTCGTCACTCGATCGTGGAATGATTGAAAGAATACAGTAACAGTAATTTAAAGATATTCACCAAATTCTCGCGGATATCTGTCCCTGAAGAAGTTAGGATTTCCGATGCCATTTCAAAAGCAAATGTTGTTATTCTTCACGGAAGCACAGACAGACGTGCCTGGCGGACAGATCCGTGCATGTATGGTGAGAACGGACACGGATTTGCACGCCGGGTGCCTGCCCGCTGCCCGTGGTCAAATCGAGCGGATCGGGCACGGGGCGGGTAGATCCGAGCTCCCAACTGTGCGTGTGTGCGTAGCGACGGATGTACCCGCCAGATTTGACGTCAGTCGCGCACTAACACTCGAAGTAATATACATGAGTTTGATCACAGAAATGGCGTTTAGTGAAAATAAAGAATTTTGGACAAGTTTTATAGAGCTTTATAAGTCTATGCCTTGTTTGTGGAAAATCAAAGATAAGCAATTGTATCTTAATAAAGATTACACAAGCATACGAAAAATTGGTCGAAAAATGCAACGCAATCAATCCCGCTGCAGATACAAAGTACGTTAAAACTAAAATTGAATCACTGAAAAATGGATTTCGGCGTGAACTTCGACTAATTAGAAAATCGAAACGAACCGGTTCTGATTCCGAGAGCATATATATACCAACTCTGTGGTATTATGATTTAATGCTATTTTTATTAGATCAAAAAGAGCTTCGGTCGGGAACTTCGAGTATCGGTGAAGGTAAAAGTGAAGAAGATACAGAGGATGTAAGCATAAAATACATTTATTTATTTATTTTCTGAAATCCACGTAGACGATGTAATTTTGATGAGGAATAGCACCAGACGAGTTAAAATAATTTTTAAGTTTATCGCGAACTTCTCTTCCAGTAGAATTGCTATATGTGCGATTTACTTGTAAATCCAGTAATTGATGACTATTTTCACGCCAATCACCACGAACAGAACGAAGATTTTCATCTTCGTGATCAACGTTTCTCGCTGTGCAGTAGCTATTACAAGATTTTTTCAAAAAATTATGAAGTGTGCAGCAAGCAAAAACCACACCATCAATATTTTTCAAATTAGTCAATGATTTTGTAGTTAGCAGCACTCTGAATTTTGCAGACATGTGGCTAAATGTGTTTTCTATAACTCTCCTTGCTCTTGTTAAACGATAATTAAAAATACGTTCGTCTTGATTTCTAGTACTGTATGGGTATGGCTTCATAATATGCGCATTTAAATCAAATGCAGAATCACCCACAAATACTTGGTATTTGGAAACTGAAACAAAATACAAAATTATACGTGTCATTTTTCCAGGCCGGATCTCCACATACGCCCGAGCCACCTAAGACACCAGATTCTACATTAAGCGCGGTGCTTAATGTAGAATCTGGTGTCTTAGGTGGCTCGGTAGTAGTAGCATCTCCAAAAAATCGATTAAAAAATCATTATCCTTTAGGGGAAGGTGGGGGGCATTCGTACACTTTTCACTTTGAGCCCTATAGCAGAAAAACTAAACGCTATTTGAAAACAATTTGAGCATTGCTAGATTGCATAAATATTTTGCTACAATGTTCCCTCAGACGACTTGTTCATAGAAAGAAGCGTGGCCAAGCTATGACAATTTAAAAAAAAAATGGAAATCGTACGAATGTACCCCACTCACGTACATTTGTTGCTTCGTACATGTGTTGGGGTACCTTCGTACACTGTGGGGTGCCTCCGTACATCATGATTAATAATGCTATTTATTTAATAATTCACGTTTATTGAGATCACGTTTACTGAGAAATTTCACAGAATCAGCCTTGGGTGCATAAGTACTTAATAATAAGATTATGTCCTATAGGAACTAATCAACATTAACATTTTCCATTAAGGTAACAAGAGTCATAATATTTTGAATGAATCTACTTACTTATTGCACATTGTATATAGATAGATCTTTTTGAAAGCTAATTATATTAGCTGTTCTTGCTGTAGAAGCAGATTTGGGTTCCGGCAATATACATACCACGTCTGTTATGTAAACAGTACCTTCGTCTGTGTTATTGGGAAAAACAAATTTCCAGGCGCCGGATTTCTTTCTTAAAAATGAAACTTTGTACTCAGTGGGACTATATTTGGTAATCACCTGACCAACATAGTGTTTGACAAACTTTTTCTTCTCGAACTTCACTAGAATAAAGCCTTTCTCTTTCACGAATTCAGTTAAAACTGGAGTTTCGTTCTCCACATCAGATCCTTCAGCAATCTCTTCAATGGGAGAACAGGAACTTTCTCTTAAACTCATGTCAGTCTCATCGTCACTTTCAGTATCTGTACTTTGCTTCTTTCTCTTTGTTTTACTTAATATATCTTTACCCGATATCAAGTTTAATGCCCTCTTCATCTCTTTAGCCCTTTGTTTTCTCTCTTGCTCTTGCTTCTTCAACTGTTTTGTTTTTTCTATTTCTTCTAGCCTATTTTTTTCGGGAGTATCTGTGTAAATCCTAGGTTTACCAGGCTGTTTACCTTTTTTGGACTTTTTGTTTACATCTCTAGCCACTTTGGGGTAGGGTCGGATCATTTCTGGCGTTACTAACCCTTGAGCAGATGTAGATGGCAGATCAAATGGCTGCGCCAATAAAGACGGCGAGCGTGCCTCTGGTCTCGGTGATAGTTGATGTTCTTGGGTAATATCTATTTCTTCTGGAATGGCTTGTTGCACATTGTCATCAGGGCCTGCTGTGGACTGTGAATGATAAACTTGCACGGCGTCAAAATCACCATCGCTGAAAGTCAGCTTATTGAGTGGCCATATTCCAGTTTTTTCGAAGGCATTCGTTATATTTTTGGAAGTGAATGCATCAAAATATGCGATTTTGGCCTGTTTTGGTATGTTGTATATATTGAGGGTCTTCCCCGCATTGTTCACGTGCCAATCATTAAAAGCTACCTTCAGCTTGGCTTTAAAAGGTCCAAATACTCCCACGTCTAAAGGTTGGAGACGATGTGTTGTGTGGGGTGGGAACGACAAATAAATAATGCCGTGATCACGCGCGTAATCCACAGCTTTGATTGTCACATGACTTTCGTGGTTGTCAACCAGTAGCAGAATGGGATTATCTTTGGTGCAGCATGATTTCTTTTTAATATGTTGCAGTACTTCCAAAAATATACTGGCGTTTATCCAGCCACTCTTCGTAGCTGCTCCTAGGCTGCCTTCCGGGGCATCCGTCATGAAGTGATCCTTGAAATGAACCCTGGGAAAAATGAATAAGGGCGGAATGGTGTTACCACTTGCGGATATGATCCCCCCAAACGTAACGAGTTCTCCTCTTTCGGCCGAAACAAATTGGCCAACTTGTTTCTGTTTTTTCTCAGCCAACACCCTAGGCGTGCTGAGAACTGTCGATATTCCGGATTCGTCAAAATTGTAGATTCTATCTGCAGAGAGTTTATATTTGACCAAAATCTTCTCCAGATTGTCGTAGAAATCACTCACGGCCGTTTTGTTGAATCCGTAAGATCTTGCTGCACTCGTGTTTTCAGGCTTCCTCAGACTCAAATTTTCGTTCCGCTTACGATAGCATTCCATCCAATCTTTCCCTGCCATTTTATTGTGATCCCAGCTAGGTGGATATTTTATATTATTAGCCTTAGCAAATTCGTATGCCAATTTTCTCACCTGTTCAATTGTTAACCCATAATGCATTTTAGAACACTTTAAAATGTACTTGTTTAATAAAGACTCTTCCTCAACTGAAAATACTTGATTAGAACTGAACTTTGAAGCAAACACACGTTTTAGAGAGTTATTTCTCTCTTCCTCAGAAGAGTTTTTCAACTTCGTCAAGCGACTTTCAAGTGTGGTAGGTTTTACGCCATATTTTTCTGCAGATTTTCTGATGGACAACGTTTTATCTAGGACTTCTTCAATCGCAGACTGCATAGCAACTTCATCGACCTCCCCTGATCTTGTCCCTTTTTTAACATATACTCGCGGCATGATTCTGTAAACAATGTTTTCTTACTAAACAAGATTGTATAACGAACGTGGGGTACATTCGTACAGTACGAATCCACCCCGTTACGACCTGTACGAACCTACCCCAACCAAGAAATTAGACTAATATATTGAAAATAAAAATAACCGCTGAGATTATCTTCAAGTAAATGTCGAAATAATAAACTTAAATATGTACCCAAACACCACAAAGAATCAGTTTAATAATGACAGCAAAACTTATAGAAGATAAACACGTTTAAAGTTGTATCGAAAAGTTACTTACGCGAAGCGAAAACACGTAACGTCGAAGCCGGTGGCCGCACTGGCGAGCCACTCCGCGGTTAGATTATGCGTGTGAGTAGGCATCACACACACAGATACGAATGCGCCATTATGTTGCGTATTCGAATTATGGCCGTTGTACGAATGCTCCCGGTGTACGAATCCCCCCCACTTTCCCCTAACGCAAAGAAAGCCAAATTTCTTGAGATTGCCACTTCTGCTTTAACATCAGCACCTCCAAGGACTGGATTTCAAGCATTTGGTGAAACGGTCGCTAAAGACTTGAATAGCATGGATAGCATGCAAAGTACCATAGCACAAAAATTAATTAGTGATATATTATACTATGGTAAGTTAAGTAAATTAAACGAAAACTGTTCATTTGTGCCTGCAAGTATGATAAATCAACAAGATACATCTCAAAGCATACTTCAATATGCTGAAACTTCGTTTCAAGCAGCACCACCAACACAAATATCATGTCCTACATCGGCATATCAAAGTTCTTTTTTACTTGCAAGTGCAAATAATCAACAAAATATAGTATCTCCAAGCATGCTTCAATATGTTGGAACTTCATTTCAAGCAGCACTGCAAACACAAATTGTTCAACAAGATACACCTCGAAGCGTACGTCAACATCCTACAGCGTCGAAAATTATATTACACCCACGAATTGTTAGTGATACAAACACAGAAGAGGAAAATGTAGATGATGACTCTTTGTATAACTATATTAAATTTAAGTAATTTTCTGGAATTTCAATAAATGTTAGTCTCACCTTAAGAAATTCTTGTTTCATTGTTTTGAAAATAGCCCAACATGTCTCTGGTATGATTTTTCCAAGAAGTTGAGGTGAAACAGCGCTTAAAAATTTTAAATCTTCATACGAGTTTCCACTTGCCAGATAACGTAATGTTATTGTGAGACGTTCTCTTGGACTAACTGCATATCTCATTACAGTATTTTCTTTCTCAATTAAGCGTTTCACTTTACTTTAGTAGGTATTCAAAAGCTGATATATCCATTCTTAAAAAATTGAACAAATCAGCAGGCTCATGGATTGACAAATCTCTGAGTAGATTCATATGGCTATATCGCGGCCGTTTTTCTAGCCATTGCTTTACCCAAACTCTTCTTCGTTTTCTTTCTTCGAGACAAATAAAACCACCACATATTATTGCTAATTTATGCTTTGAAATAGACATTTTTACAGACGACCGTATTTGCTGGAATTACGATCTGAACTGCTGCCCGTACTCGTTTGTGGCGAATCACGGATCTGCCTAACGGACAGATCCGGCAAGCAGATCTGTGCGTGTATGGCTAGCTGCGGGACGAGGGAACACTACATAGACAATTCGACACACATACTCAATAACGTTTTGTCACTATGAACGCACACAAATCTAAATCTTCAACACTACTACATTTTACGCACACTAATAGGTTAAATACATCATCATACAAAGACATTACGAGTGTAAGACAGTCAAATTGATTTGCGATGCTACCATATCGATATTGTATATCGATAGTTTCCCAAGAAGAACAGTAGAAGTAAGAATTTATTACTCGTATTTAATTACGTAAAACCAGTGTAAGACTCATCTCAACTCGTCAGCGCAGCACGTCTTCTCCCATACATACACTTCACTCAATAAGCAGGTAATTATCTCAAAAACTTTTAATGATTATTTCATATTTTTGATTTATTTTGTCTTAATTTTCATTATAAATTTAAAAAAAAATGGTAAACTTCTCCATTGTGCCCACTTCATTTTTAAGTAGGCGTCTTTTGGAAATCTGTAAAAATAACACGAATTATGACCTAATCCTCATCCCTACGAACCGTTCAGATTAATTATAAGTATAGATAGCAAAAACAAATATTCCTAATTAATAATAACTATTCTTTACTTGACTTGAAGACGGTAATTTTGTCGTTAATAATAAAGAAAATGTTTTTATCGATATCGATAAAAACATTTTACATTAATCGCAATCACTATCACATGATTTTGGGAAATCGACAGTGTAAAGGAAAAACCCGATAAATGACTTTGTGATTTTGAGTTTGGTATTTAATTATTTAATTGAAATTAGCGTATCTTTCTGCTTCTTTTGTCCTTAGTTTCGCGGCAATCAGACGTTAATGTCGCTTTAAGTAAATAAAAATTGGCTTTAAATGCAAACAAAAATTGTATCAAGATACATTTTGGATACAAACCCTTCGATTCGATAATAGAGACGATACGGCTTACTGACACATATAAAATAAGCCAAATAATTGCCATTATATAGACTGAAAATTAAAATTAAACAAAAGCAAGTAATTCGCGGGCGACTTACGCTTTTTATAGTTTTTAATTAACTTTCTTTTTTTTAAATTTGTTTTTAATATGCATACAATGCACTTTATGGCAATGTATATTCGCCTGCGTGCGATGACAGAGTAGTGCTAACGTATCCGCCAGCCGCATAACATCTGCGCAACACTGTATCTCTATACTATAGGTACGTAATACATAATATATTCAACAGTGAAGTGACATGTTTTATTTAGCACTGAATATCCACATAGGTATATATAGAAAAAAAACATGGATTTAAACAAACAAACCACAACTAAACAATTTAAAAATGTCACTTATGGAGTTCATCCTTTCCACTGTCGATGTAGTCTCGTTACTCTCTTCAAAATCAAAGTTTTGAACCATGTGTCCTACGCAATTAAATCTAATTTTGAAAAATTGGAAAATTAGCAGCCTAGTCTCGTGGGAAGTGTGGTTGGGGGCGTGGTTATGCTGTTGACGCGTTAAATCAAATTATTCAAATTTTAACCGAGTTGTATACACCGATGGTTGCAATTGTATAATAAAAAGAGGATGTAGTCTCGTGGGGAGTGCGACTCGCTTCTACCGAGTTACCGAGTACTTGAATACTGAATTGGTAAAGTTTTCGATTGTTATTTTATGATAAAAATATAAATAATTTAATATAGAAGACATTTATTACACTGAAAATTATTACATATGGAATGTTACTCGATCTTTTTGTAAATTTGAGGTGTTCGATTTGTTCTTGCACACGCTAACGGCACAAACAGCCTTGCAGTTTACGATTTATGACGTATTAAAAAAAAACTACTTACTAGATCTCGTTCAAACCAATTTTCGGTGGAAGTTTGCATGGTAATGTACATCATATATTTTTTTTTGTTTTATCATTCTTTTATTTTAGAAGTTACAGGGGGGACACACACACATTTTACCACTTTGGAAGTGTCTCTCGCGCAAACTATTCAGTTTAGAAAAAAATGTTATTACAAACCTCAATATCATTTTTGAAGACCTATCCATAGATACATATCCATAGACACGTACCTATGGGTTAGATGAAAAAAAATTTTTGAGTTTCAGTTCTAAGTATGGGGAACCCCAAAATTTATTGTTTTTTTTCTATTTTTGTAAGAAAATCTTAATGCGGTTCACTGAATACATCTACTTACCAAGTTTCAACAGTATAGTTCTTATACTTTCGGAAAAAAGTGGCTGTGACATACGGACGGACAGACAGACAGACAGACATGACGAATCTATAAGGGTTCCGTTTTTGCCAAATTTGGCTACGGAACCCTAAAAACGAGTCCACCTTGTTTTTGTTTCATTCGAATAGTTAATTAGTACTTACTGTACTGGTAACTCGCCATATTTTGGCGGATGTCGTTTTCGGGGTTATCTGGAAATTTCGTGCGAGGAGTACACGACAATATGTAATTTGATATTTTGTTTTTATATACCTACTTAATTTGGATTTTGTTCTAGAGTGAGAAATATGGAAAAGAGTCTTTGTTTCGCGTGTTTTTACTCTAAAATGACTAACCATAGAGTAATCCAAAGCTTAAACATACAGATACTGGTTAAATTGTTTAATTTATTGATTTTTAAAAATAAAAAAACAGGGCCATTTTTGTTTTGTTTTTTGTTGTTATTTTTTTAAATCATAAAGAAGAGCGATAACCTTTAAAGTTAAATCTATAGCATTATTTCGTAACGATTTGAATGAAGTCTGTGTTTACGTAGCTCCGTACAAGTAATTCGAGATATAAATATTTATGTGGCGCGGGCCCGCCGGCGGTCCGGAAATTCGACACCTGTCACGTGACCCTTCGCAGATCGGCCATATTCGTTTATTGGCGTTCCGCCAGTGTTGCCAACTCTCGAAAATATTTGGCCCTAAAACTTAAGTCAAAAAGCCCTAAAAAGCCCTAATTTTTTTTTTTACCGTACTTTCAAAATTAAGATTAATAATGAATGTTTAAAATTTTTGCTAATTATGAAAATTTTAATTTTGGAATTACAGCTTTCTTATTGATCGTAAGAACTTCAGTCAGTTTAACTTACACCATGAAGTAAAACTGATGATTAAATTAACCGCGAAAATCGAAATTAATCAAACAAGTAAATACTCTACTGTAGGTACTCTATCGTATCCTATAGGTTACTTGTCTCTGCTCTACCGTATTTTCTTTCAGTAAGCATAGACAACGTTACCACGGATCCTCCACGGATCAGCAGTCACCACAGAGTAGTTGTGAATATGGAGACACAGAATGTATAGTCTCCATAGTTGTAATATATCGCGTCCTATGTATATGTTTATGGTAAACACATTGTTATTCATTCAACTCCGAATTCTTAGTAATAAGAATCGGTAGTAGATGATAGATTTAAGAAATAAAAAATAGGTAAAAAATATAAGAAGCCAAAAAATCCCTAAAAATAGAGCCCTAAAAATAGCCCTAAAAATATAAGGGCCCTAAAAGAAGCCCATCGCATTATTTTAGGCCCTAAATTTGGGGCCAAAAGCCCTAAGTTGGGAACCCTGCGTTCCGCAGAGGAGGGGCTTAGTTAAGAAGAAGACGCGACTGCGAATAATCATCCCATTCGAATAATTTTCGACTACTAACCCATTCGACTTGAAAATTAGTAATATACTAACCTTCAGATTCGAATGACGACTACTAATTAGTAATACATACTAGCGACTTTCGGGATTCGAATTTCGACTCGGCTATCCTCGGCGCGACTCGGGTAACCTCGGCGCGACTCGGCTATACTCGGTGCGACTCGGCTATCCTTGGCGCGACTCGGATGGCATTCAATTTCAATTTTTCAATTTCAAATATTTTTTATTCAAATAAACTTTTACAAGTACTTTTGAATCGTCAAGTGAATCTACCACTGGTTCGGAATGCCATTCCTACCGAGAAGAACCAGCAAGAAACTCGGTGGTTGCTCTTTTTAAATAATTCATTTACAATTACTATATCAATGTGTACATAAGTAACCGCTGTCCCTAGCATTGCTGGAGCGATCAAATCCATGCTCCTCTATCATTTACATAATCTTCAACAGTATAATAAGCTTTTTTCAGGAGCATACTTTTAATGGATTTCTTAAATTTGTTTATTCAATTCATGTCAAAGACGGGCAGACAGAAAGTAGCCCCATTCCCGCCGGTGGCACCCGTTCACGAGCATGACGCATGATCCAGCCATTGCTTCGCTCGACCATATTTGAGGGAACGTAACAACCCGCACCACACGACACCACCACAGAAATGTTTAAAGAGAGCGTGACATACCCAGTCT